>JAGPOW010003316.1:108130970-108148890 GCA_030014935.1 Caiman crocodilus | reverse complement strand
AGCAAATTCTATCAGGTGATGATCGCTATCTCCCAGGGAGTCACGTACCTGGAGACCTCTAACCAGATCATCCCCCGAGGCCAGGACCAGATCCAGCAGCGTATCCCCCCTGGTGAGGCCATGTACCTCCTGGACCAAGTGGAGGTCCTGCAGGTCCTCCAGGAACCTCTGGGACCTCTCGGACTTGGCCAACTGCTCCTCCCAGCAGATGTCCGGGTAATTGAAATCCCCCATGACAATGATATCCCTTGTCCTAGCTGCCTCCTTGAGCTGGCCAGCAATTTGGAGGTCCAGTTCCTCCCTCTGGTTGGGTGGTCTGTAGCAGACACCCACCATTAAGTCCCTTTTCCCTCATCCTCCTTCCAGCCTGACCCAAATCACTTCCTCCTGGTCCTCAGTCACCCCCAAGTTGACGCTCAATGCAGAGAAACGCTCTTTGACATAGACCGCAACCCCTCCACCTCTTCTCCCCATCCTGTCCTTCCTGAAAAGGGCATATCCATCAATGCCTACGGCCCAGTCATGGGTCGGGTCCCACCAGGTTTCCGTGAGCCCAACCAAATCTGGGTCTTCCACAGCCACCAGGAGAGACAGCTCTTCTTGCTTACCTCCCATGCTGCGAGCATTTGTATTGAGGCATTTAAGGCTACCCACTGCCGCCTCTCCCTCTCCACTTGTTTCCCCCAAACTACAACCACATATGCTCGCCTGACTTACCTGGCTCAGCAGCAAAGCTTCCTCTCCTCTCCCGGCAGGCCCGTCCCCCGGCAAAGCTAGTTTGAAGCCCGCCGCACGAGATCAGCCAACCTAGAAGAAAAGAAATGCTTATCTTTAGGCGTGAGGTGGAGACCATCCTTAGCTAGCATGCTCTGCATAGAGAAATACGAGCTATGATCAAAGAATCCAAAGCCCGCATCATAACACCAACCCCAAAGGCGCTGATTTATAGCTGCGATACAGGCCTCATGTTGCCTTCCCCATTGACTCACTGGCAGAATGGAGGAAAACCACCTGCGACCCAAATGCCTTGAGCTGTCTTTGAAGGGCCTTGAAGTCTTCTATGATGTCCTCCAGCCGGCCTCTAGAAGTGTTGTTGGTACCCACATGGACTACCACTAGTGGACGGTAATCTGTGGACTTAACAATCTTCCGGATGCACTCCATGACATCCTGAACCCACGCTCCAGGCAGGCAGCAGACCCCTTGGCCCAAGGGATCAGGATGGCAGATGGAACCCTCCGTGCCTCTCAGAATGGAGTCCCCGATGACCAGGACTCAACGCTTATTCCTCCTTTGGGTCTGCTTTTTCCTCTCCGCTCGTGATGAGGGTGCACGATCAGCACTGCGAGGGGGCTGTTTCTCAGCAGTCTCCTCCAGGGCGAGCCGGGAGGCTCGCTTTTAGGAAACTTAAAGTAAGTCAGCTGCTCTGGAATAACTGTTTCATGCATGTTCGTATTCCTTGGTAAGTACAAACTAAATTGTGGTAACCTAGTCCTGTTTACCAGAGGGAAAGAGCAGAGAACCCATCACCAGTCACATCTACACATGCAATAAATTCTGGTGCTTATAGCGCTGGAGTTTATTGCTGCCTGGACATAGCATTTACATGTGTGCCCAGGAGCACAGTACATGCAGTTAGGTCAGAGCGGCCCTAGCTGGCAGAGGGCCCCAGGGTGTCAGCCTGCTAGCCCAGGGTTGCTCCAACCCAGCTCAACGTACTGTAGAGGGGCTGTCTGGGGCACAAGGGTGCTCCAGTGTGGGGCTAGCCAGCAGGAAGCCCCCATACTGAAACACCCTTTTGCCCTTGCCAGCCATGTCAGCATCTACATATATGCTGTTGCAGAGTAAAAAACTCCTCAGCAGAATAGTACTTGTACTTACAAGTACTATCCTGCTATAGTGTTAATTATCTTACTCCTGCCTAATAGCACTGCATGTGTAGATGAAGGACATTTACTGTAGAGCTGATTAGTCAACTCCACAGTAAATGCCTTGTGTAGACATGCCATGGACCAGTTACATGCTTTCATCTCTTTTTTTATAATTTGTTGGTCTATCTTTAGCCAAAGAGGCAAATGCATAACTCAGTGCCTTACTAGTGTGTTGGGTATCAGACTAATAGTAATTTTTCCTTGAGTACATCTGTTCTGCATCAATGGCATGCTCCTTTTTTTAATGAGCATATTAGCAATAACGTGGATGTACATAGAATTTAGTTCCACTCTGTGGGTGCATCTACACAAGAAACATTACTGAGCATCAAATTAATCTAAAATGTAGTAAAGCATTACTGTCTCCACGTACACAGTAACTACTGCACAGTATATTACTCTAATGCACCATTTTCCAATACGTGGAAATACTATATTAAACTAATGCACTAAAGCACAAATTGCTCCCAGACAGCCCAGGGAACCACAGGGAGTAGGGAGAGTTGTACCAGTTTGGTGAGATGCTGCCTGCCAGCCACAAGAAAGCAGGACGAATCCTGATCTCTATGTGACTGAGAGGCAGCCACTCCTCAGTTGCCAGGGAGATCAGGACCTGCCCCCACGCGCTCTGCCAACCCTAGACTGGCACCTGAGAGAGCCTGGAATGCACATTTAGATGTGTGCAGGGTCACAGTTTAATATGCCTGAATTTTCTGTGCAGAAAATTGAGGCGCATTAATTGCACATGTAGATACACCCTGTTTTGTACTACTATAACAAGTCAACTTTCTTAATCCCGTGAGTTGACAGTCTCACATGTGCTACAATGTAATAAGTTTGCAGACTCTGGTTTACTCTGCACAAGGACTTTTACAGGTTCCAGCCTAGAGGTAATTTTGCCATGGCTGAAGCCTGCTTGAACACATGTTTTATGCCTTCTTTTGAGTTATAAGAACTTTATTTTTTGCTGTTTGGAACCTGTAAGGTAGATATGTCTCCAGAGGCATTCTTTTCCATCAGTGCTTCAATTTCCCAATCCCAAAAGGGAGGACAAGGGTCTTTTCCTCAGGGCAATGTGAGAAACCTTTATTAACACATCTGTTTAACTATCAATTTAAAGTGGTAAGGACCAGGTAGAAAATCTGCCTGAGTCCAGATTTTTGTTGTTGTTGTGTACTTAGCTCCCAGAAGACTATGCTGGGTCAGGAGATGCTAGTGATATTTCTTCCCTATGTTCAAAGCAATCATTTTATAGCTGTACACACTTTCTTACAAACCCTTGTCTGCGTCTTGTCTAGGCTATATATTACCGCTCAGTATGAAAATTGCAGAGTCTTGCTGGAATGACTATGAAATATTTGCACCTTGGTGTAAGTTTTTAATTTATTGTACATTAAATGAACAATCTTTCAACAAAATATGAATGAAGACTCCATGTTTATATAGTGGCTGTCCAAGAATGGAAGGTTATCGTATCTCTCCTCTGAAACAGAAATTAGGAATAAGCAAGTGCAATCAGAAACATCCTCCATAAATGATGAATAATTTTAGAAAGCCATTTCTTTAAACAGTTTATGGGAAAGAGAATAGTGTGTGAGGGTTTAATTTGGAAATCTAGTATTTTCTGCTTTATTCCTTTTGAAAGATTTATAATTAGCAAAATACATGTCACCGATAAATATATTGCCTAGTAACATATGCACCAAGTTAATGTCCATCATATTTGAATGCAAATATACATAAAGGGCATTATTGTCACCCCTGTCCTGAACCTGGGTAAAAGTGTCAGAGCGGCAAAAAGGAGCACTAAAGCTTTATATCTTCCTGGAGGAGGCTTCAGCTAATGATGGCCCTGAGGCAGACAGGTATAAGGCATTGTACCAGGACCCTGGTCCATGCCCTGAAATAGTGGGAACCGGTCTGGTTGTCAGAGGTGTTTTAGGACTATAACTACTGCACATAGCTCTATGAAGACTCCAGGCAGTTTTGCAGTCCATTGTGCAGCCCAGGGAGGTTCCTGTAACACAGTGTAATATAACCAGAGCGTCTCCAGCTCCTGGAACAGCTTTCCTGCTGAGCTGTGCCTCTTAATGGATGAGATGCTGCGTTGCACTTCTAAGTATGCTTTTTAAATAGCATGTCTGTGCGACCTGTGAGAGCAGTAATCATCTGTTCAGCAAAACACTGTTCTGATCTTTTCTTGTGTTGTTGTTTTTAAAGAGTTTCTCACTTTCAGGAAAATGAAGATGAGACTTTCTTAGCACAAAAACGTCAGTGCTAGGAGCTTAAGAAATCATAGTGGTTTTGCTCTGTGTTATGCATCTGATTTCAAAAGTGACTTTGCTTCTACTTCTCTCTTCCACCCACCCCTTGACTCCAGCTGTAGTAGTGATGTTTATAAGGAATACTAGCTATATTTCTCTTTCAGGTGCAACCCTTAAAGGTCCTATGAGAAATAGTGAACAATCTGCAGATTATCTTACCAATTCTTTGCCCTTCGGGTATTTTAATTTGGGTTCTCATACACCTGAAACTGGAGAGGTGTGTTTTTTTTACCAGCAACCCCCATTTGGTCTACACATGCACTGAAGGGAGTGTGTAAAGCACTGTGCTTCCAACCCCCACCTATGTGTCTTCCCAACACTGTGGGTCTGAGATGAAGCACTGGAGTCCCCTAATTAACATTAGCTTTTTGTGAATTCCCAGTTGTAGTTCAGTAACTGTAGATATGACTGCACACCTGCAGACACAGCCAAGACATGCAGTCTCATGTCCTCACATTGTTGCTCATCTCTTGTATGGGATTCTCCTTCTCTTTAACCCCCATGCCAGTGGAAGCAACTTTTACATGGACACATCGTTACTCAGCTGGGGGAGTCCGTATCAGTAGACACGTAATACACAGCATCTAGATTCCACAAGAGTCAGTGTCTTACATCAGAGTTCAAAGAAATATGCCCAGCATGCTAGCCTTTCTTAACTATTTATTCAAAATTAGCTTACCCAGATGGTGCTGGGCAGCAGCATACTATATAAGCAAACAAATGGAAGCTGTCATCTTCAGCAGCCCCTTGAAACAAGGAAGACAGTCTTCCAGTTAATAGGGGACTTTGGTGAGCCTGGAGATGTGCTTCAATGGCCATCTGAGATATGCATGTTCAACTGCAGGTGTAGCAGATAGCTTAAGAAGGAAGGAGTGAATCCTGGTAATGTTGGGTCACAGTTCTCTTCCTCTGTCTCTTTCACCTAGCCACCTCCATAGTGAGGTGAATTTCCACAAAGTGATCGATACCTTGTCACATTACTGCACTACTGGGGCAATTCAGTGCTCAAGTCCCTCAAGTATTGGTATTAATATCACAGATCTTCATATTTGCCTCCACATTGTCCTTGAATCTCTTATTTTGCCCACCTCTAAAGTGGTGACCACTGGTGAGTTGGAAATATAGGACCTGTTTCAGGAGTTGGTTGTCAGGCATCCTTTTGTTATGTCTGTTATGTCCAACTGAGCCAATGCCATAAAAACATGGCTTCAATTCTGGTAGACTTTGTTTGAAGCAGAGCATTAAAGTTTGTTCTTGTCCTTTCAATTGATTTGGAAAATGTTCTGAAGACATCGCCGATGGTAATGATCCAAAGCTTTCAAGTGTTTCCAATATACCATTGAGATTTTTCACATGTACAACAGATAGGGATGTGAACAACCTAGTAGATAAGAGGTTTGGTTTGGGTTCTGATATTATGATAATCAAAGACATGGTTTCAGAGATGTCCAAAGGCAGCACTGGAAGATTTCATCCCACATTAAATCTCTATATTGTCTATATTTACTTTTTTAGGAAACATGCCTACCTATGCAAGTGGAATGCTCCACATTCTCCCAAGATTGTCTTTCAGTTGTAATTAGTGACCAAGTTCAGTTTGGCTTAAAGTAGGTTGGTAAACTCTCTTGGTTTTTGTAAAGCAAAGTCCAAGCAGTTCATATGCTTCACAGAAGAAATCAAGGGTGACCTGAAGCTCTTTAGTGGAGTGGGAACAAAATGCAGCTGCTTGACATTGCTGGTGTCCACGACGGCTTTAATACTGCCGGGTGGTTGCATTCGGACTGTTAGTTAAACGCCTGGCCCTTCGCCTCGGCATCTGCAGCCATTTTCCCAACCGTGGCTAGCTGGGCCTCTAAGTCCACATTCTCCCGTAACAGGCCCATAAAGGCACGAAACAGCACATTCATCGTTTTTCCTTTTGACCCTCCCACTTCATTGCTGTGCGACCTTCCATCTCTAAACTTTCCCAGAGTTGTGCGAGCAGCTCATAGCTGCGCGACCCATGTGCCAGAGTCGGGCAGTTGAATTTGTCAGCTGGCGTCGGCTCCCTGCCCTCCCTCACATATCACATGCAGCGGACATATTCTTGGGCAGGGGTCGGGTTCGCCATGCCCACCAGTTTTACTCGGGCCAGGGGCATTACCTCAGTCCTTTTTCATGGCCTGTACAGAACCCAATCGCCGCCCATAATGCAGCCAAACACCCCGAGGGATAGATCCGCCGCCCACTCCTTAGTGACTCCCTCTTCCCTTTTTAGTGAAAAGTAGCCGTCAACGCACTCTGACCCCACTCTGCCCACTTGGTGACAGGCGATGTGTGCCCACAGCTCATCCATGTCATCTGTGCGGCACCCCCCACTGCACCAGGGGCAATTCTTAATTAATTCCAATTCCATCACATTTCCCCAGGATCCTGTTCGTGACACCATGTCCACGATGGCTTTAATACTGCTGGGTGGTTGCATTTGGGCTGTTAATTAAACACCTGGGCCTTCGCCTTGGAAGGTGGGTGTTTAAAGATGGAGTGGAATTAACCAGGCATAGACACGTATTGGTTGCAGGAA
This sequence comes from Caiman crocodilus, assembly GCA_030014935.1. Classification (NCBI taxonomy): domain Eukaryota; kingdom Metazoa; phylum Chordata; order Crocodylia; family Alligatoridae; genus Caiman; species Caiman crocodilus. The sequence goes on along the minus strand of JAGPOW010003316.1, from coordinate 108,142,072 downwards.
GCTTTTACTCACACCACTTAGAAGCACGACGCAGGCAGGAGTCTTGCTTTAGTTACAGTTAAGCATGGGGGTTCAATGACAGTTGACTGTGTGTGACGAACGAGGTGCTGACAAAAACGAGCTAGCAGGTTCATGGATATGCCAGGGCAGTCAGTGGCAGGGAGTCGTTGGTGAGTGATCAGTCCACCAAGTTACTCTATCCTATTATTCAGCGTTCTCCGACTTGGACGGATGTGCAGGATTGTTTTGTTTGCCTTATGACCAACCATTTTAGGCCACACCATCTGGTTTGACTTTGAATCACCAATTATTTCTTTCTACTTCCAAACTTAGAAGCAGTGTTAAATTTCGCTTCCTGGCTGTGACGTAGGAGAGGTTTAGGCTTTGTTTCTTGCTAGTGACATGGGCACTGGGTTGTGACAGTTGGAAGCGGGGGGACAGTCTTCCCAGTGTCTTCTTATAATACCAGTAATAAGGCTCTGGAATTTCTGTATATGCTGTGATTTTATGATATCAGTTGTGTACTTACTAGGCACATATTAGGCACATTAGCTGACTCTCTTACCAGATGCCTTTTTCAGAAATATGAATTGGGAGCTCCATGACTCATTTTGTCTTCTGGCAGTGAGATTATCCATCTGTGAACTTGTTTGTAATCAGCATGAATGAGAAATGTTACTGTGTGTCTTCCTGGGACATCATAGCCAAGATAACCTAGGACTTTGATTGTCAGATCATTTTCTGAATGCATTCTTATCAATGCTGCTACTACAAGTTCTATGGGAAATCAAATACATATTCTAGATGCCTTTGCTAAGAGAATGAAGGTGGTGAAGGTTCTGCCCGAAGATGCTCAAAGCAGATACATAGTACTTCATTATGAATGATCCAAAATGATCACATCAGGCAAAATGGGGGGGGGGGGCAGGGGGGCACTTGCTAGGACTCATGCAATTTAGGTCAGTGGTTCTCGAAGATTTTTGTACCATTTGTGAACATTGATGGCCAGCATCATCCCAATTAATAGAGTAAATAGAAAATAGCACCCTGGCCCTGCCAGTGCCCCTCACTCCTGACCATTGTCCCCTGTGCCCAGCCCCCAAGTGCATAGGACAAGGGGTCTGTATATGGGATGGGAGGGCATGGAGGGGCATGTGTCCCCCCCCTTATTTGTGCTCCCACAGTGGGCTTAGGGCTTAGGGCATGGGCAGGAATGGTATGGGCAGGAGCCACCTCCACAGTCCAGCAGGCAGGACCCAATGCAAGAGGGCAGAGCAGTGTAGCAAGCTGCTTGCATGACTGGCTGCCATGTGCATGTGTGGCACACCCTGCCTGATTGCACTCCTGCTCCTCCCAGTCCCAAGCAACCCCTTGCAGGCTGGAATAGTTTCCCACATTTTTGTCCTTTAAAGGAGAATCCATTTTTAAAGGTTGTTCATGGCCCTTTCATATATTCTTGTGACCCACTTTTGGGTAACAACCCATGGGTTGAGAAATGCTGAATTAGATGACCCCTCAAAGTCCCTTCCAGCCTTACTTCTGTATGATTCTCTGTGATTATTTACGTGGTACTGCTGTGGTTTCTCTTTTTATGGCACCACCCAGCATCCTTCTTTTCTGCTTCTGGGTCCTCTTTACTCTCAGGAGTGTATGACAGAAAAGAAAAAGGAGTGACATTTAGTTACATACTGCCTTTTACAACCTTAGTGCAATGCACAGTAATAACCAAGGTGTCTACATGGAGCAAACAAGTCCTGTTGGAAAAAATTATGCAGTCTCTGGTGCACAGAGCACATGCTTACTCACAGTGAAATACACATAGAGACAACACATATCAAAGAACTTCAGTCATTGCACAGGTAAATAACTTTTCCCTCTCAGCGCACACGCACAGCATGATCAGGCCCTAAATGAGCATCACATTCATCCTGGATGCCAAAAGCAGAATGTTACAGACAAGTCAAAGAAGCAAAATTAAAATTAGTCAGATCAGGCTGGCAAGCCTGACAGAGTGATTTAAAGGACTCTGACCATTAGCCATCACTTCAATGTTCTCTTTTACACTGACATGAAAGGTGGCACAGGAGATATTTTCTCAGGCTCTTGCTTCCTCACAGAAAGATTAAAGTATCAAGCTCAAACTTTTAAATGTCTATAAGGTGTCTTTGCCTCCACCCTACATCTGTGTGTGTTTTCGTTGGTGATATGTGAGATCGGTGTGTGTGTGTGTGTGTGTGTGTGTGTGTGTGTGTGTGTGTGTGTGTGTGTGTGTGTGTGTGTGTGTGTGTGTGTGTGAGGTTCTCTCTTGAGATTTTGCTGATGTTACCAAAATTTTTTGACCCAAATATTTAATGGCATCTTTTTATTGTCTTCTCCTAGAGTGGCTAGTTAGAATGTGAGCTACGTAAGTTTTACTTTCATGCGTTTCTGCTGACGTCAAAAGCATAGTCTTGCTTTACAGACAGATTGTACCTAATATAGTTAGCATTATTATAAGTCAAGGAATAAAATCTTAGGTTCTTTTGCTTAAAATTGAATTCTTCCCTTATATAGCTCTCGTATCAAACTCTCCTGGCATCAGACCAGAAAAGATCTACCAAGAGTGATGTCCGTGGATCCTGGTTTTCTCTGATAAAAAAAAATCCCCAATTTTTGGAATAAAAAAGTAACCCCAAATCCACATTTTTCCATGATTAAAATGAAACATATTAGTGGTGTTTCCTTCTAATCACAGAAGAATGTTGATTTGGGGTTATTTTTTTTACTCTGAAAATTGGTGATTTTTTTATCAAAGAAAAGCAGGATCCCTGCGATGTCTTCTTTCCTTTCAAAAAGGGGCATAGCAGAGTGCATGGCTCAGGGACGGAAGCCCAGCTGCAGCAGGTTAAAAGGTGATAGCCTGCCTGCCTAAGAGCCCTGGGGCAGCTTACAGGGATGATTGGCTGGCCTTATTTGTTTATGTTACTGCTTGCTTTATTTGCCATGAGGACAAGCTTTTTGCATGTAAAATTAAACAGACTAGAAATGGAACTGAAGTGCTGCCTAGCCTTTATGATGGAGTTGGCTCCTGGGTCAGGCTAATAGAGGGACACCCTGATACAAAGAGGAAATAGAAAACCTTAATAGCTTTTTCTTGCATTTGGGTTGGAGCCCCCCCTCCAACCACACACACTCCCTCTTTTTTTCTTGTGGTTTTACGCTTTGCCTTTTCCTGCTTTATTTTCTTTTTTTTCCTCTCAAACAATAATTTTCTAATCAAATATATTAATGTGTTGTATTAGGAAGGGGAAATGCACAAACCATTTCCCAATTTCAGAAATCAGTACAACAGATAGATATGGAAACAGCTAATATGGGGCCTAATTCAAGCTCTTTAAATCTTTCCATGGATTTCAGTGGTCTTTGGATCAGTCCCTTAGTCATTTAGAGTTAGATTCAAAAAGGGATGAGGGTGCCTCAACACTGAGCATAAGAACACTTCACTTCTAGGCACGAGGGACTCATACTGGAAGCCAGAACTGCGTACTCCATTTGCCTAGCCACCTATATCCTATATGGGGGAGTTAACAGCTTTATAATTTTATAATGGGATACCAAATGACCAACATGTTGAATCACCTACAACAATTCAGTGAAGATACTCTGCAGTGAAGTTAAGGATTTTTCATATTATTGGCTTCAGGAGGCATCATGAACCCTGAGACAAACCCTTTGATTCTCATCTCAAGAAAGCTGCATCCAAGTAACAATTATTTCCCAGCCTCACCTCATGATTTCCTGGGCTTTATTTCTCCTTCTCCTCCAAAGATTTTTTTCAGCTTCAGGACAGAGGTGATCTTCTTCTTTTCCTAGTTCCAGGACAGAGTTGATACCTGTCTTCCATAGCAACTCATCCCCCACACACTTGAAATAAGTACCATTTAATTAAAGGATATTAAAACTTTGTCAAAAATTATGAGGGAGATTTTTTTCTTGTTTTGGGGCAGTGGTGGTTCCATGCTATTAAACTATGAGCACACCCTCACCACCCTTTGTTTTTCTAGAATTAACTGATGGTAGAAAACATGCAGAAAAGCAAAATAAAATAATACTTTTCATTTTTGCCAAATTACATTTTTTCTAGGTCTCTCACCTTGGAACATACCCATTTTAGGGACAAACTAAGTTAAGGTAATCTAGACCATTATTGATGCTACTATTGTAGCATTACTATGCTTTGCAGCATTTAACCCACTATAAGAAGCCCTAAACTATAAATGGATTTTTGTAACAGGGGTGGCCTGCTGTTTTATAGCAGTGACACCAGATGTGTGGGCACTTTCACACCTGCCTCTAGTGATAAAGTAGTAATGTCCCTGTTCTCCTTTCACTTGACAAAGTAATCTCTTTGAAGTCAATACAGCTACTCAGGTTAGTAGGACAGTCTTATCTCTACAAGTTTGAATGTCTTTTCAGATTAATGTCTTTGGATCCTCGTTAGCTAAGTTTTGAACTAGAATAACCAAGTGAACAATTCTGCCAGCTAATTAGAGAATACAAATATATATGCCGGCATTTCAAAAGTGGACCCTAAGGTCCTAACTTAATATTTATATACCTTAGTTAAGTAGGCAAATATTCAGAGGCAAGGATTTTGGTGGATCAACAGTACAGTTGAGAGAACTGTTGGACAAGAGTAGTATGGGGATATACCTCTTATCAAACTGTTAAGCCCCTCCCCCTAATAGGTGTCCTGCCCCCTATACACCATCATGGCCACCATCTTAGAACCTGAACTCTCATCCCTAACCCCTGACCTTTGCCACCAGAAGTCATATCCCTTGCCCCAGAAGTACTCTGGGGTGGCAGGGGGAGGAGGTTGCAGCCTTTTACCCATAAATCCTACCTTGTCACATGGCCCACAACATCAGAAGTCCCACTCCCCTGGCCACCTTCTTGGCCACCATGTTGCCCAGAATCCCCTGCCCTTCCATCACATGGTCTGTGGCATCAGAAATCCCACCTATATTTCTGACAAGTAAGGATCCTAGTTTTCTCTGATTAAAAAAATGCCAAATTTTCAGTTAAAAATGGTAACCCCAAATCTACATTTTTCCATAATTTAAATAAAACACCACTAATATACAGATACATATATTGTGGTGTTTCATGTTTAATCATGCAAAAATGTGGTTTTGGGGTTACTTTTTTGTAACCAAAATTGGGGATTTTTTTTAGTCAGAGAAAACTAGGATCCCTAGACAAGTTTTCAGGCTCCAGGTGTCCTTCCCCAGGTCTAACACCTGCGATAGGGCACTTGACATCCCAAATATCATCCAACAGCTCTCCTTATCATACCACTGAGCCAATAAAAGAGATCAGAAAAAATCCTTATCTCTGATATACTTCCTGGACCATCGTGGCTACAACACTCCAGCCCTGTTACTGATTTTCAAAAAGAATTTCAAAAGCATCCTAAAGCTCTCGTGGAATAAAGTAGAAACAGCTGGGTACTTAACAAAATCACTTATTCAGCTGTCTAAATATGGACACAGTACCCATTTTAACAATTTTCACTATAATGCTCATAAATCAAGCTTCAAAAATCAAACCACAGTATCTTCCTAATGTTCCCCTCAATGCCAAGTGTATTGGATAATATAGAACTTGACTTAAAAGCCATTAAGGTTGATGGAATCTTTTCCAGCATTTCTCAAGTCTTGGATCAGATTCTTAATGTCTGCAGGTATTTTGGTTGAAAAGTGGTAGCTCTGAATCAGTAGTCCCATTACAAATTTGAACTTGATATACAGATAAGAATTATTCTGAAGTGGTGTTGCAGCCCTAGTGAAGTATACTGAGTGCATTGTTTATTTTATGTATTTTCCCCTTAAAATTTAAATTCAATTTAAAAGGTTGTTGCAATTAAATTTTCATTCCATTTTCCTATTTGATAAACAGAGGTTCTGCACATCTAACCTTTTCCATGGCTCTAACAATTGCATACTTAGTTAGTTTCTGTTACCCTTAAAATGTACAGAGGTAATGTCTTCAGAAGGCAGTTTGTCACTAAGGATTGTAAAATCAAAGTTATAAGTTCCATTTTAATGAACTAAGCATAATATTTTCTACAAGAGTGTATTTTTTAATTTAATTGAATTTGCCAGTATTTTAATTCTTGCTCTTAACATATTTCAGAGTATCAAAGCACTTTTGAGAAGCCAAGACTATATACATACAGGTACAAGGGCCTGTTTCTCATTGACACTTGGCCTTTCTACTCTAAGTAAAGTATAAACTCCATTATGCTGACTTCTAAGAATTGTAAATTAGAGGTAGCATAAATATGAATCAGGGCCACAAGTTTCTTGTAAGTAAAATTAGCAGCTGCATGATTAAAAATATGTCAATGACATATATTTACTAGGTCTGTGCAAAGCTTCAGTAGCTGATTCGATTCAGAAGAGTTTCAGCCAAATTCAGCAGCAAAATCTCTGAATCCAAATCAAATCAGGAGACCAGTTAAAAGGTCTGAATCAAATTGTAAGCCTCCAAATTGATTCAGAAAAGATTCAGCAGCCCTTTGGAGATTCGCCATAAACTAAACAAGCAGCAGTCCTCACCACACTGGACACAGCTGCCTCCAGCTAGTAAGTCTGTCCTGGTAGGTGGAAGGAGGAGGAAAGGGGCATGGGGAGGGCAAATCAATGCCTCCACAGCAAGGGAGCGATTGGGGCTGGGGCTGAGACAAACTTCCCAACCAGAATGGGGAGGCATGGGACTTGGGAAGGGGGTGGAAGGAGACACGATGTGGGTGCCGCAGCGCTGGGAGCAGCGGCTATGCCCTGATGCCAATTGCCCACCCAGGATTGAGGGGTAAACCGAGGCAGATCTGGCTCACTCTGGATGAAGTGGGATACAGATGCTGCTGCTGCTTGGCCAGCTGGGGCAGGAAGTGCAGGATGTGGGCATGGCAGTGCTAGGAGCGGGCACTATGCCCTGCTGCCACTTGCCCCTTCCACCTGGAGCGAGCCATGCCTGCATCAGGCACACATCCCCCACATGCCAGCTGGGTACGTGGCAGCAGGGAATAGCCCCCACTCCCAGCAGTGCTGTGTCTGAATCCCAGCTCTACCCCTGGGAATCATTGTCCCTCCGAAATGGCCGAATCCAAATCCAAAGCAAATACTTGCTGTTTCGCACAGGCCTAATATTTACAACTATAACATTTCAAATATATTTAATCAGAAGAATATATAGAAGAAACATTATAGGTAGAAGAAGTGATTGTATTTTATATCTTAAAGCACTAGAATTATTTTGGATTCATCTTGTCATGAACTCAGATGCATAGAATATGGATACCATTTTATCTTCGTTAATATCCTAGTACAGTGGTGCTCAAGCTTTTCAATTCATGGACCAGATAAGTATGGTGCAACTGATCTGCAGACAAGATCTGGCACACAGGGGAACATGGAGTTCCCCACAGGTCGAAAAATTTAGTAGTGGAGAAACTTTGTTAGCATTAATTGCTAAGGGGCTCTGAGGTGTGGCAATTAATATTGCCACCTCTCCCACACACCCAATTTTCTGGATTTGCTGGGAGCCCTACAGGTGGATGACATGACCCCATGTGCCAGATCCATCCCTTGGGTGCTAGTATCTTACCTATTTTATTATTTGAATGAAAAAGATTATTTCTGACTAAAATGATATGATTGGTATGTTCACACTTAGAACATATGTTCAAATATGGATGGATAAGAAGATGATGTTATCCATGTCTCAAGACCTGGGAGTAATGAGAGTTAGGCATCTAAATACCTTAAAAATTCTAGCACAAAGTATAGAGGAGTTAAACCAAGTAAATAATGTGGTGTGTAAGGAAAAACATTCTATAACTTTACATTTCAAGAGGCGTCTTGCTTCTGTTTGTAGGCTAAGGAGACCTCACAAGAAACAGCAGTGGAGCTGTGTGTTGCATGGGATGGGACGAGCACAGCCAGAGCAGCAGGGGCTCTGCTACACTTTCCCCTTGCCTGCACCGGTCAGTCCCGAGCAGCACATGGCTCTGCTGCCACTTGTGCTGGCCGGTGAAGACCTGGCCTGGCTCCTCCCATCCTCAGCACCACGTGAGGAGCTGACTTCAGCTGCATACTGCCTTTCCTACCCGGTGCAGACCCGGCCAGGTCCATCCCATCCAAAACAGCATGCAGCTGAAGCCAGCTTCTCATGGGCTGCTGGGAATGGGAGGAGCCCAGCTGGGTCTGCACCAGCCAGCACTAGTGGCAGTGGAGCCGTGGGCTGCTTGAGATGGGACAAGCTCAGCCAGTGCAGCAGTGGCTCAGCTGCACTTCCCCCCTGCCTGTGCCAGCCAGTTCCGAGTGGCACATGACTCCACCGCCGCTTCTGCTGGCCCGTGCTGACCTGGCCGGCTCCTTCCATCCCCAGCAGCACGTGGGAAGCCAGCTTCAGCCACATGCTGATTTGAATGAGATGAGCCCTGCTGGGTTGGCACTGGCCAGAAGAAGTGGTGGCAGAGCCACATGCTGCTTGGGACTGACCAGCACAGGCAGGAGGAAAGTGTAGCTGAGCCCTTGCCATTCCGGCTGGGCTCGTCCCATCCCAAGCGGCACATGGCTCTACCACTGCTTCTGCTGTCCAGTACTGACCCGACCAGGCTCCTCCTGTCCCCAGCAGCACATGTGAAGCCCACTTCAGCTGCTTACTGCCTTTCCTGGCTGGTGCAGGCATGCGGCTGAAGCCAGCTTTCCATGTGCTGCTGGGGACAGGAAGAGCCTGGCCACGTCTGCACCGGCCAGCAGAAGTGGCGGCAGAGCTGTGCGCCGCTCAGGACTGGCCAGCACAGATAGAGGGAAACTGCAGCTAAGCCTCTGCCTCCAGCTGGGCTCATTCTGTGCTGAGTGGCACACAGTTCTGCCTGTGCCTCTCCTCCCTGGTGCTGACTGGGCCAGAGCTGTGGCCCAGCTTCCATTTCCCCTCTCCAGTGCTGGCCCAGCCCAACCCCACACAGCCTGAGTGGCATGGCATGGCACAGCATGGGGAAAGCCTGCCCAGCAGCTGCTTTCCTGGGCTTATCTGCAGAGCAGGGTCCTTTCCAGTCCTGTGTAGCAAAGAAGAACCCAGCCCAGACACTGTCCCCTCACTGGTGTCACAGGTTCTGGCCCAGTCCTCCCTTCCTTCTCAAACTGCAAACATGACCTGAGCCAAGGGCAAGGCAAGGCCAACTGGGTCAGGCTGAGGTCAGGGTTGTTTGCCTCACAACCAGTACCCAAGTAAATAACCTGAGGTGCTGCAGCTGGTGGCTAATGCCGCCAGAGGCTTTTAAAGAGGTAGCCGCCATTACGTGGGTTTTAAAGGGGCTTCATGGGCCAGAGGGAAGTGCTTGGTGGGCCAGATCCAGCCCGCAGGCCATATTTTTCCCACCCCTGGTCTAGTCCCTGTTTCCAGCTCATAGGGCTATTTAAAAGACAGACCAGCACAAAACTCAGTGGTTGTGGCTTGCTGATGATCTAAGGAATTGTCATTCACCTACTGAACTTTGTTTTTAACTTCAAGATTAAACACATCTTATAAACCAGGAATGGCCAACCTGTAACACATGAGCCATACACGGTATAAGAAGCCTCTGGGTGGCAGATCAGAGAGAAGACAGGCAGCACAGTGGCAGATCAGTCAAGGAACAAAAAGCAGAGCAGTAGATCAGGGTTAAGGGATCAGCGTGGTACTTGAAGAAAGTGTGAAACTAATTTGTGGTATACCTTCCAAAAACATTGGCCTTCATTGCTATGAACTGAGTATTGTCTTCCTCAGGGAAGAAATGTATGCATTTATCCTCACTATCTAGAAATTCAGCCCAGTCTACATGGCCTCAGTGAACCTGCACCCAAAGTCAGGCCTTTGCTTAAATCTGAGAGCACACAACACCATGGGCAACTGGTGCTGCCTTAATCAGGGGGGAGGCATGTGCCCGAGATCAGTCCCACCACCTAGGGGAGGAGGTCCCCCACAGCTGATCTTGCTGCCCAGGGGGAGGGATCCCCCCATGGCTGATGTTGCTGTTCGGGGGCAGGGTGCTAGGGGGTAGGCAGCTTGGGAGGGGTGGGTCTCCCACCCACCCCCCAGGCTCTAGCTCCCCCTGGCTGCAGATCTGAGAGGAGCTGGACAGGGTTATTTTGTCCCAAGTGGCACAACTTGCCACACATCAAAATGCATGTCCAGGCATGTGCATTGAGGCAAAAATCACCAACTCAAATTTGTGCTGCTCTTATTTGAGCTGCTGCAAGTACACGTGTCTGCATGTGTGGATGTGCCCCTTGATTCCAGTTATTACCAGGTCTCTGATATATAGTCACAGGGCATTTTCCATTCTTTAGGAAAAAAAAGCAGGCTGCCAGTGCATATGCTGTTCACCACAGAATATTTGTCTCTCGTTCCTGCCCGATGCAAGATGGGCAAAAGTGCCCGGAAGCCCCCATGGCTTAATAGGAATATTTGGGGGACCCTGAGGGCTAAGCAGGAGACATACAACCTTTAGAAGAGAGGAGCAGTCTCCAAAGAGGAGTACTACTCTTGTGCTCAGGAATGCAGGAAGGCTATTAGGAAGGCCAAGGCGGGAGTAGAGCTCCACCTGGCAAGTAGGATCAAGGACAACAGGAAGTCCTTTTTCAAGTATGTGGGGAGCAAAAAGAGAGCCCTGGGAAGTGTTGGGTCCCTGAAGCACTCTTCGGGCAACCTTGTGCTCACAGCTGATGGGAAGGCAGAGATCCTCAATGGGTTCTTTGCCTCGGTCTTCCTGAGGGAGGACCGAGACTTCCCTCCCATTGGAAGCTTATGTTCCCCCTCAGGAATCACTGCTAGGCCAGGGGTGAGGGTTGACCTGGTGGAGGGGCTTCTGGAAGGGCTAGATATCTTTAAGTCAGTGGGCCCGGATGACCTACAGCCAAGAGTGTTGAGGGAGTTGGCGGGGGTGATTGCTGAGCCCTTGGGTCGGTTATACAAGCTCTCTTGGAGCTCTGGACAAGTGCCGGAGGACTGGAAGGTGGCCAATGTGGTCCCTATCTTTAAGAAGGGGAGGAAGGAGGACCCAGAGAACTACA
>JAGPOW010003316.1:108108857-108130870 GCA_030014935.1 Caiman crocodilus | reverse complement strand
GCTCCTACCTTGGGCATCTTTAAGAGTAGATTAGATAGGTACTTGGCTGGGGTCCTATGACCCTGGCACTCATTCCTGCCGTTGGCAGGGGGTCAGACTAGATGGCCTGCTCTAGGCCTCTTCTGACTCTAGATACTATGATACTAGAGGAAAGAAGACTTGTGTAAAAGCAAGAAAATTTCAAGTCTGGTCTCTAATAGGTCTTGTAATTATTTTCAGGAAGAAATGATAAGACGTGGTATAAATCCACAGGGCACCCTGTTCCGATGAATGTAGAGTGTACTTATTAGGTACTCATAGGTTTTATAGCTGCTTTAAAGAAGTACAGCTGCTTTATGACTATAGGATATGTTAGTTGGTAAGAAAAGTTTTCTGAAACCTTGTTTTCAGTGCAGTTTAACCTCTCACATGCTGAACTGGCATACCAAGCCTATCCCAGAAATGCATTTCTCCAGTTTGTTTACACACATATAGCATCATCTGCTGTTCTCCAGAAACTGGTATGCTAAAAAAGGGCATGATAATGAGACAGTTAAGTGGAAGCTTTTGTCTGATTCAAGCAAAAAAATGATGAGTAACACACTATCTTAAAAAGATAAAGTGAGATCTATGAAATTATAAGAAATAAATTACATATTGTGGTTTATATTTTTATTTCCCCTAAGAATCTCAATTTCTAATTATGCACAACCATGAAGTAGCAAGTGATGCCTAAGGACCAGATTCTTTTCCAGCCATTAAGCATCTAAAAGGATTTAGGGGCCAAAGTGTGATTCTATTCCACTCTGTTCAAGTCTCTGACAATCTTTTAATGGATCTACTTTTGTAGTACACCATTATCTAATGCTTAAGATAAGCAGTATGGAATAGGATGGCCGCTTGTTGCATTACCTGTTTTTCTGGGACTTGAGCAGAATTGCACTTAGGACTCTAAATCCCCTGATGCACCTAATAGACCCTAAGAGTCTTATAACCAGGGATACTGGTTTTCTCTGATTAAAAGAAATCCCAAATTTTCAGATTTAAAAAAGTAACTCAAAATTCACAGTTTTCCATGATTAAAATGAAACACCACTCTTTATATATATGTGGGTGTGTATATGGTGGCGTTTCATTTTAATCATGGAAAAAATGTGGATTTTGGTTATTTTTTTAATCCAAAAATTGGGAATTTGCTTTTATCCCTGCTTATAACACCCACCCCAGAGACAGGTTGGGGAAGGGTACTTAGTGCTAGACAGTTTCCTCTGTTGCCAGAGACACAAAAGCTAAGTACACATAGGCAAAAAGCCTGAAGCTGAATTGATTCAGTCTTTGCAGGTTACTCTAAGGTGCATATATTGAGCCAAAAAGCAGGTGAACAGATACTCACTTCTGATTCCAGAAATGCAACTGCATGTATGCCATAGCCTAAGTGAAAAGCCAGGGGTTGCTAGAGCATGGCTCCCTGCTCAGCTGGAGCAGACAGCTTGGGCCAAGCTTAAGTCACACATCTTGAAAGGTAGGGGCTTGCAGGGGAGGTGCAAAGCACTCTGGGATACTGGAGGACTTAGAATAAACTTGAATCTGGAGGGATCTAGGACAGAACTTCAATAAATTGATTTAACCTAAATCAGTTAAGTCTGATACTAACTATGTCCATCCAAGTTTATCTTAAACTGTTTTTGGCCATTTGAAAGTGGTTTATGTACATTAAACTTTGCTTCTGTTACAGATTTGAACCAGTTTCCAATCACTTATACTAATTGATGTGTGATTTCTATCCCTAGCCAAAGACTTTAGCTGCTGCTGCCATGGCATGGTTTCCCACACATCAGCTGCTGTTCTCACTGCAAGGCTCCCCAGAAGCCACCATTTAAGAGTTCCCTCTAAAATGGCACCTGGAGTTTATGCCCACCCCAAGTTCGGCTACTGATGCAGTCACCTCTAGAAGTGCAATAGTGCAGCTGTTAAGCAGCACACAACAGTGCAATGTGATCCTTTAATAGAGAAGTCAGTCATATCCATATAAGATGGAAAAGTGAATTAGACCCACAGAATATAATTTTCTGGACTGAAATTTAGACAAGGAGTTGCTAACATTTAAATTCTTTCAAGAAATACTAATGCAAATTTCCAAATTTGGAGGTGGAAACAGAAAGCAGCAAACAGAGAAGAAATTTGCCTAGGAATTTTGCTATAGAAAACAGCCAGGAGACAGCAGACACTTTGTGCATGCATGTGTGTGTGTGCACACATGCATACACACACACACACAAAAAGGCCCCAGTGCAGGCATTTAACATGTAGGTTCTTGCAGTATGGTTCCCCGCCTCTGCTTTCTTTCTCTCCTTACAGCATAGGTGTTCTCCAGGGAGCAAAAGAGGCATAAATGAACTCTGGGTCAGCTATAGACCTGTGTGGGATATGCCATGTTCATGTTCTACCCAGAGGATCAGGAGCACTTCATCTATACCAAATGTAAGCTGATGTCTGGTTTGCAGAAGAAGGTTCAAAGGTTGGAAGAATGGGTATCCACAATGCATTGCATCACCAACCAGGAAGATTACTTGGAAAAGAGTTATTAGAGACTGGGACTGGAAATGAGAGGGGATGAGGAGAAGTGGCATGTGATTACTTGAAGGAGGGCCCCCAGAATTGAAGAGGAACAGGCTGAAGTCAGTAACCACTTTCAAGCAGTCTACAGTGGAACTGCTGAGAAAATGGCAGAAGAGAGGAGTCAGCAGCCTAGAGATCAGTAATGCAAGCTCCAAAGAGAGGCTCTAGGACCACTGCACCAAGAAAGAAGAAAAGAGTGTGGTGGTTGATGGTTCCCTTCTGCAGGGGACAGGGGCACCAATTTATCATCCAGATCTGGGGGCCTTGGACCTCTTCTACCTGCCTAGAACCTAAATTCAGGATGCCACAGAGAGACTGACAAAGCTCATCCATCTTTCAGACTACTACCCCTTCCTATTTTTCCATGTAGGCACCAACAATACTGCCAAGAATGGCACTGAACAATCAGAGGTGACTATGAGGCTCTTGGCAGGAGAATTAAGGAGCTTAGAGTACAAGTGGTGTTCTCATTGATTCTTGCCATGGAAGGCAAAGGTCTAGGTAGAGACCACGGTATCCCAGAAGTGAACATGTGGCTGAGATGTGATGGCTTTGGCTTCTTCAATAATGACTGGGTGTTTCTGGGAGGAGGACTGCTATCAAGAGGTCCATCTGACAAGAATGGGAAAGATTATCTTTGAGATTCATCTGTACAACCTAGTATGGAGGGCTTTAAACTAGGTTCCAGAGGTTATGGTGATCCAAACCCTCCAGTAACAAAGCACATAAACCAGAAGGCCAAGAACTTGGAGAAGCAGCATGACTTTGGGAAAGCTACAGGAATGCAAACTGGTGCACAAGGGAAGCAAGTAGGTCGAAATGCAATATATGTCTCACACACATATACAAATACAAGAAGTATGGGAAATAAACATGATGAGCTGGAAGCTGCAGCCTGTGAAAAGAACTATGATCTGAATGGCATCCCAGAGACCAATTTGGGACAGCTGTTATGGCTGGAATGTCAACATTGAGTGTTACACTGTTGCAGAAAGAGTTGAGAGAAAAGGTGGTAGAGGATGTGACTGTGATGGGTAAGTTGGGAGGAAGGGATCACAATATGATAGAATTCCAGATTCCGATATTGGGAAAGCATAAGGTCAGCAAAATTAGGAAGCTAGATTTCAAAAAGGTGATTTCATTCAGATCAAGGAGTTAATAGGCATGGTATCATGGGAAGACAGACTGAAGGAAAAAGGTACCCAGGAGGGCTGGGAGTTTCTAAAAGGGCACAGTATTGAAAGCCCAACAGAAAACACTCTTGACAGGATGAAGGCACAAGAAAAATTACAAGAGACCTATGTGGCTGCACGAGGAGCTTCTAGTTTCATAGTTTCATGGTTGGTAGGGCTGGAAGGGACCTGAGTAGATCATCTAGTCTGACCCCTGCCATGGGCAGGAAAGGATGCTGGGGTCAAATGACCCCAGCTAGATGGCTTCTAGCCTCCTTTTGAAGACCCCCCAGGATAGAGGTGAGCCCCACTTCCCTTGGAAGTTGGTTCCAGCACCTAGCCACCCTGACAGTGAAGTAGTGCCTGCTGATATCTAGCCTGAATATACTCGCAGTCAACTTATGGCCATTATTCCTTGTTACCGCCGGTAGTGATCAGGGAAACAGGGACTCTCCCATTGCCTGCTGGTCCCCCTTGGCAAATTTATAGGCAGCCATTATAGGCATTTTAAAATGCCTCATATGCAAAAGGAAAGCTTACAGGCAATGGAACAATGAGTAGGTCACCAAAGAATTGTACCAGGAAATAGCAAGAGCCTGCAGAGACAAAATCAGGAAGGCAAAGATAAAGAACAAGCTGCACCTGGAAAAGGAAGTTAAGGACAATAAGAAGAGGTTCTGTAGGTATGTTGGCCAGAAACCATGGGCCCAAGGAAGCTGTGGTCCCACTGTTAACAAGCCAGAGAAGATGCAAAAAAGGTGAAGTTACACAACGTCTACTGTGAGCCTCATCCCCACAAAAAAATTACTCTGCAGCCAGACACCTAATAAGGGTTATTTGAATAAGGGAGGGGACAAGCTGAGGCAGGACATGAAAAAGAGATGGTTAGAGAGCTTTTGTTGGGTCTGAATGAAGTCAAGCAAGCAGGACCTGATAAGCTTCATCCCAGAATACTGAAGGAACTGGCAAAGAAGATCTCAGAGCCCTGGGCAATGGTCTTCATGAAGTCACTGGGGACAGGCCAGGTACCAAAGGACTGGAAAAGGACCAAGGTAGTGCCTCTCTTTAAAAAAGGGAAAAAGGAGAACCCAGGTGTGACAGAGCAGCTTCAGTGCTCCACCACTTTACAGGCTGTAGCAGGCAGCCAGCAGGTGCCTGATTAGGGTGGCCATTTTAATGTCCAGCTCTCAAGGCTGAGGCAGTAGTTTGCTGTCAGCCAGCATGGGAGGAATATCACCCCACTTAGCTACTACTCCAGGAACATTGCGGAGGTAAAGGAGGGGGCGCTATGGGGAAGAAGGAGGCCACTGGTCCTAGGCATGACTGAAAACTGCACCCTGCTGGGGTGGAGAGACCTGGTAAGACTGCCTGTGGTGGGACAGTGCCATTTAAATGCCAGGACCACAAACGTCCCCAGTGAAAGGTAGGTAGGGGTGCCTAAACCCCAGCCCCCACCATTGGGTGGGTATGGAGTGAGCAGGGTAGGGGCAAGGCAGGTATGCTTGCTGAAGCACCTGAGTCTTAAAGGGATGGGGGACCCTAGTGAGGTGGGTCAGGCAAGCTGGGAAGCTGCACCTGAGCCTGCAGGCATGGAGGAGCCCAATCTCTAAAGAGAGGGCAGAGTTGTTAGGGGCAAGTATGCTTACAGGGAAGTGCCTGAGCCAGACAAGAACATTCAATCCCATGGCCCCAGAGTAGGACCAGAGTGTTGGCCCATGGAAGGGGTAGAGTGGCCCAGAGCTGAATAATCACCCAGTTCTGTGCAGATGAGGGTTACAGGAGAGGCCCAAAAGGCTGCACCAGAACTGGCTGAGGCATGGAGAGCAAAGCCTGATGTCCCTATGGGGTTACTCAAGTATGAATGTGGCCCTGGAGTGGGCAGAATGATAGAGGCCTTGTGAGAGAGGGCAGAAAGCAAGAGGGCCCACTGAGAGGGGGACAGTGTATATGGCCCACGAGGGCAGTGTGTGAGAATTACCTGTGTGCCCAGTTTGTCCTGGCCTTGAGCCAGACATTTAATACACATTGAGATCTCTGCAAGGCATGGGACCTATGCAAGGGCATATACAGCTGGACACTCAATGGGCAGCCTTCCTCCTAATTAACATCTTAATTAAATTACAACAAGACATGGAAGGAGAGCGAGATGGGAGGCTTGCCCATAGACAGAAGGTAAGCCAGTGTGAGCATCAGGTCTTGGGAGCTTGCCCCTGTCACACCAGGGAACTGCAGACTGGTTAGCCTCATTTCAAAACCTGGGATGTTACTAGAGTACATCTTAAGGAAAGCAATTTGCGAGCATCTGGAGGAGGGAAGGCTGATCACAACCAGCAGCCTGGATTTTACTGAAAAACAAATCATGTCAAAGAAACTTGATCTCCTTCTTTGATACAGTAACTAGTTGGGTGAATGAAGGGAATGGGTGGGTAAATGTATCTGGACTTCTGCAAAGCCTTTCGCAAGGTCCAACATGACCTCCTCATAAACAAATTGGAAAAATGTGCACTGGACAAAACTACTGCCAGGTGGATAGATAACTGGTTCACTACCTGCAAGCAAAAGTTAATCATTAGCAGGTCCATGTTAGAATGCAAGGAGGCTTTTAGTAGCGTTCCACAGGGACCTGCCCTAGACCTGGTGCTGTTCAACATGTTTATTAACTATTTGGGAGCTAGTATGGAAAGCTTCTTGAGCAAGTTTGCAGACAACATGAAACTCAGAAGAACTGCAACACACTGGAGGATGTGAGCACAATTCAGAAAGAGCTCAACAAATCAGAAAGCTGGACTAGAGTTAACAGGATGAAGTTTAATGCAGACAAATGCAAGGTGCTACACCTCAGAAAGAATTATCAAAACACAGCTATAAAATGGGTGACACGTGGCTGGATGGCAGCATTATGGAAAAGGAATTGAGAGTGTTGGTATATCACAAACTCAATATGAGTCTGCAGTGTGCAGCCATAAAAAAGGCAGAAGTATACCTCAAGAAGTATACTTGAAATCTATCAATAGAAGCATTAGGTACAAGACACAGGAAGTGAACGTGCTTCTCTGTTTGGCTCTGGTTAGGCCTCCCCTGGATTATTGTGTGCAGTTCTGTGCTCCACATTTTGGAAAGGATATGGAGAAGTTAGAGAGGGTCCAGAGGTAGGCAACAAAGATGATCAAAGGCTTGGAAAGCAAGTCATATGAGGAGAGGATGGTGGAGCTTATTAGCATCTTCAGTTTGCAGAAAAGGCACTTAAGAGGGGACATGATAGCAGTCTTCAAATACTTGAAGGGCTACCATAAATGAAAGAGAAAGCACTTTTTATCTCTTGTGCAGAGAAGAAGATGCATATGAATGGCTTGAAGTTGCAACCAAGTGAGTTTAGATTGGATGTCAGAAAGAAAAGTCTTCACTGTTAGAATAGGGAGCCAGTGGAATAGACTGTCTAGGGAAATTGTGGATTTTCCAGTGGACAGGTTGAATAGCCACTGGTTGGGGATGATTTAAGCATAGCTATGTTCTACTATGGGTATTTTCCATGCTTCTGGGTTTCGATGGTTGCTTTCTGCTACGTGTCAGAGTGTTTTTAAGCCTCCCTCAGAAATCTTGGGTGTTGGCTGCAACAAGGCTGGGGACTTTGTTTGGCATGTGCCAATACTCCTGTTGGGACCAAAGCTAGAGGTTCCTGGCTAAAGGGTCTTGCCCCTCTACTTTCTCCCACCCACCTCCTAGTTACAGTAATGTTGTATAGTAAAGAGGCAAAAGGTAACTGGCAAGAAACCACATATCTGTCTCTGTGAAGGATTACAGTGAAATAATGTGTCTGAAACCCATTTCTATGGGTTTTTTTTATCTGACACATTATATTAACCAATGTAAAGGACTATGTTGTGGTACATTTTTTTCCCGAAATTCCTTGTGTCTGATGTTATTGGCCTTGATGGACAAATGAAGTATGATAGCGTTAGATGCGTTTGACAGAACATGTCTTTGGCCTGCATAAAATACTGTCAGGGAATTTTCAGGCAAGTGCTGAAGTAAATTTGCAGTGACTAAAAATTGAGGTATAAATTATAGTATAATCACTGCTGCTGAACAATATGATAACTAAAACAATTAACTGAATTTACCACTTAAGTGAGTCTCCCACATTTTCCCCACTTTTGTTTAACTCCTTTTTTCAGACCCTTGGAGGGAGAGATTAAAGATGGAGTATATGCCTTATTCTATTGCAAAAAATTCATATTTCTCTTTACAAACTTTCTGCCCTTTACCTCACAGTGAGTCAGAGATGAAAATAACAGCTTGTATTCTAGCCTTCCTTCTCATTTTAGCTAATCAGCTGACATTTGGGAGAAGCTAGGCACCCAGTCTCCCACACAGATGTGCTAACAACATTCCAGTCATTCTCTGCTTTATCTTTCTCTTCTTTCAGACAAACTTATTGTACAGTCCTACAATATTCCATTTTAAGGATGAGTGGGAGAATATCATGCACTGTATGGACTACTGGCTTTATGAACTGTTCCTGATGGCTGCAGTCACAAACTTAGTAACAGACTTCGCCAGATAAGCTATCACAATCAGTTAGGTCTGATACTACATTCAACCAGGTTTATCTCAAACCAGTTTCAGCCATTTTTAAACTGGTTTATGTGCACTGAACATCTGTTCTGTTACAGGTTTAAACCAGTTTCTAATCACTTAAACCAGTTTATGTGTAAGATCTATCGGTAGGTTTAGGGAAAAGTGAGAGGGCATGAACTATAACGATGTAAAACAGCAAAAGCAAATAAAGACCCGGCATATATTATTTCAAAAATCACATGACTTTCATGTTAATTTCAGGACTGTGATGGTCTAGACATTGTGTTCTTTGAATTGCTGGTGAGGGGGGAGATGCATTTAAAAATAAATAACAAACCTGAAGCTTCGTGAAGATGGGAAAAGTAGAGGGCCAGCAAAATGTGGTGGTGTGATTTCTACAGATAATAATACTTGTCAGGTTCTTCCAAGCAGCCACAAAAGTGCAGGAAAGATAACAGTTGGCCAGACTATGGCTGGGTGGGTGTCATACCACCATGTCAGCCTGGTTGCTTAGGTCAGTGGTTCTCAACCTTGTTGGACTTGAGGCACCCCTCACTAAACTCAAGACTTCTAATTCTGTGAATTGAGTGGCACCTGATTTCAGAAACCAGTTTATGTATTACTGTGCTTACCTCCTGGCAGAGTGGGTAGATAGTGGGAGTGGTAAACTGGCCAGGGAGGAACAAGTATCTGCTTATCTGGCCAGGGAGAGGTTCATCTTTTCAGACCTCACTTATCTCTTCACACCTCATATGACCCTTCAAAGGATATGGAAGCATCCCAGAGTGCCACAGCAGCCCTGACTGGAAATCAGCTTCTCAGACCAAAAGAACTCATGTATAAAAGGGCTGCAAAGTTTGCCTTCATATCTTCAATCTTTCCATCTGGAAAACTAGGCAAATGCTATTAGGTTGAAAAGGTCATGTTATTTTTGGCACTTCTACACCAGGTTCTAGGTGAAGCACAGGACTAGACTGGATTGCAAAAAAGGTGAAGAAAGAAAAACACTATTTCTATCTCAAAACCACACTTCCAGGGCACAATGTTCTATTCTGGTCTATACAAAGTTAAGATGAAGTTGCCACACCAATTTAGAATATGTTCCGCTGGAGGAGTCAAAATGAGATTGCAGTTAATACTAGATCTCACTGAGGTTTGCTCCCTCACAATGTCACATTTTCTTAGGGTATGTCCCCATTGTAGTCATCACTGTAACTGCAGTGTAGTGTAGACCTATCCAAGCTAACTTTAAACTGGCTCTCGGGTTGCCTATACACATGCTTGGAGGTAGTGGGAGAGGGAGGGCATTTTAATTAGAGCACTTCCCAGAGTGCTGCTCTAATTTAAATGTCTCAGTGTCACATGTATTAAGCCCCTGCACCCCCACACACACATCCCACAAAGTGGCTGCAGGATGCTTTAACAAAAGCTTATTAGATGAGCTTTAGCTAAAATTCCCTCACAGCCATTTTGAAATACTAGGGGGCTTAATACACATGATGCTGAGCTGATGCTAGAGTGTTCTACTTAGAACATGAATGAGGACATATATAGGTAGCCTTGGATACATATAGTAGTCTACCTGTGGCAACCAATAGCTCTGTGTAGGCTGAAAACCCTGCCTAGGGAGCAGGTTAGCCTATGCTGAGCTGTAGGCTGCCATAGCCACACTTCTACCAAATCTTAAGCTAGCTAATTTAAAGCTAGCTTGTGTATAGCTGTATTGCACTGCAATCACAGCAGTGAATGCAGAGCAGGTATCCTCCTAGAGGGTGGAGAAAGTTGCAAAAAGCAAATCCTTTAGGAGGGAAAAACAGACACGTGTTAAGGTAATAGACTAGGACTCTTGCGGTCTAGGCCAAATCTTGGTTGTTCCAGGAAAATTATATTTGACCTTAATTTCCTTTCTATCCAGATTTTTGTCATTTGTAAAATAGACATAATGTTTCCCTCTATTCCCCCTACCTTTAAGTATGGTTTAGGGAGGTATATGTCACCTAATACAGTGGGACTAAGGATCTCAAACACAGTTTGTATGGCATTTATAATTGGTGGGGGGGGAGGGTCCAAATCACTCAACTTACAGGACAAGTAGGCTTCAGATTGAAATCCCCAGTTATGAATAAACCTCATTGCTTTTACTTTCTGAACAAATCCAAAGGTAAAAGGGACATACTTCCCTGATCCTAATTTAGGCCCAGGTGCAGTTTTGTAAGAGCTTAAGATTTCAGCCTGTGAAACAGGATCAACTAAATGCACAAGATTTCTACCATTTTTTGAGTAAAATGTAATGAGATGAGCTCATCTATGCTGCTGCTGTTAAACTTAATTCAAATCCTACAAGTAATACAGGCTCAAAATCTGAGTAGTGATATAAATCAGTTTGGATCCACATCTAAACAATACCTCTTTTATCCATCTCTGTCTGACTTTGTGTCAGTCCTGAAGAAGCTGCATGTGGCTGTTCTGTTAGAATCCAGTATCTGGAGTTCAGCACAGGAAGATAAAAGACAGCATGACTACATGCTTTTACAGAAGATGTGGGTACTCCTCCCTTTTCTGAGTTGGAATGTATTCAGAAAATCACTAATACTTGTTCTGTGGTAGATATACCATACAAGTCCCACATTCTCTCTGGGTTGGGTTGCTTCCTTAGCATATTATATTTGGAATTTATTCTGTACAGGACCGAAACTTAAAAGCCAACAACAGCAAATCTGAACCCTTGTTTGCTTTTACTGCCACAGAAAACCTTATTATTGTTTTTAATCCAATTATAGTTTTTAATCCAAATCCTGTGTGATTGTCTTTCTTGGAATGATATGTTTTAAGATGATACTTGTATGTGATACAACGTAAGATTATTTTATCCTTTCCACTTCTGTGACCAAATGTGAAAAAGGAAAAATCCTTTGGGATTCCAGGGAGAAAGCTTGACAAAAAATAATAGGAAGATCTATGTCAGCAGAATCAGTTCATTCAATTCCACAAAGTCTCTATGTTAATTTTTAATTCCTTCCTGGTTCTATTTTCAATCATTTGGAAAAATGCAGGCTTTCATATTTGAGAGAACACAGAAGTCAAAGGGCCTGATCCAGCTCTTATAGAAGCAAGCAGTAAAACTCCCATTAACCCCTGTGATGGACCACTGGGAGGAAGAAAACTGGAAAGCAATAATGCTGAATGAGATAAGAACTGACATTTACTGGGTCAAACCATAGGTCCATCTTGCCCAGTAGCCTGTCACACAGTGGGTGCAAGGAGTAGATAGTGAAAGGGAGAGTAAACTGGGTATAACCATGGGTTTTTCCATTGTTCCTCTCTCACTTGCATTCTCCAACATTTAAGATCTAGGAAGTTCTGATTCAGAGACTGGACCTCTCATGTTCAATAGCTACGGATGCTTCTTTTGTCCAAAAATGTGTCCAGTCTCCTTTTGAATCTGGCTAAATTGTAAATTTCCACAACAACCAGTGGCAATGAGTTCCATATTTTAATTACATCCCTAGTGAAAAAATAATTTATTTTTCTTACTTTTAAACTTACTGACTGCTAGTTTCATTTTGTGACCTCAAGTTCTTGCATTATGAGATATTAACTATTAACTAGTAGTGGATGAAAAGTGAAGTGTGGCTTTGCATGCTTGTGTGAATGAATGGTTGGCTCTGCCTACCAAGAGAACCAATATAGTTTAGAGAGCGTTTCTGCAATTACCTATATAGCGCTTTATTCCTCAGCGCTGCCCTGACTTTTAGTGAATCCTCTATTAGTGGCAAGGTACAACTATCCTTAGACCAAAGGGCTTATATCAGTCTTTGAACATTGCTACCATATGGTTTCACAGATTTGAACCAGGACTAAAAGCCTGTCCTATTTCTAGCTGATTGGAAATGGCACTAGTTCTAACCAGTTGGAGGCTATTCTGCTTTTATCCCACCATGCCAATTTCACATCTATCTGCCTCTCTTGGTTTCCCACTATTCTTTCCTTCTCCAGCATCCTTGAATGCTCCCTGCCTTCTGATACCTTAATAATATTTCTCTCCTCTTCCAGCTGCTCCCTGGAATCCCTGCTTCAATTACCTCACATTCAGTTACCTTCCAGTAGCCTTCCTTGTGCTCCCAGGGATATAAACTTTCCCTACTGACCCCCCTTACTGACAACCATTTAATTAACTGGCAAATAAACCTCCCAGCCCTAAATTAACTCATTTTGCTTTTATTACAAAGAGAAAGCTGATACCTTCTGACTAGCCCACATAGCTTTCCTTAAGACATTCAGTATGATATCTCTGGTGTGATATCACTGAAGTATTTAGAAAACATGCCTGTTTCAGCTAAGAGTGGAGTCATTTTCAAGTTTGAGCAAATTCCTCTCGCACAGCAGTGACATCCACTTCTGCTCCTAAACCCCTAACAAAGCATACCCCCAAAGTTTTGACCCCAAAAAAGGAGGGATTTTAGAAGCTCCTTCAAACCCACCTGAGTTCCCAAGTGTCATTGCATTGAAGGTGCCTCAAGTAACAGTGGTATGCAGCAGTTTAAAACCCTAAGATAAACAAAAACTCCCCATGAAACTGGCACCCGCTTACCTTCTCCAGTATTAAGACAGCCTAGCTGACCTTCTCTGCCACCCTCTTTTATGTCATTTTGGTGCCTTAAATACGGGCACCCTGGATTTCTCTTCCAAAGCCTGCTTGCCTTTCTGAAGCTGGCCACCATTCTTGGGGAACAAGCCCACAGGCTTTGCTGGGTGCTAGAGGCAAAGAGGTCCAAAAAAGCCTAATTAAGTAATCCAAAAGCTTTGAATGTTCCCTGAAACCTTTTAGTCATTTTATATCAGGTGCAATTAATAGGGAATAAGTAGAAGAAATTAATGGAGGGGGCTGTGTCAAATCTGAGCTCTGGATCTATTGCACACAATTTTCAGAGTTAGTTGGACAAACTGACTTTGTGAGCTTAAAAAGTATGCCTCAGTCTGCAATCAAACATGTAAATGTGGCTCATACAGACATACGCAATGTAGCATCAAACAAATAAGCCTGGGTAACTGATACCCATTCATGTCTACACAGCTTTTAGCAGAAGTCTTGTATAGGGGTTGGTAGAGAATATTGCTGCAGCTACACTTCTGTCAATACCTATCCAGCTGAGAGTTGCCTTGGATATGTCTCGGGCTAGGGACAGAAGTTACACATTAACTGTGTATAAGCTTAGTTCATACAAACCAGTTTCAAAATGGCTGAAACTGGTTTGAGATAAACCTGGTTAAATATAGTATCAGACTTAACTGATTTGGGTCAAACAGGTTTATGAAACTTCTGTCCCAGACTCTTTCCTGGTTCAAGTTAAATCAGAGTCCCCCAGCATGTTTTGAAGCCTTGAGCAAGGTTGTGCTGTCTGCTCCAGACAGGAGGGCTGGCCCCTGCAAAGATTGGACTGATTCAGCCTTGGCCTTTTTGACTGTCTGTACCTAACCAATAAGGAACCATTGCATTGCCAATATCACTGAACATTTTGGGGTAATTGAAAAGCTTTGTAAGCCTGACAGACAAGAATTACTTTATTGCTAATTGTTTGCACTATATATTATTTTGCCCTAGATTTCTTGGAATGATGAAGTGTTATTCTCAAAGTATCAGTGCTTAACTGCAAAGTCTTGTCATGGAAAATCCCTAACACTTTTCTTTAAGATTCCAGTGTGCTTCCGGTGCTGTTTTTGTACTTATCTGCAATAAAAAGCGGATTCCTCTGAGTGCTTTGGATTTGGCTGAATGAGATTTACATCCAGCTTCTTAATACTGCTTCCTGGTATTATAGGAAAAAGAAAAAGCTTTTCAAGTCCTTTCAGATTCCCATTTCAGAGTCCTGGCTTCTTGGTTTTTTCCCAACAACTTCCATTTTACAAAAGCAGTGTGGTTACTATAGACATGCACAGTCTAATTTGTTCCGGGGCGTGGGTTGGGCGTAGAATTCAAGTTAAGCATAAGAACCAGTTGAAATTCCATTGCAAGCTGTAGATTTAACCCATGACGTATTATCATTTGAAAGACTTCCCCACAGAAGTTCCTACTTTAAATCATGACTATAGTCTTTATTTTCACTTTAGATTTCTTCCCAGTCTGCTGTTTGCTAAAGAGATTCTTAGTCCTATACCATGCTACTCCAGTACAGGAACCACCTTCAATTACGCTGATAATAATAAGTAATAATTTGGGATTTGGAGCTGAGGCCACCCCACAGATTTCCTAGTGGGTCAAGAAGACCCTCTCAGAGATGGTGTATTCTTTTGCAGATATTGGCAAATAGAGATTATTTGGTAAATGGCCTCTTGGGTGAGTCTGCAAATTAGTAATGAGATATAATATTTTCTTTCTGTATAACAAATTCAAATCTATTATGACTGAAAGTTGTGATCATCAACATTTTGGAACTTTATCTCAGATGGCTTTGATGGCCCAAATCATTACCAGTAGTGACCTCAAATTTCTGAGAGCTCCATTTGTAGCGGGGTAAAAAAGAGGCTGAATTCTTGGAAAAGCTCTCGAGATGGATCTATTGTTGTCTCAATCTAGGCACTATGTCAGGTAAGGGTTCAGAAACAAAAATAAAATGTAAAGAAATGCTTGCTATGCCACTGCTCCCCCTGCAGTAACTGCTCTCAAATATGCAGAAAATTTTGGTCATCAGAGGGGACTGTCTATGGACCATACTCATAAAGCTGGGCAGTCGATACAACTGTGGCACAAGTATTTGTCAGACCCCAGATGTCTGTAATATGTCTGGACCTCTCATCATTAAAAAGGAAAATTTAGTCATACAGATCTGTAAATCATTTTCTTTAGAACTAAATAGTTGGCTTCCTATTTTCCTCTAAAATGCTAATTTAATTAGATTCTAATTTAATTTGGTTTAATGTAGAATTTTTTTAAAAAGCTCTTCTGACATTTGAGTTGATCTTATGCTGTGGCATGTGTGCCATAAGTGGCACATGCTACTGCCGTATGCAACACACAAGTCCCACATGCTCAGTTAAAGGGAGCACCAGAATGAATTCAGGGGAAGCTCCAAGACCCTGGCCAGTGGCAAGGGGTTGAGGCAGGAAATTTTGCAAAAGGAAGTGTCAGATCAGATTCAGCCAAATCTGAATCCAAGGTTAACCCTTCCCTGTGGCTGCAGCTACCTCCCAAAATAGCCTTTGGATCCATGCTTGCCATATAAAACTATGGCAGTTGTGTGTCAGGGAAAAGTTAACTTGGCTTGACTGTGACACTTCTCTCACAGGAGCGTCCTGCCCTGATCCACTCTGGGTAGCCAAAGGCATGAGCCTCCTGTCTCCCACTTGGCTGCCCTAGGTCATCTGGCCTAAACCAACTGTCCAAAGCCCATGAGAATCTGAGTTACTCAAACTCTTGATCTGAATTTATCACTTCTGGCCCTTCTCTACTTTTGAGTTTCTGCCACTTTCACACATGGTAAGTAGTAGCAAGGTCTATGAGATTAAGCAGGCTAATAGTGATGTTTTACTTGCCATGATTAAAGGCTGTAAGTTTTTCTTGTCAAAACACATGAATTTTCTTTCCAGATGCCAACAACAAATTTCCTTCGTTTCATTTTAAAATACAAAGGGGAGAGAAGCTTGCTTTAGCATGTCACCCATCTCATTTGCTTTATTTGACAAATTACTTGAGCACCTCTGTGCTTTAACCCAAAGATTTCCTAGTTTTTCTTGATTAGAAAAGCAGTCATCTCTCCTTCTATCCAGAAACATGAATCGCAATAAAGGAGATATTGGAAGAATTTTGAATTGTTTCAGGTTGCAAAGTCACGGAAAATAAAAGAAAGTACTTCTTGTGCGGGACTCCTGGTGAAATACTTAGAACTCATACCAGCTGAGAAAGCATCAGTAACCATAACATTTCACAGCCCCCCTTTTTAGAACCGCAGCCTTAACATTTTGTAGGGAAATAAAGCTTTGGTTAACCTTGGCACCAGCAGACCTCATTAAAATAACAGCCTGTCAGTTTCAAGTTTAAAATAACAGGGTTGTCAGTTTTATATGCAGTGGAACAATCTGCGATTTTATTCTCTGTGAAATAATTTGTATGAAGCATATGGTTCTAAGAGAAACAAAAAGACTAACCAATAGTGCCATCTTGAGGCCTATGTTACTCCAAGGCATCTCATCACCATAGGGCCTCCTGCATACTCACATGCAAACAGCCGTGACAACATGCAGTCTGCCAGCCTATGATTTATAAAACTTTTAGACCTTACTTGGCAGACAGCTACATTTCCAAAAGACTTAAAATAACCTACAATTAAGCATATAATTTAGTAACCACTTGACTTTTCATTGTATTTCATTAGGAAACCCGGGTTTATATAACACATGAAAAAACTAAATATGGAACATGTAAAGTTAGTTTTGTTCACAGTAATCTGTTTCTCAAACTACATCCTTGCTCTTCTCGCTGAGCCTCACCTTGTTTGGTTTTTATATAATCTCCTATTCTTCTGGAGCTGATCTTTCATCAGCTCCTGCCATTACAAGTTAAACATTAGGTACAATCAGCCCCTATCATGGTCGTGGCAAAATACAGAAGTTTCCTCCATTTAATTTAACCATGAGTTCATTTTTAACAGTTCATTAAGTACCCCAGATTCTCAAAAATGTAATAAGAAGGTAAAACAAGCTGTACCATTTATCACAACTTTAAACTGATATCAATTCAAAATTTAGAAGTTGTCAGGTAATTACTAAGCCAGATGATGATTCTGAACATGGGAGCATCGCCAAGAAAGATGTGATGTTTGAAATGCAATAGAAGTAAAAGACTATAACTGAGAGTTTTCTCATTTAGTTATAGTTGTTGACATAGGCTACACAGGGTGACAGTCATGTAAATAATAAGATCACTAGTTTATTTCTGACAAGCTAATAGAAATTAAACAAAAGAAAAATACAATATATACCCTTTATTATGCAATTGTGTAACTAAGAAACAACTGTCGATAAATATATTCAGTCAATCTAATATTAAGCTTTGACACGCTATTCTCATATTAAATGCAACATCAAAATCTTAGCGCATAAGCATAGTATGTATTTAGCTAGACTATACATGCTATAAGAATGCTGATTGCTGAATATGTTGCTATAAAGAAAATTGCAGGCCATTACTCTTAAAATGCTTTCAGATTAAATCCCTAATGAACATGAATATAGATTGATGTATGACACTCATAGACATTTTTCTGCCTGCCTGCCTGCCTGACATAACATAAATTAAATCCTAATGATCTGTGCGTTTTTCTACCTTCCTTTTAATGGCGTGGGGGCTGAACTTTACTATACCACATACAACTTAGGTAGTCAGCCCTCATAGCCATAAATCTGTTCTCCAACTGCCCATTATTACAGCATCACTACATCATTTTTAATAAATTTTGCAACTATAATGCATGTGAATGCCAGAGTAAGAGAATGGGAGTGTCTGAGAGCAAGTGAGTGCCAGTCTGACTAGAATACTGTAGGAAACTGTCTGATCTTTCACCTAGAAATAATATGGTCTCAACTCTAAGTTGGGATTAGTGGTAGCAGTTAAATGTTGCATGTCAGTTAGTTAGTGGGTTTACATGGTTCATGTAGTTGCACAAATTCAGCTTTTTTGGTGGTAACCTGCTGGCTTTCTCCTACACCCTTCTCTTCATTGGTTTTCAGGCTATTTCAGGCCCTTTTACCTACTCAGCATGTAAATGACATTTGTTCTACACACCTCATGAATGCCAAGAGCCAGATCCATACTTGATATATACTGGCATTGCTTCAAATCATTGTAAATTCATGCTACAGTTTACCACTCATGCCCATTTAACACACGTACTGAACATTTGCACCATAATATGCTTAAGTGCAGAACGGTATCCAGAAAACTTCATGAGAGTTACAGCTCCTCACACTTCAACTTTTTGTGACTAGACTGAAGTGCCTGTCTCTGGGGAGTTAAGACATTCTCCAATCTGGCATTTTTCCCTAAGATTCTTCTGAATATTGCATGGGAAAAGAGGTCTACAGAGAAACATATTTAGCTTCCAACTTAAATTGAAAACAGCAAATCCTCCAAAATTTGCAGAGTAACCATAAAAGCAGAGCACAACAATCTCAGACAGCTAAGACTGATAGAAGCATTTCTCCTGAAAGTACATACCAAGCCATATAATGTTATTACAAGTGTGATGTTGAACAGATTATTACCCAGAGAAAACAGTGTGTAGAAGACTGGTCAATTCCTGACTGACTACACAATTTCCCAATAGGTTTGATACATTTCTCAGGTTGTCCAACTTCTGAGAGGCTGGGGTCCACATGCCAGGCAGGCCGCAGGCCTCCCTGGGCACCACCTATTGGACAGGCTCCCCTAGGCTACTCTGTGCTGCCTCCAAAAGAAGGGAGCCAAGAAGTAGAAGGAGTAGGAGCCCAGAAGTTGCAGCAGCAGCTAGAGCAATTTAGAGGAGGAGTTCCTGTATGGAAATCTCTGGGCCATGAGTTGGACAAAACTGTTCTATAGTAATGACATTTCAGAATTTTATTTTAGGCCCTTATTATGCTTCCACTGCCTTTTGCAAAAAGAATGAAAAAATCAGAATAGCATTTTACACAGAGGTGTAACTGGACAATTGAGCACCTTGGGTGGTAGCTGCACATGCAACATAGCTGCAGCAATGCAGTCAGCACAAGTACTGCTCTCTTTTGGCTAAGGACAGAAGTTACACTGGTTTAAGTGATCAGAAACTGGTTTAGACCTGTAACAGAATAGAAGTTCAGTGCACATAAACCAGTTTCAAAATGGATGAAACTGGTTTAAGATACACTTGATTGAATGTAATATCTCATTTAACTGATTTGGGTCAAACTGGTTTATGAAATTTCTGTCCCAGACCCCTTCCTGGTTCAAGTTAAATCACAATCCCCCCAGCATCCCAGCATTTTGCAGTCCTTGGCTAGGCTGCGCTGTCTGCTCTTGAGAGCAGGGCTGGCTCTATCCCTCTGCTCCCTAGCTAGAGCGGTGAGGGCTGACTCACTGTCCTCACTGGCTAGCTCACTGCTCCCACCAGGCAAACCCCAGCTGGGGTCTAAGGCCAGGGAGGGAGTTAAACTTCCCTTTCCCTGAGTATGGAGCTTCCCTGCCCTGCTTAGTGCTGGCTGCGACTGTGGACTACAAATCTCAGAGGCACCTGCAAGCAGGAAGAGGGAGTGATGAGCAACCCTGTGGAGTCCTG
Organism: Caiman crocodilus; assembly: GCA_030014935.1. Lineage (NCBI taxonomy): Eukaryota > Metazoa > Chordata > Crocodylia > Alligatoridae > Caiman > Caiman crocodilus. Next base: position 108,111,240 of record JAGPOW010003316.1, on the reverse strand, counting down.
CTGCTCTGATTCTGGACTGCAAATCCAGAGATACCTCAGGAACAGCAGGAAGAGTAAGTGAGCACATAGCCCATGCCAATTATGTGCCAGAGAGCTGTGCTGTAGTGCTCCCTGGCTTCTGCCTTCAGCCACTGCAGGCATTTATGTGGCTGCATATCCTGAATCAAAAGTAAATGACTGTTCATTTACTTATTGGTTCAATATTTGCAGTTTAGACTAACCTGCAAAGACTAAGTCCATTCAGCCTTGGACTTTCTGACTGTCTGTACTTAGCCTTTACAATCCCTTCCTCCAGGTTGGCACCCAGGGCTGGTGCCCCATTCCTCCTTCCCTTCCTCTTCCCTTTCCTCCACCCTATATGCTGTTATGCTTCTAGGGCCTTTGAAGCTCAATTTATACTCTGAGCTTCAAGAGTCTAAAAATAAAGTTAAAATATGCCTAACTGCTCTACTGCTTAACTACATCAGGATGGAAGTATCTTTCCATAAACCACACAGAAAACCTGTGGGAGAATTTTAAAATAATCCCAGAGTCTACAGAGTCTTCCTCTGAGCCCCAGTCTAGTACCTTTCTCTGGAAAAGCCCTTTTCCCATCTTTGCACACCTAAGTTAAAGATCAAATATTTAACATCTCTTACTAAAAGAGTAACTTATTCAAAATAAGTTTGGCACCTCTCTCAACTTGTCCAACTTCTAAAAGGCCAGGGACCTGCATTCTATTAAATGCACAGGCAGGCCAAATTAACTACATGTACAACTTTCACATGCATCACCATATAAGCACTAAGGGAAGAAAAAGGTAATTCTTTATAAGAAGCAATTTGTTAGTCATTTTATTTCAGAGGGATATGTGCTGCATTTCAGAAAAAAACCTTTCCAAACAATGTTTAGAGGCCTTGTTCATAACAGAATACATTTGGCAAGTAGGTAGATAGAGATAGAAGTTAACTCTACCTAGAGATATGAATGCTATTTATGATAAATTCCTTCTAGAAAGAGTGGAAAAGAGCTATCTATATGCAATATCTGAACTGCACAGGCCTGTTGTTTCAATGTTTTCATAAAAGACTAACTGAGTGTGGCAGACTCGCTGCTTTTGCCTGGCAAACCCAGCTTGGAGAAGGACGCTTCAGATTGGTGGAACATTTCCACCAATCAGGTAACAGCTGAGAGGGGCTTGCCTTGCCCCTGCTCAGAAGTGGGGATGTGAGGCACCCCTGGACCTGATTGAAGACTGCGCTTTGGAGGAATGGCACCTCAGGGCCAGGTGCCTCTGGTGTAAATAAAAGCCCAGCATGCTCAGCTGAGCATGCTGGGCTGATGCAGCAAGGGACAACAAGAAGAGAGGCGCTCCAGAGAAAACCATCATCTGGACCCAGTCTGAACCTTGATGGTGCATGAATCAGCTCACAGAGAGCTGACCCTGGGAGCAGCTCAAGGCTACTCAGGCCCCAAACGGTGCGCAGGTCAGCACATGGAAAGCCTGCCCTGGGAGCAGCTCAAGGCTGCTAAGGTTAGCCCAGGCTCTAGGCCAGATAGCCAGAGCCCTGCAGTGTGGCTCAGCATGAAACTAAAGAGCCCTGGTGCCCAGAGCAGGACCCGGGAAGGGGAAAGACTCTTAGCATGAGGCTGGGGAACTGGAGCCAGTGAGGTCTTGGCTCCCATAGGAGCTCCCTGGGTACCCAACACGGGGCTCAGGGGCCAGAAGGAAGAACCCTCAACGCAAGGTCAATGGCTCCAGGAGGCCTAAGATGGTGTGAGGACCCAGAGGCCAGACTGACAGCCCCCAGAGAAAGGACTGTGAGTTACCAGGAACCAGATCCCACATGGCAAGGGACCCTGGGGGAAGTGGGCTTAGAGGGAGAAGACCTTGTCCCATTTGAGGGGCCAAGTGTGTGGAACCCAGATAGAGTACGTCTAATATCTAGTATAATTATGTTTTCTATTTGGTATCTATTGTTATGATTGGTGTTATAAATAGTTGGGTTTATTAATTCTGTATAATGGGCTCTATAAGGATGTCTTTATTAGCTAACCCGCTTGTGGTATAAATTTGCTGGGGTCCACCCCTCTTCTGGGCCTGAGGCACAGGTACTTACCAGAATGCCCTCCCTACAGCCAACTTCCTCCAGTTAACAGACCTTTATATGTATATTGTATCTCTATCTGTAATTATCATGATACCATAGTATCTAGGGTCAGAAGGGGCCTAAAGCAAGCTATCTAGTCTGACCCCCCACCAATGGCAGGAACGAGTGCCAGGACCCCAGCCAAGTACCTATCCAATCTACTCTTAAAGATGCCCAAGGTAGGAGCAGGAACAACTTCCCTAGGAAGCTGGTTCCACATCCTAGCCACCCTAACTGTGAAGTAGTGCCTCCTA
>JAGPOW010003316.1:108064365-108108757 GCA_030014935.1 Caiman crocodilus | reverse complement strand
GGTGAGACTGACAGGTCTGTAGTTCTCCGGGTCCTCCTTCCTCCCCTTCTTAAAGATGGGAACCACATTGGCCACCTTCCAGTCCTCCAGCACTTGTCCCGAACTCCAAGAGCGCTCGTATAACCGAGTATATAATTATATCTATCTTAAAGTTATATATATATATACACACACACACACACATGTTGGTAACTCAATAAATTATATATAGTTAAGAACTTTGGGCTTGGGCTAACTCTATAGAGGAAAGAGGGGTCCACTTGAAATTCTGGCATCCATCTCACAGCACCCACTCCTGCCTACCCATCCCACTGACAATAGCGCACACCCTTGATTGTACCCAAGTTACATGAGTTTGAAAGTTAATCTTAAATTCAGATAAAAAGCTTAGAGAATAATAAAAACCAAGAAATCATTTACAAGGCCACAGCTCACTAGAAGAGATACAGTAGTATGACTTCACAAAGTGAGATGTGTTACCTGAATCCCCGGTGGCTTTTATCTCATTTTAGGGAAACTGTACATCAGATATTCAAAAAATATATTGTAAACAATACATAATCATGGAGACTAATAAGAAACTCTCAGTTGATATGTTTGAAGTGATCTAATAAAAAGCCACTAGAAACCAGAGGAAAAAGCTTTGAATTCTATGCAATAATGTCCTCTACTTTTAGGTTGTATCTTTAAAATTACTTTACTTATGTTAATACAAACCAAGCTTCCAAAGCACTAGTAACAAGAACTGAAATGAACTGTTTTTTTTAAAAAAAAACAGGACAAATTGTATATCCTGAGTCCATGATTGTTCTTCAAAATTTTTCAATTACAGACTGAAGTAAGATGTAGGGGGACACAGCTAGCATGTGAAAATATTTGTTACTGCACTTCCCTTAACTCAAGCATGTATTTTTAAAACACACCCTTGGATTCATCTTAGTTTTAAGAAATTACAGTTAGAGAAAACATAATATTTGTCATTCTGCAGTGACTGCAGACCTACAGCACCACCTTTTGTGCTTAGTAGAATAATATTACACTTACTCATGACCACAGTTTCCTGCAGTGATGAATGTTACTACAGATGCCTGGGAGTGAAGTCTGAATTGTTCTGGTACCAGGGAGTCACTGGTTCAGCCAGTGTTTCTTGCTTTCTTTTCTTTTAATTCTTTGTTTTTTTCTTTTTTGTTATAAAAAAGGAAAAAAGTTCTAGTACTGAGTTTTGATTCTAACTCAGACTGTAGCCTATTCTACACAACAAACTTCCAAGAAATAGTTACTCACTTGTGACTCAATAAAATGTTGTTGTCCCAAATTACCACCAATATTTCTAATATAGACAATCAGAATCTCTGTGTAAAGAGTCAGATTAAGAACCATTTTCACATATTGATGAAGTCACCTCTCCTGAGAATAAGGTCTGGGACAGAAATTTCATAAACTCATTTGACCCATATCAATTAAGTCTGCTACTACATTCAGCCAGGTTTTTCTTATACCAGTTTCAGCCATTTTGAAACCGGCTTGTATGCACTGAGCTTCTGTTCTGTTACAGATTTAAACCAGTTTCTGATCACTTTAACCAATTTATGTATAACTTCTGTCCCTAGCCTAAGTGTTCAGAATTGATGCCAGTAGCCTTATTTATATAAATAGTTTATCAAAAATAACTTAGAAAGTTTACAATCTGGCCCTAAACAAATAGTTGAGCAGACATGGGCATTATGAGAAAATGTCTGTGCTAGCTCCTTTCTAAAAGCTCACTGGAATGCATCATCTGTTCTACTACCTTTTATGCTCCCAGACCCTCACCCCCATTTCAAACCAGTCAGATTCTCTCCATGCCTCTTGAATTTAACACCTCTCTATGTGAACACCTGATCTTAACAGAGCTGACTGACTTGGATGCTAAGTCACTAGTAAATCCCCGTATCTTTCTATCCCAGGGGAAACAGGAGTAGGAGGAATCCCTGTTCATAGAAATCTCTAACAGATGGCTCCTAAGGACCCAAAAGATTCAGCAAGGACCAGAAGGAACCACTATAATATTTTGTAGTAGTATAACCTTCTTACAAGGTTGCTGAAGGTTTGTTCAGTGGTGAGAAACTGGGTGCAGTTTTCTGGCTTGAGGGGGCTTCCCTGTTAAGACCTAAAAAGCTTGCACATGACACTATGATACTAAAAACTAATCAGTTAGGATTGCTGGGGAGAGGGGAAGTAGGGAATTTCATATTTCTATCATAGCAGGAAACAAGTCACACTGAAATATACTGCTCTACTAATTTAGTATCTTGGTTACTGAGTTCCTGTTGAAAATGCATACAAGTGCTTCAGATGCAATATGCTCCAATGTTTCCATCTCCTACAGTATAAAATGACAATCCACAGAGTTTAAGTACTTGAGAGCTGTGAGGCCCATTTTTTTTCAGTGGTATATACTATCTTTAGAACAAAAGATAAAAGAGGTGAATAGACAAGTACAGCATCATACTTTAACCACCTAAATAAGATCCAGTCTTAAAACTGAATGGAACAATGGATACCTTTTATTTCTTGTTTTTAAAAGAATAAACCCAGTGATTTCCTTTGAAAGCTATTCAATAAGCTCCCTAAAGTCCTAAAGCCATTTTATTTAATATGAAACATACTGTAGTTACTCAAATATAAGATGAATTCCCAATAATTAGATTCTGTATATGGAAAAAATATACATTTGTTATATTTTTCCAGGTATAGAATCTAATTATTGGGGGTTTCCCTTGAATTTGTCCCCATCCCACTACTATTGCCAGGAAAATAAAGCTGAGTGGTCAGGTGGCCTCTCCATTTATCCCCAAGCTGACTGGGGGAGGAAGGGGAACCTTGTCTTGTTTTCAAGTAAATATGGTATCTGTTTCTATAAAAAAAAAAAAGCTTTCATAGGACTGGTGACATCATTCATTTCCTATATTCTACCTTTTTTTGTGTTTTTTTTACTAATTCTTTGTATATTTTTCTGTTTTAGTAGGCCAAACTGAAAAAACCGCATCTTTAATCTGAATCTTTGGCCTCTTAAATATTGCTGAAAGTTCATTTGCAATGATCTGTGCCTGCCCTGGCATATTCCTGGTCTTAAAGGGTCTTATATCTATTCTAGTTCTGTTCCATCATTTCTTACGGTTGAAATCTACCTATATTCTGTAGCTACAAATATCAACCTAGGTCTGGCTATGTATGTGGATATGATCTCTGTGCTTGCATATCTAAACTCTTTTTAGAATCACAAAGAACCAAATTATTGCATTTCTTTCAGCCTTTGGGCATCATGCATCCATTTGTCCCTAGTGCATCAGCCATTAGGGGCGGTGCATGTAGAAATCAATCTAATATTTATTTAATACAGGACCAAATAGATCAGTAAGACATTTTTCTCTGATGAGACACTGTGTAATTGAATTGACATTTACCAGGCTACCATGAATGCTGAACAGGATATATATTTAGAACCCTTCAATCAAAAGGGAAAGAGGAAAGAACAAAATATTTTCTTTCTATTACCTTTGCTTTTTTATTTGATAACATCTTGGAGGAGGAAGAGTGAGATAAAGGTGACTCAGATTATGCTCACCAAACCCAACTGTGCTATGCCTTTTTCACATACATAGGAATTCAGCATTAAGCACCATTGACCCTTTAACCTCTCCCATCATCTTATGTATAATTAAACACTCTTTTCTTAAAAATTACAATGAAGATGGCTGGCCTCTTTAACCAAGTGGCCCTCTTTTTTTCCTCTTGATTAGGTAACAGACATTAAAGAAAAACTGAAGCTTTCCAAAAAGTTCTGGTCAACTTTACCATACACCATCTGCAAAGATGAGAGAGTAACGGCTGGCTCATCAAATGAAGAGGACTGCTGGAATGGGCATACCAAAGCGAGGTGAGAAGGGCTGCTACCCTCATACTGCTCTTCTGGTTCCACTCAGCAGCATCATGATGGAGGAGTGACTGTGGCACCAGCCCTGAAGAGGGCACAAAAATAGCAGTAGCTGCCACCACTGATACTTAACTGTCCCATGTAGAGTTACTGCCAAGGGCACTCGGGCACCTAGTTAGAGCTCACATTCCACTTCAGGACTTGAAACAGTTGGCTGTTTCTATGTTTCAGAGTTACTTACAAAACCATTTAGAAAAGTGTAATAGGAAAAGAAAGAAACAATTAATTGTCCCAGCATAGCTAGAAGCTGGAAGTACTTATCTTCAAGATGCCATTAAATCTAGAGCATAAGCCATTTTGAATTTGCATGGCCTGTTAGGATTTGAACATGGAGACTGCTTACTGGTTTGATTCCAGGTGGATAATTTACTCTGCAATCTCAAAGAGCACTTTAGCTCTGTATAGTGTTCCTGTATAGTGGCTGATGGATTGTGAAGCAATTTACTCTTGGGATCTCCTACTGGGATAAAGCAGAAATTGGAATTTCAACTCTTTTTACTATTTACTGGCAATCCTTCGGGTTATTTGTTGAGTAAAACTGCAAAGGATGTATAAAATAAATGAAACATTCTCAGACATCTCACTTGGAAGGCCTGACCTTATGCCCTGTTATCCCAGAAAACATGAGCATCTCCTTCTCTTTTTCAGCAAATTTTCTCTAACTTTCACATTTGAAGCCAGCTTGGATCAGGTTATGATGGGTCTGTTACAGGCAGATTTGGTAAGAGTGGCAGGAGTTCTGCAGATGTACTGAGCAACTGAAAGAAGGGTCCAGATTTCATTGATAAGATAGTGGACATTGAATTGGTCAGCTTACAGTTTGGATCAGTAACAGCTGTGAGTACTACTGGCATGAAGTAAGTTACAGGCTCAGAGTGCCCCATAAAGGCTTTTTTCTTACTTTCTGTGATGCAGTTTCAGGTGCTCAGTGCTTAGAAACAGCTAGTAGGTGAAAATTAGAACAAACCTGTCAAATGTGGAATGCATAAAATTGGCTGCTATTTGTCTTAAAAACAAACATGAAGAAAAACAAATAACAAAGCAGAAGTCCCTGTAAGTCAACTTCTTTACTGTTCAGGCACTGCACAAAAGACCTACCTCACTTCCTAATGTCTTAAACCCTAGTCACTGAATTATCAACAGAGTTCACTTCACAGGTCAGTATAGATTTATGTATAGATCCATGGACCCCAGCCTGAGAAGCACTGTAATAAATCTATCCAAAGTAATAAATATTATTACACGTCAGTCAGTGCACAGGCACTTGGGCCCATTACCTAAGTATCCTATGACATATGAGATAGGCAGCTAACAGAACAAATCAGGAACATTTTTATACTACTACATCCATCTTAAAGTAATAGTCTGACAAGTAATAATAAAAAGAGGTCTCCTATCACAGTTGTACTTACATAGTTCTCTTATCATACTTGTAGCGATGTTTTGTACATGATGGCCCCAAGCAGGTATATTCTGCTGGTTAAATTGACAGACCTCACAGCTGGCTAATGTGCGCTGCATCATGAAGCCCACGTTAATAAGGGATACATGCTGATCCTTTTCAAAAGAACAACAATACAACCCTGTTAAAATCCCTCTTGGTTTCCCTAAATAATTCTAGCTCTTGTACCATCTGCACAGCTGATGTCTGTCAGCTGCCTTTAGTCCCAGCATCTCTGCAGTTAAGGGCCTCATGTTGTCTTAAGTTTTAAGAAGTAGCATATGTCTATCTAAGACCAGATAGCTTTTCTTCTTCTGAGTTTCAAAGAAGTGATTCTCTTGCAGTCTTCCTTTGGCAGTGTTTACATCATAGGAAGCCTGATTATTTTCACGGTGCCTTCTGGGCTGAGAGCTGTGGGACATGTGAGAAAATCTGTCCTGTCATGATTGCCATCCACTCCGTCCTTGGTCAATTTAATGCATATATTTTGTTGGATGCAGCATCGTAACTGATAATGTCTCCTAATAATACAGCATCAGTAGGAACAATTAACCTTCTTTTGTCCAGTTTATATTTCATATATATTCACAAAGGAAATGTATAGTCACATTGAATAATGTAATGCAGTAATTGCTTCAGGTAGAGAGAGCAGTCATACATCCGAGATACAGCATTGTTATTTTGGTCTGCACCTGCAACAAAACAAAAACTATTACTCCAAATATCATTGAAAATGTGCTTAAAAGTGAATATAAAATTGGCTGCTGACTAGGTACAAGGCTATTCTTCATTACTGTAGCATAAAGAGAAAAGCATGTATTCCAGTGCATATTCAGAATAAAGTACTGGACAGCATGAACAAGTGTGGCAGAATCTGGCATTTTAGTTAAAGTCTTGTTTCCTTACTGCCTGTGTTCTGCCCTGCAACCTCTACTCATCTTAGGCCTTTTTTTACCTTGCGGTAAATTTAGGCATGCATTTTGAATTCCAGAGAGAATCACAGAAGCTAGAGACAGAAAAGACTAGTCGGGTCATCTAACTCATTCCCTAGACAGTGAGCACTGAAATATAACAAAAGAGAAACTGTTTTTTCAAAAAAAGTGTTGTCTGTGGTGCTGGTGGAGGAAGAAAACAGAAATTTAGAACTGAGATTCTCTTTGCACTTTTCAACTTAGACTCTTTAAATGTTGCTTATATCAGAAAATCAGTGTTACAAAACTCGATTACAGAAAATAGAAGTTATTCTTTCTTTTGAAAGAGGTGTTCTTGGATTAACATTACACCAAGGTCACTTGTGATTATAAAATCCCCTGCCATCCCTCTACTTCCATGTTTTATTAATAGAGATCTGATAGGTTAATCCAAGGACACCAATTAACAGATAAAGCACCGAGCGATGAGAATATCCATTTGGATTTCTGAAAGGATGCACTTGGCATAATGCTGATCCTTGATTTAGAAAAAGGTATTTAATCAGGTCAGATACAAAGTTGGATGGAGGAGCAAGGCAGATGAATGGTGTAGCACTGAGAAAACATTTACGATGAGATGGATGGAAGCATTTTTTTTGTAAAACCCTTTTAACCAAAACCAAAGCCAAGAACAGCTACTTCAAGCCTAGTGCCCTTCAAAAGGGTACCCAGCAGGGCTTCCCTGTCACCTCTCATATTCACAATGATGAGAGAAACACATACACAATATTTTTTTTAATAATTAATATCTTTTGAATGAATGCAAGAGACTTGGGGCCAGACTTTTAAAGGTGCCTATGGGGATGCCTATGCTGTGGCAGCAGAGTGCTCAGTCTTGCTACCAAGTAAATAAGCCTGCCCATTCCCACTCAGGTTTCCAGTTGCTGAAGGCAGCAGCTTGGGGAGCACCCTCCAAGCTAACCTCACAGCTTCTTTTGCAGAGCTAATACCACAGTGGAGCTATGGAGCAGGGCTCACTTTGCTGGTAGCAAGGCTGAGCCCTCTGTTGCCATGGTATAGACATACTCTAACCTCTGTGAAAACCATTGGGGAGCACCCAAATACTTTTTAAATCCTGGCCCAGTGGAGAGCACCCTGGTCCAATGACCAAAAAGAGTTGCCCTATATGCAGGTGAATGAATGTTCAATGACAAGTGCTCCTCCCATCATTTAACTAGCACTATGAAATGTACAGAAGTCTCATGCTTCTGAGCTAATTATACCAAGTTAAAAAGTTTAACAGATATAAACCAAGCAATCGAAATATCATTATTAGAAAAGTAGCATGTGTTCAAAGGTGGTCTCAACCAGGTTGAAACTTAATTTTCCTCTTTTTTACCATTAACTTTAGCTGTGGGAGCAGGCACTGGCCAATCCCAGGGAGTTTGGTATGGAACCTTTTAACAGCTTTAACTACCCTGAACATCTAGTTTTCTGATGAGCAGAAAGTAGGGAAAGGAAGTCACTAATGTCTTGCATTAAGTTACCCATTCCTGCTTATAGATTTCTTCAGTGAGTTCAAATATTGCAAGTAGCCAAAGCTACTTGTTCAGCACCATTTGAGAAATGGCCTTGTTGCACATTAATTTTAAATAGATCCTAGAGCTCTTAATTCCTGGAATACCCACACATTAACACCTGAAATTTAAGTTTAAGCACACTTTAGGCAACTTAAAGATAGACCACTCCAGAGAAGGTTTCTCTCCAGTCTGTGTTACCCAGCTCATGTTCCATTCATGTGTGGCTACTCCCCACAGATAAGCCACCCAGGTTGCAGTCCTCCAGCATCCCAGGGTGCAGTATCCCTTCCTCCACCCTCCTGTTTTCTGTGGACAAACTTTCCACCCCCTAAACTCTGCTGACCAGGGGACAGTCCTGACAGCAAGTCACTTCCTCTTTGTGCCTCCTGCATGGTTTGACCTTCCTAGCTCCAGGGTGTAACTCTGTACAAACAGCCTATACAGTACATCCCAGCTAGTCAGATCACAGGGCATGGGCAGGTCCAGGAGGCAAGTCTAGAAGAATGGGGGGTAGATCAGGTCCCTATGAACTGAGGCTTCCTTCCCAGGGTAGGGTCTTCCCTCACCACTCCCACATCCCTGCCACCCCAGGAAGCATGACCAGCACCCACTACACCCCAATCCCAATAGTAAAACAGGAGACCTTTAATTGATTTCCTCTTTCCTTATTTTCAAATTATTTTTCTTTTTTACCTTTTACTTCTTTTTATTTGATCCTTTAGGGGCTGACTTCCTTCATTTCACCACCCCTCCCCATCCCTGTTTCCTTTCCACATCCCATTTCATTACCCACCCTCATCACATTAGCTCTCTACCCCCCAGCTTCATGTTCCTGCCCCTCCAACCCATTTCTGACACACACCCCCACCACCTACAGTAGGGGTAGAAGCCTGTCCTGGCTCACCAGCCCTCTAGTAGCAAGTCACAGCTGTGCGGGTTGGGAAATCAGAGAAGCTTTTCAGCTTTTAGGTGTGACTGTCTAAACTTGAGCTAGCCCTAACACCACTGAACATTTGTGCAGCTCAAAGTGCATTGTGTAAGAAGGACCAAAGTATGGTTAAACCCAGTTCTCAACAGGCAAAACAAAAATTCTATTGGTTTCGAGTTTATTTTTTCACTACAGTTTCCTTCCAGTGCATTGGCAAATGAAACGCAGTTTCTCTCTGTGTGTCCCCTTGCACTCTGTCCCAGTTAAGCAAGTGGCTAATCCCTGCAGGGAATGTCCAATGATTAAAAAGAGTCATATGAGGTGATCTGGTTTACCGAGTAAGTCAGCTTTCAGTGGCAGTCCAGCTTCTGCAGTGTTTGTTTGCCTATCTATCTTGAGCAAGAGCCTTTGCTGTCTTTTGTGTTACTTACCTTACAAATCTGGACATCTGTAAAAGACACAGCACTTACTGAGTGGAAATCCCCAGTGTTACAATAAATAACTGGTGCAGAATATGGGGAACAGTGACCTTTAATTTAGATGTCATTCGAAAAGTAGAAAACCCATCTCTTTTTATTTAACATCCACCGTAAGTGATGAAAAGAATCAAATGCCGTTTTTAGACTTGCAAAGAGAGAAAGTACTCTGGAACATCAGTAACATATGAAAAAAAATAGATTGTGGTTTTAAACAAGCTTATGTGGGATTTTCATACAATGGACCAAAAAGCACTTCCATTGTGTCTGCTAATGCAAGCAAGAACTGTGGAAAAGCTAAAAGGAAAGGAGAAATGGTTTTATATTTTAGAAAACAATGTAAATTATACCAAGTCTGAGCAGGAAGCAAAATAGCAGACAGGAAGCTGTGATATGAAGCTCCTTGTAATCAGAGAACATCACTATACTTCATCTTAGTGTTCCTGGGAATGGGAAGCACTGAAGCATACCCTATTCACCTACTTCTGTCCCCATATGCCAAACCCAGAAATGCAGTAGTGAAGCCACTCCGTGTGGGAGCCCAACCCAGGAGCTCACAAGACTTCTCCAGAGAGCTTGAAAGTACCTGTAGGAGGTGCCCCCAGAGCTGTCTCTGTCATATTTCCACGTCTGGTGCATGCCAGGAAAAGAGAATGAGCAGCTCTTACCTTAGCACAGTCCTAACATAGCATATCAATGGCACTGCAATACAAACTTACCCAGAGGGTCTGAGCTAGTGGATTCCTTTCTGGAAGAGAAAAGAATGAACACAGATCCAAGATAGTCTTTCCTGTTCTATTTGTATTTATGAGAGTAATACAGTTCTTCTTGTTGTCATGCACAAAAAGGAATGGTTAACTACAAGAGAAGCAGCAAAGCTTAAAATACACAGGGGTATCTCTGCTTCCAGACCTGCAACAAAAGCAGCTGTGTTGAACAAGTTTGCCCAGCCAGCCACAAATCTGCTGTCAAAACTTGTCCCTAGACTCTGCTTCCAATTTTGTATGACTTGACCCTACCCCACACACATCAAAATACTTTTGTCAGAACATGTGCTTGGCTGTCACTCAGAGCCTGTCGCTCAAAAAAGCCCTAACGTTTTATGTTTCTCTGTCTGTACCCTTGGTTTAAAGGAAGGCTAACAATTTTAAGCCTTTCTCATTCAAGAGAGAAAGCAGGTGAACTGTATGATGATAATATGATGAGGTATGTTGATAATATGCTGATAGCTGTCTACATTTTTCATCCATGTACATAGAAGACTGGGGCCCTGATTCAGCAAGGGAGTCTAGCAGACATTAACTTTAAGTGCTTAAAAGCCAATTTAAGCACAACTAAATAAATGCTTAAGTTTCCTGCAACTTGTAGCCCAGTAGCTCAATTTTCAAATACATATACTGAAAACTGGTCAACATCTTCTCTACCCTACAGGACCTGTTGCCATTTCTGCTGTAGTGGAAGCAGTAAGTCAGCTGGTCCCTCTGATGGGGCTTTTCTGGCAGGAGACTTTTTACCCATAGACCTATACCAGGGCTGTCCTCCACCTAAGAGGCCAGTGACATGTGCCCCAGGGGCTGCATTGCTGTGAACCACAGGCCCCCAGACTGCTCCAGCTCCAACTGCACTACATGTGCAAGTTGTCCGCTGCCCACATCATTACACATGTATACAGGCAGACATTATACTGCACACACAGGTGGTTCCCCCCCACACACACTGCATGCAGGGATAGCCCTCATCTCAGCTCTCACTCCACCATGCCATGCTGTCCCATGTGCACCACGGGTTGCACCTCTTATTTGAGTTACAACAGCTAGGGAGTGAAATCAAAGTCAAAACAGCTCAGCAGCAGAACTTCTAATGTAGACCAGGGCTAAATCAATATGAAGTGACCTACCTAACTATTTTGAGCATCTTAGGCTGAGTTAGGCATTTAGATGTAAATTTCAATTTCTACCTTTGGGTACCAAATTTTAAATATAGGCATTGAACAGTTAAATCTATCTCACTCTGAAACTAGGCATTTATACAGGCACTGATTATTTTATACTTTGGAAAGAAATCTTAGGCCACTGACAGATGTTGCAGTAATGGTGTGATTAACATGTTAATGTCATCATACATTGCAACATGCAACATATTTGGGGAGTTTATGGCATAATAAAATGGTAAATAAGTCACAAAGATGTTCCATATTTAACGTAGAATGGATTTTTGGTTTGTTTTTTCATGTCTTAATTTGAACATGCAGCCTACAACAACAGGCAATGTGATACAGCTTTAAATGCCCCTGTTCCTTAAATGAGGAACCTATGGATTCGCCTCTGCCCTCCACACACACTGATATTTAAAACCATGCTGAACAGCCAGATACTGTTTCTCCACCAAAGACAGCTGAAGACCCAGGCTCCCTCATGCCCAGCTGCATGCACTTCAACACTGAAACCATGGGGCCAGTGTGCTTACAGTTTTTGGGATCAGGCATAAAATTCCTCAGATCCAAATTGTGTGATCACTTCAATGTTTACCAGGGGCCTTAGATATCCATTGCAATAAACTTGTTGTGTTCTTATCTTCAGCACTTTTGTTTGAAGTGCATCTTTCTTATGGTAAATAAGCTTTGAACTTCCTCCCTACATATGATTTATTTAAATCTTTCATTTTTCATCAGTCATAGCACAACAAACTAAACTTATGAATATTTATGGTTGGAATCACTCAATTCTCTGGAGGGTATTGGGAGAGAGAGGGAAAGCATCAAGTCCAATTCCACAACTGAACATATGAGAACCACTTGTCCCCTTAAACTCCTTTGGTCTCCAGATGGGATTTGAATCTTGCTATTCATGTTATATAGAATATATACAGGAAGATGCTCTTATTGTAATAAAGTCCCCAAAGAAGTCACACTACTCTCATATAGAGAATTTACTGAGGATTAACTATATCATATATACTAGTTTCTACTTTTATTTCTAACCGTAAGGCAAAACAAATCAAGCATAAAATGAAACATAAATTAGTCATTTGAAAGCCTTGTAACCTTTCTCTCTGTCTGCTGGACCCTTTACTGCTGTAAAATCTGTGTGCTTTCCACATAGTTAAAAATCATTATAATAGGGCTCGTTCTTTCTTTTTTCACAGCCTGTAAGATAAATATATGTTATATTTTGTAGGGTTTTTTGCCTCTGTGCATGTGCAGGAGACGGAACAGCTGGCAAAACAGAAGAAATGAGCTTTGCATTTTGTTCTGAATATACCATGAGGTGTTTATCCCTTACAGAAGTTTATCTGATAGTTCCTAATATTATCTGCTATGGCACTAGGAAGACTCCTTTCATGATCATTGTTTGGTGTTAAAGAAAGGCAGAATCACAGAGGAAGAAATAAACTTTCAGGAAATGAGGGCAGCCCCTTGAATTCCCAGCCATAATTCAATCTTTTTGTCACTTTGGGGGTATTTTGGAGTTCGATAGATTTCCTTGGGGATAGGTTTCCTCCTCCATCAGTTAAGACTTATTTACCAGAATTGCAAGCTTACCCTGTTTTTGTTGCTATAGAAGACTAGAGATGGGACTTCCTTTTTAAAATCCATATTGTTTCTTTGGATCATGAACTGGATGAACCTGTCATTCATGAGTGTTTTTCTGAACAGCAATTTAATTGCAAGCTGTCTGCACAAATTTTGTCCTACTCCCCTACCCAGAGGGACATTAAAGCCTCTCATCCAACGCTGGATGAAATGTCTAAGCAATAAGAACATTAGCAAAGCTTACATTCAATCCCATCCTCCTGGTAAAATCATTCCCACTATTCTTTTTCCTGGTAATTTTGACGCCTTCAGTTTTTTGAACAAGAGATGCTAAATTTGTTGTAAGAGTCAAGAGGTACTTTGTGGCCTTCTGGTGTTTGTAAGGGGGGACAAGATAGCTCTGCCCTCTTGGACTCAATGTCTATCACATGGTTTCCTGAAAAATAGAGGGGATTGGACTTGATGAGCCAGGTGGTTCGTTTCAGTCCTGATAAAAGTTGCAAGGACACTTTATTTATTTGTTTTTCCTTGTGGGAACAGAATTTTCAAAATGATTCTCACAGTGAACAATTACTGGGTGAATCACAACAGAGCTCCTGGAAAGCTGTAGCCTAACCAAAAAATTATTTTTAAGGCAGCTGTCCCACAGTCTGACTACATCAGCTTTACTCTGGAGTAAATACTCTGGAGAATAATGCATGCACACCAGGTATTTCAGCTGTGGAGACATTTGATGAATGGATGTGCTGCTCCAGAGGCTCAGGTAAAATATAACTTAGAGCTTAGCTAAGCCACAGAGCTCCTGTTCTCCTGCCTCCAGATTGTTCTGAGATATTATCTTCAATTTCTGCCTTTAGTGATTCATAACCCTGCAGTCTGCCATTTTCTCTGCTATGAAGGTGCATCTGTTTTTTCACCACCGTTAACTTCTGAATAGACCGCAAGTATCTAGAAAGCTTCATTACAACCTTGTTAACTCTTGTTACAGTACAGGGGATAATCAGGAAAAAGAAGCTGATTATTTTCAGCAGTCTTGTATTGTTTAGTATGTCCAAACTCGGGAGGGGAAGCAAAGAGGATTTGAGAAAAACTCGGAGGGAGGGGAGGAAGCAACACTTACCTCTGGTGCAGGGGGAAGCAGACCTGAGAAGAAGGCTCAGCCACCAAGGTCTTGTAGCACCCGTTCCTTCAGGATTGGAAGGAAGAATGCAGGTGTTGGTATTTCAGACCTAGAAGAAGGGCAGAGCATGGGGGAGCAGCTGCAGAGGATGGTGATGGGAACTGAAAGTAGCTGGAACTGTCATTCTCCTGCTGAGGACAGTGGAGAAGGGCCAGGAGTCCAGAACGAAAGGGTCAGAAGACCCCTAACCAGGCCCAGGACTCAGCTGGCTGGGAAGCCAATTGGCTTAGCAGAGACAGTGAGATGTAGGGAGAAAGCAAAAGTGAGAAAGCAGCTCCAAACCATGAGTCTTAAAGAGACCATACCCCTTTCTTTACAAGCCAAACTTGGTTTGTTTTTTGTTGTCTGAATGGATCTTCCTTTATCCTTTTCCCTTCTGGACTGTGTTAAAAGGAGAAGGAACAAAGCAGAGATGCCTTGTTTATTCCCATGATTGAGGGAAGGACTACTTATGAATTGAAAAACTAACTCCAGGAGGAAAGTGATTTGAGTTAAATGACAGGTGCTACAAAGAGCCAGAGACAAACTATCTACGGCCCAGATTTGACTGGGTTCCAGACTGAAGGTGACGCAGCTAAGCTGCAACTACAATGGACCACTAACAGTCAGTTGACTTCAGTGATCGTCAGGACACAGACAATCTTCATCTGTTTGGACATGGTAAGAGTGGGATGTAAGGGGAGGAGGAGCCCCATGAAGAAGACCCACTGAGTCAGTAAAGAAAGATAGTACCCAGCCTGCATTAACCTCCTGATATATATCAAGGAAACAATGCATGGTAGGAGAGAGACAAACATCACAGACTGTGTATTTGAAAAACCGTCCCAATTTCCTCATGACTCACCCCCTCAAGATCATGGGCCACCTAGGACCACAGCCATATAAAGGAAAGTGTGGGTCCTTTACTAAATGGGGAGGCAGCCTAGTGACAGAGGATGGAAAAAAAGGCTGAAGTACTCAATGCCTTTTTCACTTTATTCTTCATGGCAAAGTCAGCTCCCAGACTATTGCACCTGGCAGCACAGTTTGGGAAGGAGGTGAGAAGCCAATAGTGGCAAAAGAACAGGTTTGGGACTATTTACAAAGGCTTGATGTGTACAAGTCCATGGACTGGATGCGATATACCTGAGGATGCTAAGGTAGTTGGCTGATGTGATTGCAGAGCCACTGGCCATCATCTTTGAAAATTCATGGTGACTCATGATTCCCAGACAATTGGAAAAGTGCAAAGAAAGGGAAGAAGGAGGATCCAGGGAACTATAGGCAGATCAGCCTTACCTCAGTCCCTGGAAAAATCATGGAGCAGGTCCTCAAGGAATCCATTTCTAAGCACTTGGAAGAGAAGAAGGTGATTAGGAACAGTCAGCATGGATTCACCAAGGGCAAGTCATGTCTGACGAGCCTGATTGCTTTCTATGATAAGATGACTGGCTCTGCAGATGCAGAGAGATCAGTGGATGTGATATACCTTGACTTATGATATACTGAGGCTTTTGATATGATCTCTCACAGCATTCTTGCAAACAAGCTAAGGAAGTATGGGTTGGTTTGATGAATGACTGTAAGGTAGACAGAAAACTGGCTGGATCATCAGGCTCAGAGGGTAGTAATCAATGGTTTGATGTCTAGTGGCAGCCAGTATCAAATGGAGTGCCCCAGGGATTGGTCTTGGGAACTGGTTTTGCTTAATATTTTCAGTGACCTGGAAAATAAGATAAAGTGCATCCTCAGCAAATTTGCAGATGACACAAACCTGGGAAGAATAGTAGATTTGCTGAGCGTAGGGCTAGGATTCAGAGAGATCTCAACAAATTGAAGGATTGGACCAAAAGAAATCTCATGGGGTTCAATAAGAAGTTCAAAGTCATGCATGTAGGAAAGAACAATCTCTTGCACTGCTACAGGTTGAGGGCTGACTTGTTAGGAAGTAGCTAGATTATGGAGACTGGGATTACTTGAGGTGGGAGGTGATATTTCAGTAGTCAATGAGAGATAATAGGGAAGATAGGAATGGGCTATGAAGGAACTTAGAGGTTAAGATAAGCAGTTTATGTTTGAATAAGCAGATAGAACTACTGGAAGGAACCAGAGAGATGAATGTCATGAGTCAAACCAGGAGATGAATAAGATGATCTTTGCAGAAGCATTGAATGGATATAAACAGGGCAAAAAAAAATTGTCAAGAAAAAAAGAGAGAAAAACATGCAACAGTAAGAAAGATGAGATGATAAAGGCATGGGCTTAAGTTTTAATTCTGCAGATGGATATGAAAGGCTATCTCTTATAGATGGTATGTAGAAAGAGTTTGTAAGACATGTTTGTAGCCTGGATGCGAGAATCTACAAATAGGTGCCAGCCAAGGATGGCTCTTCCATTAGAAACATGAATGACAAGCAGGAAGTTGCTGTTGTCCACTGATCAATAAAAAAGCTTGGAGAGGCAAAAGCTGGAAAAATAATAATGTCCTTCTTAACTTACAGACCAAATTCACAGTATAATTTTTCCAAATTACCTACATAAGGGTATAATAGCTTTACATAACAAGGGGGTAAACATTAAAAAAACCTACAAAAACAATAGGGTTAGATTCTCTGTTATACATCAGCAAACTTCAAAAGAACTCCATTCTTTCATATATCATTTCTCAAATCATGGGGGATACACCCTCTGAGGAGTGGGGGAAGAATGAAAGGTTCCTAGGCAAGACATGGCAACTGCTGGTGCAGGGTGGTGGGGGAAGTGTTGGCAACCAGCAGCAATTGGTGGCTTTAGTAGCAGGAGAACAACGGTATCTGACTCTTGTGTACTGCAACGAGGAAAATTTGGGGGGAAACACTTGTTTTATACTAGCTGAGGACTTGATAAATCTTTACTGTGGTTTTCAGAGGCAGAATATATCCTGATACAGATGTGAAGAGTTAGTGAGTTAGATGTGACTAACTGTTCCTTTTTTCCATATATCCAGCCTCTTTAAAAAATGGTAACTGTTACACTGATAAATTAACTGAGGCTTTTTTCTACATAGAAAATGTTTAAGACAGCAAATATTAGCAAATTACTTAGCCTGGACTTTGCTCTACATTTCTCATCTCTGAGAGGAATGAGTCAATGATTCTGAATCAATTATATAACGGTTCTGAGTCAATTACACCTGCCCACCTCTGACCTGGGCTGGGTTGTTCTGTCCTGTAGCTGGAAAAGGTTACCTACCCCACCCCAGCAGTCATTGGTTATATACTGAGTCAGTGGTTCATTCTTTTCTATAGATACCTACCTGAGATTATGAACGATGGGCTGACCAACCAGATCAACAATCCAGAGGTAGATGTGGACATCACAAGGCCAGACACCTTCATTCGTCAACAAATCATGGCCCTACGAGTCATGACAAACAAACTGAAGAATGCATACAATGGGAATGATGTGAACTTCCAGGATACAAGTAAGCTACTGAATTAGTCAGATGCATAACCATCTCACTGAGCACCCAAGGCAGTGTGGGGAGACACAGGGGTATGCCAACCACTGTAGACAAGGAGGACATGAGTTGGGGAAAGGGAAGGCTTACTCATTGGAGCTACTGCTTCCACTGCCATTGCTACTATTGTAGTAGCATCAGCTCTGCTCCAGCAGCAGTAGCCTAATGGCAGGGCTCCCTGCAAGATAATCCTGGTGCTTCATTTGCTCCTTCCCCTCTTTTCCCATGATACATGCATACTGAGTGTAGGGCTGTACCTCCTCTAGCAAAGGCTCCTCAGGGGGTAGTATAAAGGAAGCCCTATTTCACTCACTCTTTTCCCCTCACCCCCACCCCAATATACCACTTGATGTGGTTCTGTGGTGGCAAAGGCTTCTGGGCATAATTCCAGTGCCCTCTCATAGTCAGCACCTGCCTGGGGCTGGTGCCCCAGTCATCTCACTCTAGTTACACTACTGGATTTAGTGAAAAAAAAAATATTCCAAAGAAATTCATAAATGGGCCCCCTCAATTCTATGATAGAATCTTTCCTTCAATATATTAATCTGTTAATTATGGTTTATTTTACATAGCCCTGCATTGCAATAGAAAAATAATACAATGACTTGTCTACCGAACAATGTTATACCACCTCAGCCTAAAGTCTTCATTGAATATTATAGGTTAAATGGTGTTGATGTAACTGAGGCAGACACCTATTTGGGTTTTAAATGGGTTCTTTTCAGATTATTTTAAATTTAATGGCAGCTGCTGAAATCTAACCAAAATTAGCTGCTGTTAACCATAATAAAAGTGTATTCGAGGAAGTTTTCATTAACTTAATCAATTGTTTTATTTGATGACCTTTACCAGGAAAGCAAGGCCTAAAATCACTCCTCCGTTATTATTTCCTCTCAAAATTTGCTGGATAACAAACTCATTAAAGATCCTGCCTTATCAGACTCTTCCCTGTAGAATCACAGCTGTGCCCGTTACATTAAGATGTGATGCAGCAGACCCTCAGAAATGAACTTCCTTAGTTACCTTTTGCTAACCAAAGATTAAAGTCTGTCCTTAACAACTGTAGTGGCCATTGATGAACAACCACAAGAGAGGGCTAGGATTTTCTAGGAAGAAGCCATTTGTTGCTTCAAAGGTAAATGTACATCTGGATAGATAGAATTCTTGACAGATATCTTGACAGATTCAATAGAATAATAGAAAAGTAGGTCTAGAAGAGACCTCGGGACGTTTAGTAGTTCAACCCTCTGCTCAAGGCAAGTTCATTCCTATCTAAATCATTCAGGACAAATGTTTGTCTACCCTACTCTTAAAAACTTCCAGTTACAAAAGTTTCACAGCCCTTCTACGTAATTTATTTCATTGATTAGCTATCCTCATAATTAGAAAGTTCTTCCCTCCAACTTAAATTTCTATTGTTGCAGTTTTAGCCATACAGCATTCTCTTTATTATCACCTTTCAGGCATTAACAGGGATCCTGGTTTTCTGATAATATCTAGTTCTGGGCACCACACTTCAAGACAGAAATGAAATCAGTTAATCAGAGAGCAACAAAATGATTAGAGGTCTGGGAAACATAACTTACAAAAAATTTTGGAAGAATTTAGTCTGTAGAAGAGAAGACTGAGGGCAACAATAACCAGAGATCCTAGTTTTCGCTGATAAAAAAAAATCCCCAATTTTCGGGTTTAAAATGGTAACCCAAAATCCACATTTTTCCATGATTAAAATGAAATACCACTTACACATAACATAAATATAAATTGGGGATTTTTTTTCTATCAGAGAAAACCAATTTTTTCTAATTTGTTCACTTCTGTTGAAGTGTGGTGCCTAAAACTGGATATAACGCTCCTGGTGAAGCCTCACTAGAGTTGAATAGAAAAAAAAAATACTTCCCTTTCAAACTCCTATTAATATAGCTCAGTATGATACTGGCTTGTTTTGTAACATAGGCACACAGCTTTCAGCCTCGCTCATACAAAATGGCTAATTAAAAAGAGCAAACATATATTAGAAAAAGCATAGATGTAGGTTAAAAAGTGAAAAAAAATCTTAATTATTTGTGAAATAGTCTTACTTCATCAGCCTTCCAGTACATTTAGAGCTTACCCCGCTGATAATCCTATGCTTGATGGCTGTTTTTGAAGGACAAGACAAGGGATCTGTGGGATGAGTGTTTTAATCAATCCCTATGTTTGTTTTTCTCACCTCCCTGTGCTAGGTGATGAAACCAGTGGCTCAGGAAGTGGAAGTGGTTGTACTGATGACATCTGTCCTACTGAGTTTGACTTCATCACTACTGAAGCGCCACCTGTTGACTCAGACCGAAGAGAAGTGGACTCTTCAGCAACCCAGTCAAGCCAGTCACTCCTTACATTGTTCATGCTCTGCATCATCCTTGTACTGCAGAAACAATGGAGATAATCCTAGATCTGGTCAGAGAGACTGTGTTTTAGCTACAAAAACAGCCAACTTTCTTCCTTTCTTACACTTTTGGACAAAGGACTATGCCACAAATACTTACCGTTTTCTATGAAAAGAGAGCAGTACTGCAACCTACTTTCCTTTTTGTTTTCCCAAAGAGTACCAGGTGCCAGAATGAACTGCTTCCTCTTTTTTTCAGAAATGTCTGAAGACAACGTCACTCAACATTCTTTCTCAAACCTTTATTACAGGAGACTTTCTGAGCTTCATTTTCTTTTATGCTGCAGATGTAAAGGGATCTTGCAGTATATGTTTTTCCTTAACAAAAAAGAAAAAAAATGGAAGAAACAAAGAGAACAATTTTCCCTCTAAATCAGGCCAAACCCAAGACTGCTGCATTTTCAACAAAGAACAACAACAAAAAAGACAAAAAAAGAACAAAAATGCAAAAGTACTCTACTGACAGCCAGGCCTCCTTTAGGAGCTTCTATAGGGTCATCAAATGATCATTACTGTTGTGAGGAAGTCTGATTTTTTTCTAACACAAAGATAAAAGTATGTCTCAGTGATGAATGTCTTGCACTCCATCTCCCAACAACATCAAATTGGTATGAAAGTAAAGAAGCTTAAAAAAGAAGCGTACCCATATCTTTTGACTTTACAGTAACACCACAAAGCTCAGAGTATCATGCTACAGTTGCATAGGATTTAAATCATAATGCCCAGTAAACATTTGAGTAGTGGCAGTATTTCTCTTAGCTGTTTTCAGTATTTATTCATGTTATATATTTGGCACAGACTTCTAGCTTCCCATCAACAACGGTGGCTATGCTAACCAACAAATCTTCCCACAAGGGTTTGGACATAAAATTATCTCTTGTGATATAATCTCTTTCCTTTTGCCACAGTTTTGACATGGATTAGAATTTTCTGCTACTGTATTCATTATCCTACCAAGATGACAGTTCTCTGATGGACTGGGAATGGTGATTGGATCAATCAGTGAGGTTCACATATAACTACATCCTTCGTGTCAATTAGTTTCTGTATCACAAGGGGTACTTTGCTACAAAAAGTCAAGACAAAGAAATATATAGTACTGACATGGAGATTTCTTTCACTTTTTTAGTCTTAGTATGATCATCTATTTTTATATATATAAATATATATATATAAATCACAGATTTTAACTTCTTAATTACAAGCTCAGGGTTGACACATCTTTGTAAAGAAAAAATGTTTTGTCAACCAGCTCTTCTTATTTTGTGCTGCTCTGAAAAGAAATCCTTTAATGACTGATGAGCATAAGAATGAAAGAAGAGAACTTTTTACATATCCAGTTGTCCATTTCTGAAGAAGTTGCAAGGTGGGGAAGAGAACCCTTTTTGCGTGTGTTCATTTGTGTGGGCATGTGAGTTTGTGTGGGATGCCTACAGAAGTATACAGAGCCATGTGACTTTATTTGTGATGGCAGTTGTATTCTCAAATGCTTGAAGAATATGTCACTTTAATAATCATTGACTACATAGTTGTGTCTCTGGATAGAATATTGCTGGTTTATATTGGATTGTACAACCCAAGGCTATTTTAACACCTGAATGTCAGGTGGTAGGCAAACATCAAACTTGTCCCTCCCCCAACCATAAAGGGCTTTTGAGGTTTTGAAAGATATGAAAATCATTTCCTAAAAATATATGTCCTCATTCCTATAAATATTCTAGAGTTAGTAGGGACAAGATATAAAACACTTTAAGCCAGCCACATAATAATTAAATTGTTGAACATGTAAATGGCATATGTTCTAATCTCTTTTTCTTGTCAAATTATAATTAGCTGCCAACTCAACCATTGAATTGAAGTAGTAAACATGTGGCACAATAGGAAAAAGTATACTTAAGCACTTTTACCAAAATATTTACAAACTAGCAACATATTATATCACATAAGAGAAATAAATTGTAGGCTAAGACACTGTATTCCTTTTTATGTTTCTGTTGTGTATTTAAAACTGATAAATTCCTATATTGTTGATCCAGTTCAGTATTATATGTTTTCATGCAGAAGCCACTAGCTTTATGACCATCTTCTGATTCACGTCACACATTTCGTAGCTAGATTTTTACAGGTTTCAGTAATTCTGACAATTTGCTTTAATGCATGCTTTAGTTGTGAAAGTTAAATCACTTTTGTAACATCATCAGTCGAATTAAAGCCAACTCAGACAGCAAAATTGTCTGACTAGCAGTCTGGTCCAGTCTAAGCAGACGTTCTTTCCTTCTAATTCCATCACTGACTAACATATACAGGATCACAGGAAGGATATTTTTAAAACTCTTCCATGGTCCTCAGACTCCTACATAATTATTTGCTCTGCTGCACTTTCCAAGACCTGTTCCAGAACACAAAAGGTTTCAATTTCACTTTCTCCATTAAGCATTTATTCTGCAGTACCTAATGCCAGTCCCACCCAAATACCCTGTGTCCTGATGGTTATATAGTATGTAATGACATAAACCATATCCACTTCTATTGGGTAAAGCAGAGATAAGGATAAATTTTAAAGCAAGGCAATTCTGACTCCTTTCTTTCTTACTAGTTTTGGCACAGGTTAGGTCACCTGGGGAACTGCACTAAGCTGCACCAGCAGAACATGGTTGAAGTGCATAACTGAAATCTATTATACTGTAGTCACTGGGCACTGACAGACATGCAGCTCCTCGCTATAACTCATGGCACTTTATATGAAGTGCTATTAGTTACAGTGACCTCTTCTCCATGCACGCATGCCCCCTCCCCCCCCCAACCCAATAGACATTTGCTGTTGGGTCAGGGGAGGAAGTGGGGGGCAATTAAGCTACACTTTGGAGCCAATCCAGGAGGAGCTGTGTGTCTGCAGCCTCTATCCCCTAGACACCTCCTTCCCACACTTCAACCTCTCCTTCCAATGTAGTCTGCAAAACGAGAGAGGCAAAAGGGAGGGGGAGATAGCTGCAGGCTGGGATTTGCCCAACCTATGCTGGGGGGTGGGGAGGGTGGCCTGCAGCGCCTCACTTCAGAGAGGTGCTCCAACCTACCCTCCCACACTCCAGCACAGGCTGGGCAAACTCCAGCCCACAGCTCCCTCCTACTATCTTCTCCCCCTCCTATCCTGCAGACAGCACCAGGAGTGTGGCTGGGCTGCATCAGTCCAGTCCTGCTCACACACAGGGACTGACAGAAGTTAATGAAGGTGTTCCACTTTGGAGCGCCTTCATCTGAACCTACATTATATGAGAGTTAATTTGTCACATGATCGGGCACTTTTGCTCTGCAGCCATGCATTTCTGTCAGGGTACAGCTATAAAGCACTTTCAGGGAGCCAGTCTCATGACAAAACATCACTTCCTTAAGCGCTCACTGATCCCATTGTCTGTATCTAGCATCTCTTTGGCAGGAGACTTCAGGAAGGAAAGGACAGGAGCAGGTGAATCCCCAGTAGGGGACTTCTTACTTTTCATTACCTTCACATTAGACAGAGTTTGGACTGTCGGACAGAATCTGTTCCATTAAATCAAATTCATTTCAGTGTAAGCTGGTTGGCTTTACTGCACCTACATGAGGAATGAATTGTTTTCTATAGTATTTCCCTTCTGTTTGCCTACTATTCAGAAATGGTTCAGTGTCCTGACATGGCAGTCCTTTTCTATGAGACACCACATGCACATATTTCATGCTACTCTCTAAAGTTCCCTTTGCACAAATGATATTTTTCTTACACTTAAGAGAGTTGTTAAATCTAAGGAGCACATGAAATTGGGACTAGGAAATAAAAAGTGCTCACAAGTGTACAAATCTACATCATTTAAAGTACCTCTACTTGAACCTCCTTATTATAATAATTATTTTTTCTAAAGATTATTTTTTCTTTGTGTACCACCATTTCTTTTCTCTAAATCATTGTTAAAGGAAGAGATAATAAATAAGGATAATATATTCTACAGCAAACAGGACTTACATTCTGAAGTAAAGTCTCTTTATTGCTTGGCATTTTGTTGTCACAGTCCAGAAGCCCCATGCATCTTTGGAGGATTTCAGTGAATTAGGTGTAGTAATGAATAACACAGTGGGTGCAGTAGCTTCCTGTCTGGTTTATTTCAGTATTCCCTTTATTCTGTGTGTCCTCACATTTGGGGGTTTCAGTGTGCAGCCAGCTTTTGTTTTGTACAACTGCAAGCTGAATCACAGATGTTGTTAGAAATGAGGGAGTTTGCAACAGTGGAGTAGGAGGAAAGGAGGGAAAAATCAGATTGAGATTTCCTGTTCAAAATGAGAAAGAGGAGAATATTCAATGTGTCATAGATAGGATCCTAGTAAAAGCCAACACGTCAGTACATCACACAGCTTGTTCACGTAAAGCTACTTGTTCTTTACATCTTTTAGCATCTTCAAATGAATGGTAAATGTCATCCTAGCACTGAGTGGTCTTCTAAAGAGTAACATTAAAGAAGCAAGTTTTCCCCAACTGTCTGAACCAATCCTGATCTTTTTCATGCTACATATGTATGATTTAGAACTGCCCTTGGAGAACTGCAAAGCACATGCTAATGCAAGTCATGCTTAACATCATCTGTCTAGTTATTAATCTTAACCAACCTTAAGATTTTCTTCATGTTGTCAATACAGTTAAATTGCTATTTCATGCAAATCTTTTTAACCTATTTTAACAGAAAAAAGAAACACCATGCCAGTTAATAAGACTTCCGTGATTCCCTCACTTTATACATATCAAAAAGCCATTTAAACAAAATATAGAGACTATAGAAAATGTAGCAATAAAGTTGCCACAGATTTTTATAGAAGCTAGAAGAATACGTGCAAATTGCAGATATTGACAGAGAACCCAAATTTGAAACTCCATAAAGCTAGCATTTATAACACTAACCAACAAGTAATTCTCTACTTCTCCAGATCTGGCAGATAAGAAAGAATAGACCCAATGAGAATACAATAGTCTGTGGAATTGCGAAATCATCAAAATTGATATGGTTTCAAAGGGAGAGAAAATGTTAAAATGCTGAGACTAGAGGCATTGTTGTAAATACACTTTCAGAAAGTGAGACAAACAATGAACACCTTCCAAATAAGTAAAGACAGACAGACAGTTCACTCAATGGCATAATGTTTCCATTCTGCACAGACACACTCACTGTGATGATCACTGCAATTATGCACCTTTTGTTAAGAAAAGCAGTGTACGAAAATCTAGACTTCTTGGTTAACTGCAGTACAGAGTGAAAAATAAGTAACATGCTACCTTCATCATTGATGATAAGGCTTAAGAGGACTGAATGGAATCCTAGAATCAGAGGGTTCAATGGGACTTCCAGAGTCCAAACCCCTGCAT
Organism: Caiman crocodilus; assembly: GCA_030014935.1. Taxonomy (NCBI): domain Eukaryota; kingdom Metazoa; phylum Chordata; order Crocodylia; family Alligatoridae; genus Caiman; species Caiman crocodilus. The sequence continues at coordinate 108,083,444 of JAGPOW010003316.1, read as the reverse complement.
AAAAGCGGGATGCACTGTTCCTGAAATCAAGAAAGCAGGTTTAGAGAAGAGAAGCAGCAGTTTGAAATTTTTTTTAGCATAAAGGAAGGGAGCAGTCTTAAAGGTATTCCAGTTACATACTTTTTTGACAGACTGTTCCATCTTCATAGACATTTCTTGACGAAAGTTATTGCACGATTATATGATGATAACCTGAGATTGGTAATATTAATTATCCTTGTACTCTACTTAGCATTGTTTTCAGTAAAATGACCATCTAGATTATAGTTTTAGCCTTTCTGGCAACTACCTAATTATCTTGTGTCACATCTGTACTTTATGCGTAAGATACTGGTTCCATTGAAGTCAATGAGGGCATTTTTATATGTGTAAGTGCCACAGCGCTGGGCATTTTGAAAAGCACCTGGCACTGTGCCGCATGCAATTGTATAAGCATCAAAATGTGCAGCAGCACTGAGAAAATGGCAGCAGCACACTTTTGAACTAAAACACTTTGGAGGTGCTTTAGTTCAAAAATGCACTGCCGCTATTTTCTACACACTGATGCACATTTTGACACTTGCACAACTGCACATGGTGCAGCGCTGTATGCATCAGATCACATGCAGAGCAGACTTGACTAACCAAGTTTGCTCAGAGGTGGCAGATCTCTGTCACGTTGCCAGATGAAAATATATGTGTATAAATGCCTTTATAGTTCTGCCACTTACCTCAATGGAAATTCAAAAAGTGCTGGGTATTTTCTGCAAGATTTTGTAAAGCTCCTTTTTATGGAGGGATTTTTGTAGTTTGTCATTGGGTTTCATTTAGATTCAAAACCAAAACTTACAAAATTTTCCAGGAAACAAACCGTAGCCCTGCCACCAGTCCTCACACGTAACCCACATGCAGGGAATCAGGAAACACTGCAGACAGAAGTGACTGTTTTTGCCTAACCTTCCCCTCAAAGGTAGGGCAGGTATATTGGAGCCCCCCTTTTCCCCCAAGGAGGAACTCCAATTCATCCACCCCACCCTTCAGCACCAGCTGAGGAGCCACATGAATAAGCTCCTTTCATTACCTCTTCCCCCTCCCTATCTGAAAACAGCAATCACTGGCAAAGAGTCTTAGCCACTGCTATGGGAACCCGGGTGGAGGGTCCCAGCCCCCAGAGAGGTTCCCTTCTCACCTGGAACCAGCAGTGAACTTCTGTTTGGTCTGGGGTAAGGTTGTAACTCAGAGTGCTTTGCAGAAAATGTTCTGGTTAAAGCTGGGAGCTGCACTTCTGTCTGCACCCTAAGGCTCCCAGCTAAGAGGTACCCTTCCTGAGAGAAACAACCTGATTTCCGGAGAAACTTAATTAAAACCAAACTATTTCATTTAAATGGTTCCATTTGCCTAGCAGCTCCAATTTCAACTTGTCTCTGACCAGGTACCTTCTCTCTTATGCCTTCTGTATTCACATATGGATGTCTCAAGTGCACTCTCCATGGTTTTTCCTCCTTCTCTATTCCAGCCCTAGTGAAACAGTAAACTACAAATTTCAGAAAGAAGGCACCCTCCAGTGGCTTGTTTGTTGCATCCAAAGCAACTGTGTTACTGAGATCAAAGTTTGCTTTTTGGGGGCTTCATTCGTAACCAAAAATAGAGAGGCAACAAAAAGAAAAAAAACTTTTTCCCTCCTTTCAGCTAAAATGTATTGGTCTCCAAATTGCCAATATTTCCTCTAGTCTTTATTTAAGCAAGGGAAGCTAGAGACGACAAATCATATCCTTCTAAAATCAGAAATCAGTAAGACATTTCCCAAAAAACAAAAGCAGTAGTTGGCTTTTCACTTTGAGAAGAAAAGAAGCAGGAAAGACTTCTACCTTGTCTAAAGTTAGAGACTAGTCCTTTAGACAGCTGTACTGTTGTCACTCCATGAGCTATTATACCCCTACAGTGCTCCTCTGAACTTGGGTGCTCCCACTCAGATTATCTGAGACAGATAAATTGTACTGTGTGCATTCCATCTACAGACTGTGATATTTTTTCTTCCAATAAAGACAGTGATAAGTGATTAGGAAAAGCATAGATTGCAGAATGAAATCCAACACTTTTCCATGTGAAGAGGGAAGTAACTGGGAATCAACAGGCCCACAACTGGACCTCACCACTATCTTTTTCTTTGCTTTTACTCTCAGAATTACTTTCCTTTTAAACTTGATTTTACTAACTGGTAGTTTATCGACATGCAGTCAGGAAAAGGTGCCAATCATACTTCTGAATTCTGAGATATTTGCTTAGCTTCCTTGCTAGGCCTCACTCTTGTCTCATTTTCTTGGCATGCAAGTCTAACTCTGTACTGGGGGAAGAATTCTGCTATCTTAAACAGAATTATGTGATGCAGAGGCCTCTACCCTAAAACCACAAATATCTGAGCCACAAAAGCTCATCCTGTTTCTATCCCGCATTTATTTGAATTACTAATCTCCATTATTTGTCCAGTGAGCTTTGTTCTAAAGCCCGAAAAGGGCAAGTCACTGAGATGTGGGAGTCTCAAGGTGGAGTCCCTGGTCTAACTTAAAACAGAACAGGGGCATGAGCCTAGGATTCCCACATCCCAGTTGATGCCCTGACCCCCAGGCATTTGCTTTTCAGGGCTCTCTCTCGCTCACCCACTTTCTCACTCTCTCTCGCTCTCTCTCTCTCTCTTCCCATCCAGAAATTTCCTTCTAAATCCAATTCTGGTTTTTGTCAAAAAGTTTCTGACCAGCTCTGCTCTTAATCTTATGTGGTTTAAATGACCAGCATCCCTGAAATGATCATTTCACCTAAAGCTAAGTCTAGTGCATAAGATGGTTCTCTCTTTCACTGAACAGCATAGAAATGGCTTTCAATCTTCCTTCTAAATAGCCTCTACAGAGCTGTTCTATGTCTGCATTTAATTTAGCTCCATGCCTCTTGCTTCAGTCAGGAAAGATAATGGCAACCAGAAACCTGAACTATCCTTTCTCTTCTTAACAGGATCTATTGCACCTTACATCTACCCCTTATTTTATACTCCATAATCATCTATTAGTATAGTATTACGGCTTTTAAACTACACTTTTTCTCAGTAGTTCCAGTGTGACGAACTATTGTTTTCTTTTCATGACAATAGCATATAGTTTACATTTTCAGTTGTCCTGTTGTACTGTTCTTTCAGTAAGGCTAGTAACAAGGAATTTGCAATATTGCTGAAAATAGATAAGCTCAAATTCATTATCATCAACAAAGGTCTGAGACTGATTCTGTATACGTTTGCTTTTGCTTGCTGACTTGCTTTGTTTCTTTTTTATTTGGTTTTGGTTGTTTGATTGTTTGCTTGGGTGGGCGTTTCTCCTGATATTTGAATATTTTCAGTGTTGTTTTGTTTACATTTATATTAACTGTATGTGCATTCGGTTATATGCATGCAAGATACATATATATGAACCATTTAGATAATCACATGGAGTAGACAGATATTCAATAGTTCAGTGATCTCAGAATATGTCTGTACAGTGCAAAGCAGTGACGTGCAGACATACCCAATGCCAGATCTGTTTGTTCCTGCACTGAGACTGGAAGCAGTGTAGCCACATCATATCACAATACCCAGGCTAGTTAGCTCTACTGAGAAATACCAGCTATACTGCTTCTGATCTGTGGAGTTATAACATGCACTGGGGATCTCTGCAGTGTGTTGCACAGATATACTCTGTGTTTTCACATTAGCTACTTCTGTCCGAATATAGCATAGGGTCTGAGGAATCCTGATACAGGATCTAACTCCAAACGTCCTTCAGGATTTTGGGGGAAATTCATGTTATTAAAGAATGCTGGGGTGGGTGCAAAAGTATTTTAAAATGGTGTGATTTCAGGCATCTATATGAATATGCACGTGTACATGCACTATTTTAGGCTTGTCCAACATAGGGTCCATGAGCCACCATGCAGCCCTCCAAGCTGTTTCTGAGGCCTGAGGTGCTGACAGGAAATGAAAGTAAACACTGTACTTTCGTTTCGGGGTGGTGATGTGATACCACTTCCTGTGAGGTCTTTGAATATGGCTCGCCAGCCCACTGGGTGATAAAAAGTTCATGATCCAGCCCCACATTCAAAAAAGTTGGACACCCCTGCACTATTTTAAAAAATTTTAGAGTCCCCTTCCAAATTAAGGTAACCTGAATGCAAAATGATCATTGGTGGAGCATCAGAGAGCTCAAGAAACCCAAAACTACATTAAAGATGGAACACATATATGCAACCTCCCTCCCATGTCACCTCTTCATCTTTATTAACAGAAATAACATTATATCTATTAGCAGTTGGAACAGTTGTGTAACTAGGGTGGGCAACTGAGACACCAGCCCCAGGCACCAATTTTGAGGGAGTGCAAGAATGGCTGCAAACTCACTGCTGGCCCACCTGCCACCACCATCACTACCCAGATGTCACTGCTGCTCAGTGCACAGAAACTGCTTCTTACACCTCTGCATTTCAATATGTTTATAGATTCAAGGGAAAGTTTGTTATTTAAATACAGAACAGACAAAAAATTGAATCAGGAAACAACTGATGACTGTATGTGGTGACTAAACTTGTATGGACATAGACAGCTTGTAAGAACTTTGCCTAAAAACATGGAAATTATTACTACAGTTTTATTGTTGTATTTAGAATAATATTTAACCTAATTGAATGTCAAGCAATGCGGGGAGAATCTTGCTCTAAATTAGCAGTAGCATAACTGAGGACAGGGCAACCAGGTCAGCAACCCCACACACCACCTTTGTTAGGGGGAGAAGGTGCAAAAATAGTTGCAACTGCAGCAGCAGCTGATTGTACCATTGTAACTGGCATCATGGGAACTGGCATCTGCTCTGAGTACAGAGATGCCCAGCTATTGGTCTGAAACTACAATTTCATCATTATTCTCCAGATACAAAATTTCCACAATCTTAATATTGCAGCCTTATCTGAGACAAAAAAGAAAACTGATTATTTCACATTTGGGACATGGCAAAAAATTATATGGTCTGTGTATTTGAAGGATACAAAACCAAATACATTACAATTTAAAAGAATTAAAATTAGGAGTTCAGCTTTACTACTATTTTGACTACTAAAGGTATTAATCTAGATATATAAATAATAGATAGCAGTGTACCAAGGCAGAGTTTGCCCATTTAAGGAAAAGATTGTTCCTTCACTTTATTATATAAAAATGTAATGAACCATAGACAGAAATGAAGACGTACAAAAACTGTTTTGATATATTCCTAAAATGGACTTTGAAGATCCCAGTATTTCTGGGTAAAATGCCTTAAGTCATTTTCAATAGGGCTAATGCAATTAAAGCTTTCTCTACATATAGCCTTTTATAATAACTGCTCTATATACAATGCTCAACTGCTATTTTCACTAAAAGTCACGTACAGCCTTATGAATACTAGACCTGTCTCATTGCAGAAGACAAATCAAGAAGTTTCTGCCTTGTTATCTGTAAATGCAATTTCAATCCAAATTGTACATTAACAGCTTCATGAGAAGAATTGCAGTACTACTTGAACTGGAAAAATCTGCCTAATGGGTAAACCCTAAATTCTCCCAAGTTTGAATCCTAAACCATATATTTCCTGTCTTTTCATCTTGTTTTCCCTAATGGGAACCACATGTATTTTTATTTCAGGTATTTTCCTCTTTTTCTCATTATCATCACTTCTCGGCCTCTTGGCCCAGATCAAGTGTAGTTCTCTTTCTTTATATTCCTCTTGGTCAACATGACAAATCAAGAGGGACTCAAGAGGAACTTACCACGTAGCAGTTCTTCTTTTATTGGCCAAGTCAGTCCTAGTTTAAATAGATGAAAAAGCCAACTGAAGAGGATCTATTGCTTTCCTTATAGGACATCTAAATTTGTCACCACCTTTTGCTGCCATCTGCTACCTAACATAGGAACTGATTCTCTGATGCTGTTCTTTAATAGCATGCCCCTATGTACAGTGTAAAATGATACCAAATCGGAAGTTGATTTTCACGCCAAGGGGCAAGATAGAACAGAGTCAGGTCCCTTCTATCCTCATTCACTTATCTTTCCAGTCACTGATCCAGACCTTTGCCACCATCAGCTACTTCATTTTTGGCCAACTAAGTATGAACTCCTAGCCACATGCATACATCATGACTGCTTTCAAACACCTCTTGTTTGTCCTGGGAGCAGCACACATGACTGGCTGTCTTGAAATTTCAGGCATAACTGCAAGAGTAATCAATGGCTGCACTGCTGAAGCACAGTTCCTGCAGATGTTTGTCTTCATTAGGCATGAATAGGAGGGTGTTTAATATAGCACATCTAGAGTGAAAATGCAGGCACCTAGATAAAAATGCCTTTACATTTTAATCCTTTGATGGAGACCCAGTCAATTTCTTCTCTTTAATAAGACTCCAACTCCACTGTCCTCCAAGTTTTAATCATTTTCACTTTGATTTATTTACCAAAATCAGCATCTGCTTCTTCCACTAAAAGAAAATGCACATTAGCTCTCTAGTCAGTGAAGCTAGACAGGCTTCTATCCTCTGGACAGTGAAATAATTATAAAACTTGTAATATATTTGAGTCTCTCTCTTTTTTAATGGTGACATATGGGAACTACAAGGTACAACTTTTTTCACAACTTCCTGCTTCCTCTTGAGCCACCACAGAATGATTATCCTCTTATTACAAAATGCCTTTATGGGGCTGGCCCTTTAAATTTGACCAAGGCTACCACTCATAGTCCAGAAGTGTCTATATGACTCATTTTCTTCATCTTTTTCTCCAGGGATTATGTGATCCTTACTCCTGTTATATTCCCCTTCCATAATCCTGAAGAGGTGGCACATTTCTGTAGTTACATATACACATGAACATGCATATGCAACCTAGTAAATTATAACTGTATCTTCAATAAAGAGTCCTCATAACAGAAGTTTCTGCCTCTACATATACCTAACATACACTGAATAGGCCAACATATGTCTGGACTGGGATTATTTTTTTGGAGGGCCTTAGAACTTGAGTTTCTGATCTTTCTGCAGTTCTCTGGTATAAATGAGCAGTTTCTGCAGATGTTATTTAGCAGTATCTGCACTGCTGATCGGTAAGCTGCCAAAGGGGGGAAAAAGGAGATAAAAACAACAACCAGCCATCATCCCATTCTTATACCTTTTCATGTTTTGCCTTTATAAAGTTTGCCATGTCTTGCTATTGAGTTGAACAAGTTATTGTAAAAGCTCGCCAAGGTTTTCAGAAAAGATAACTCCATTTTCATATTAGAACAATATTTTTTTTAAAATATCCTCTCAGAAAGTGAATATGGTAGAATATTGATTATAATCCCTCTCATTCTATTTTGGGACTCTGATGATAACATACAAAATCCACAAGACAGCTGCTCTCACTGCTTATGATATCATCTGACCCCTATGCTGAATTATGGCTTTACAATTGTACTTTCCCTATCCATTATCCAAGATCCTGAACTGCATTACAGAAACCTACAAAATAAATTACCTGTGTAGCTACTGGATTTTCTTAATCACAATTCTTTCCTTACCTGGCACTCTTCTCCAGGGAGGCTCAGCTAGTAAAAATGCTTTCAAAATCTTCAGTGAATAAAGGAAGAGAAGTGCTTGACATGTTCAAAATGTTCTTGGATGCTGCTGTTTGGCCTATCATTTTTCCATTTACCAATGAGTCTTCACTGAGTCCAGTGCAAGAAGTTTATAATGGTTTTACAAGGCAGTGATCAGTAATATAAATACCGTTTTTTTCCTCAAACCTTATTACAAATGCTGTGTTTCTCAAGCTTGTTTCTCCCACAATTTGTCATGACAAATAAGCTAACAAAGTCTACAAATCACAAAGCAGCTAGACCACAAAATGCTGTGTTCTTGCCCAGTAGAGAAGAGATTTGGCTGCAGGGATATTCTAGTGGATGGTTTTTTTTGGAGGAGGAGGGTATTTTGAGGGGGGATGGGGAGTCATTTACATTCATCATATTTTCTTGCTGAATCTGTCTTTTTCATGTACCTTGGAATTAGCACCAAGTAAAAAATGACCTATTGTCATTACAAACTCAGTATTGTAACTACACATCTTCTCATAATATAGGCGTGTACTATTTCAGCCAAAGCTGTTGTGCCTGATGTAGTATTGTGTTACTAGACAAAGGCATTTGAAAAAGGCTATATATTTTATTTTCAGAATCAGTGTTTTATTTATTTGCCGTAAAAAAGACCCTCTAAGTGCTTAAAGCACATTTGAGAGCTAAGATCAGATTAAAATATTCAACAACAGATTGAAACAACTCATGTCCTCAAATAATAATTTAGTTTGCCCTGCCTTTTGCCTGTGTACATTTTTTCAATATAATGCTTTTCAGACAGATCACGCCTTATTAGTTTCTCTTCTTCATTCTATACATATATTAATATGTATTTTCACTGACAACAGTGCAAGGCAAAATTATTTCTGTCATAATGTTATTCTTCTCTTATCCATGTGCATATTTTAAAGGGTAAGGATCTTAAAATTTGCAGTAGCTTGCTGAAGAGTCAAGTCAATAATCACCTGACCACTACCAAAGGCCTAACTCTTGTTAAGGTACCAATAGCTAAAATATTTTAATTCTGTTGATAGGACCTGGAAGATCACTCTTACAATTCACTTCATCAGTGCGTGTCCACAAAGATACTTTTGCATATGTTCAAGGTTATTTTTTTTTTCAAATTGTCTTGCATCTGATTGGGAGGAAGATGGTGGGACATTTCTCAAATAAGCAATAAGATGCAGTGGAGACTCTTGTTATCTTGATATAATCAGACCAAGAGAGCATTCAATGGTGAATGGATGTTTAAGTGCCTCTGAATTCAGAGGTATCAGGATCTCACCTGAAAAAATCCTATTGCTACTAAAAAAAGTCTCTGAGCAGTGAAGAAGTCTGATGAGAGACTGTTAGAGATGCTGGGGTAACGGGCATCACCTGTGACTGGAACTCCATAATGGGGTGCCCTTGCAAACAAATAATGCCAGCAGTGGAATCCCAGTCAGAGGCTGCCATGTCATGTAGGTCCAGAAACCCGCATACACCATCTGTAACTGAAAGTCTCAGTTAAATGTTGGCTTCACCAGAAATATCTTCTGTTTTATCTTTGTTAGCAAAACAGAATGCGCTTCCATTTGTACTTCCATTGACATCAACAGGAGTTTTTCTATTGACTCGAAGGGGAGAAAAAGCTAATATAGCAAGCTCACTACTAAGAAGTATAATTCTGTGCTTATATCCTCCATTTGCAGAGCTACATTTATGATATGTATTATTTTCTTTCATAATAACAATAGTAATAAAGTGTGGGGCAATCTTTTACACTGTTGCTAATATATTCAGTACTGTATGTATATATACTTGACACCTCAGTGAAGACTTTGACATGCCTTATTCATTCTAGTTATTTTTATGGTATTGTTTTGTTAGATTGCTTTACCATATAAAGAATAAAACTATAACTGTTCTGACTTAAATTGACCAATTCCTTCTTACCCAAACTGTTAAACAAGAGATGTGTTTATCAGCCCTCCTCATGCTTAATCTTATCGTCTTCATCAGGCTTTATGAAGGGAATGTAAACTGGTGGTTTGAAAACAGGGATTTGGTACCCTCTGATGGACTACAATAAATATCTAAAGTAAGTACAAAGCCTGTGTCTTGTGGTTTCTTCTCAGCTGTAATGTGAAAGGTGCTCTCTACAGTCCTATCAGTTAATCCTATGATTGTTAGTTGTCGGAAGAGTGATGAACTAAGATGAATCATCTGAATCATTTGCAAGGATCTCTTTCAACAGCATTTGAGGTGTCACAATTAAACTGAGTAAGGTATATAACTCCAAATTACATTGGAAAAGAGAAGAGAATTACAGAGGTGTCTTGAAATCCCTTACCTTTACAATACATGCATTATATGTGAGTACATGTAATTCATTTAAACCAAGTTATCGAATTCTAAAGTTTCTGTCAGTACTTGCAGAGTCAACTTTTTTAAGGATCTTATTACCAGAGAGTCCTGACCTTGAAAATGATGAAAGCAAAAGACATCTGCCTGTCACTGCAACAAAGATGATGATTTCTAAAATGACACTATCAAAAGCAAGGGTTCTGCTTGTTTTGCCATTTCCAGGATTTCCAGGTACTATTTCCAGGCAGTTTGAGGAATTGTTTTATTAGAGTGTTCTATGCCATATAATGAAATACTGTATTGGTACACATGGGATAATGTGTGCATAAGCTAATGATAAATGGATCAGTGTGTATATGTGAATGCATATGACAAAACAACAGTAGAACTTTAATTTCCAGTTGGGGCCTAATTCTTTCAAAAATATGAGATCTGCCCATTCAGGAAAATCTCTTACCATTCTGGTCTATTTATTGTTACTCTTCTTCATCTGTTTCAGTTACTGCATTTTAACTCTTTTAATAATGTTTATTATAGGGATAGGGATAGTTATGGCTTTCAGAAAAGTCTTATTTTTTCTCCATTGATATCTCAGCAGTTTTGTTGAGCTAAAGTAATCACATCCAACCTCTGGCTGTCAGCACAACAGAACTGCACTTCTCTTTCACTCTTAATTTGATATAACCACACTAAAGAATATCTAAATATTATATCGTTTACTCTCTACTTGTAGCCCAAAGCACTATTATTTCAAAAAGGTTGCTTGTTTTAAAAAGAATCACACAAAACAAGGTTCTGGAGAGTGTCATCAGCAAGATCAAATAACAGCCATCTCTTTGCTATGGGGGCAACGGAGGATAATTAATGTTTAAAAATTGTATTTGAAGACTGTAAAGAGCTCTGTATTCAACCCATATCCAAAACAACTTCCAAGTTAAGATATCCTCTCCACCCCGCCCCACAATAATTAGCTTTATACATGGAAAATCATAAGTGTGTTATAATTTTCCATATATAGAATCTAATTATTGGAAGACTATCTTAAATCCATCCCCCTGTTGCTGTGGCAGGGAAAGCAGCAGCAGGGGGCAAAGAGCCAGACCTCTGCACCTTGCCAGCCAGACCCCTGAATTTGATCCCCCTGCCCTTTGCCTCTGCTATGCCTGTGCCCCCACCACTTGCCCTCTACCATCTACCACTTGCCCTCCTGCTGCCTGCTCCCATACCTGTAACTGCTTCCTGCCCCCACAGTGGCTGCCTGCCATCTATGACCTGCACTTGCTCTGCGCCTGTGCCTGAACCCCTACTCCCTTCCTTCCCACCCTTTGCTTACCCTTACCACCTATCCCCCCATCCCCTCTTCCACTCTGCTGCCTGCCCTCCTTACCCTTGCCTGTGCCTAATCCCTGCCACCTGTTCCCCCCCCAGCGCCTGCACATGCACCATTCTGCCCATTACCTTCTGCTACAGCTCTTCTCTATCCCTGGGACATTCAATGGCAGTGGCCTCAGCCCAGCCCCACCCTACCCAACTAGGCACAAGCAGTGGTAGCAGCTCCAGACCTGACTGTCAAGGCCAGAGCAGAGTCAGAGCCAGAGCCAGAGCAAAAGGTAAGAAGTGGCAGGGGTAATTTGGGTGGTGGGCAAGCAGCACACTGTTCCCTGCACTCTCCTTAAGTGGCACAGGTGGGTCTCCCTGATGACCCCCTTGCCACTCCCACTGCACTCCCCATGCTATGTGCCTCCTCCTTGCCACACAAGTACAGTGGCCTGGACTGGTACCCAAGCTTAAGATAAGGCTTTTTTCCCCACATTGTTTGATGGGAGAGCTCTTCTTGGATTCAAGTAAATGCAGTAGTATCAGCAGCAACACTCCCAGTTCCCAATTGCAAAGCTTAAACACATCATTTAAGCACTCTAAGCAGACTCCCATGGGCAAAAAGTCTAGTCATATATGGTCTAAGAATTTTGCTGTCAGAAGGTGTTAAAAGAAGCTATTTTAAATCCCAGTTTTGATTCCAAAAACCATACTGCTGAGCCAGAGCTGTGTTCCATATTGCAGATCATTATAAGACAGAGCAGAGAAGAAGCTGTTCACAAACATAACCTTACCTATGTTCCTGCTGCAATGTCTGTGTCATAGAAAGCAGGTCCGGCACTAGTAGTGATGAAAATACTATGACCACAGATTCTACGTGTCTTCAAATGCTATCAGGTTTCACTTAAATTATAACCCAGTACTCACAAAATGTGCTACAGCAGGACTCAAAATTAACTATGTTTATATAAGGTACTAAAGTACTGAACTGATACTTAGTTTTCTTAGTAGCTTTGGTAGCTTTGAACCCATTGCCCATAGTTCCTTTCACCCCAAAAGATCCCAAATGACAACAGACAATAAAAGCACAGGAATGAATCCACACATATTGAAAATGCAGCCCCTCTGTTATAGCTGGCTCCTGTGTGTGGTTCCTTTCTGGGCAATCCAGAAAGGTAGAAGAGAATGTCACATCTTATAAAATAATATGCTCACCTCAAATAAAACAATATTTCCATGTTCATCATCTACCCTAATTTGCAAGCATGAATCATTTTGTAGTCAATCTTTCTATGCATGCTTAAAAAAACAAAGGGAGTTAAAGTCAGCTGCTTATCTGACAGCATCTCAATAGAAAGGGCCAATGGAAAATTCTACTGGTGGCATTAGATACAAAATTCTCTTATCTGAATCCTGGAAAATCTGACGATTAAGAACTACTGTTTTTTCCTGCATACTGCACCTGAACACTCCTGAATAAGAAATGTACCTTGTTTTTAAAGACAGGATGAAGAAAATAGATCTGGTCAGTATAGTATTTTCCCAGGGAAAATATAGACAGCTATAGTACCTGGGGGTGGGGAATGGACCAAAACATTATGGCTGTTCTGTGCCACAAAATATTGTGGCTGCTCCTAGCTTCAGGATATTGCAGGTGCTGCTGACTGAGCCACCTGTTTACCCCCTAATTTCTTTTTGAGCTGAGCTAGGTGGGCAGCCTTCAATACCGGTTAGGTCAGCTGAGGGCCTGATTCTAGCCAACACCACCTGCTCACCCAACTGATTCAGCAGAAGCTTCTGTTCCAGCATCCAGGACTTAGCTCCACTTTGGAAATACAGGATAGTTGAGCCTAGGGCACCAGCATAGGGATTTCTTCAGAGTCAGTACCATCTTTTGCAATACAAGCTTTGCATGGGGAAAGAGACATGGTGAGCACACAGAGCTTCTGTTGTTCACAACCAGCAGCCAGAAAGCCCTACATGCAGTGCTACTTCCTCTCTCGGTCTACCCCCTTTCTCTTTTCTTGAAGAGAAAAATAGAGGTCATAAAGCCGTTGGTTTTTGTATCAATAGAAGATAGAGGACAAAGTAGCACAAAACTGGAATGTCCTCTATAATGGCCACCTTCATTGTATGGTACCATGCAGAGGCTAATCAGCCCTGTCACTTGGCAGTGATAAAGCTAAGTCCCACCCAAAGTGTCACATAAATATTGCTACAGCACTTCCAGTTCAAGAGCCAGTAAAGGCTAGTGAGATCACTGTTGCTAGGCATGATAAGTGTACCATGTACCATTCTTTCTTCTTTCTTTTGGATTCACACATACTGAGGGCTTAGAATAGCTAAGCAAGGGAAAGAAATATGAGGCTACAAAGAGGGAGCCAGGTTTTCTGTTTGCCATGGAAAAACAGTAAAACCAAGAATTTTTCATTTTAAGGAGAAAAACATGGATTTTCTCATTTTAAGGAGAAAAATGTGGGAACCAGTGGGTTTCCCCTTGCAGACTGGCAAAGTTCCAGCCTGCAAGGGGCTGGGAGGAGCAGAAGGGCAATCACACAGGGATCCTGTTTTTCCACTTCCCACTGAAAAACAGAGGAAACCATGGATTTCCCCTTTTTAATCAAAGAAAATGTGGATTCTTCTTTTAGCAAAGAAACCCACGGATTCCCTGCTTTTGCAAACAGCCCTGCAGGATGGTTGAGCTTCAGCCTGCATGAGCTGTTTGCAAACAGGGCGGGAAACCCCAGCCCTGCCTGGAGTGGGCGGGGGAAGGATGAGGCCTGAGGCTCTCACTCAGCCACAGCTCGACTCAGCTCAGCCTCACTCTTTCCTCCTGCAGCCCAAGGTAAGTGGGACTTGAAGGAGGGGTGGGGGTCCCTCTGGCAGGGCTGGAGAGTTGCGGGGGCACCGGCAGAGATGGCCCCACCCCCACCTGAGCAGGCAAAGCAGTGGGGGAGCCAGCTCCATGCTGCTTCTGCAGCAGCTGCCTGTTGTTGGAGGCAGGGAGCTGCAGAATTTTGTCCCTGGCCTCATAGCCCTGGCAGCTGGAGGCTCCCTTGCTATGGGGGCTCTCTGGGAGGCAGGGGCTGTGGGTGGGTGCAAGAGACAAGAGTAGGACAGGGGGCTCTTGTGGGGGCAATGGGGGGCACTAGCAGGGTTGGGATGGCTTTGGGGGCAAGTGAGAGGTACCAGCAGGGGTGGGGGAGGCTGCAGGGAGGTTTTAATTTTAATAACAGGGTTTGGAGTTTTTATCAGAATTTGCAATTTTTTGTCAGACAATTTGTGATTTTTCATCAGAGAAAACCAGGATCCCTGGCAACCAGGCAGGGGGCACCATGTACATGTGCACATGTATATATGCCTGTGGCCACCAGCAGACTGGAGACCACACCGCGCAGTAGTGAGAAACCACACCCCTTGGTGGCAACGGGTTGGGAATTGGAGCCCCCATAGTGAGGGAGGGTGGGAGTTGGGCAGGTCTGGGGCTAGGGATACTGCCCAGCTGGGGCTGTGCATGGTGTGTGTTGCCCTTCACAGTGCTTGGGGCCTGAGGCCCAATGCGCAGCTATAGGGTCAGGGTGGGGAGTGGGGCAGGGCCACGGGCAGTTTGTCTGGGGTGTGGGGCTGGCTCCCTGCCTCTGCATGCACTCCCAGGATGCCATGGGTACGTGCCCTCCAGATTTAAATGCAGAGCAGAGGCAGGCTGCTCACTGTGGGCCAAAGGCTCCCTGCCCTGCTACCCTCCCCTCCGGAGCCTCCACAGCCCAGTGGGTGAGACTTGATGTGGCAGGGTATAGTGGGGTAAGGAAGCTCAGTGCTGATGCTTAAAAGCCCCATGCCACCATGGCAAGGCACCCCCTGCCCACCCAACAGCATCAGGGTTGGCAGCATAGAGTTGTGCCCCTCACTGCTACTGGGTGGGGAGGGGGTACCTCACCATGGCAACACAGGGCTCCCAGCAGTGGCACTGAGCTTCCCCACCCAGGCCCACTATTCCCTGCCATGCTGGATCCTGCCTGCTAGGCTGCAGAGACCATGAGGGGAGGGCAGCAGGGTAGGGAGCCCAGAGCCCACAGTTGGCAGCCTGCATCTGCCCCCCTACCCCTGATGGGCCACTGTGGCTATGCCACCCATGGGGGAGGAGAAGCCAGGCTCCTCAATCACTGCCTCCTGTAGGTGGCAGCTGGAGTTTGGGTGCTGCTGGGCAGGAGACTGTGGATCTGGGTCCCTGGCCCCATAGCTCTGACAGCGGGGGGCCCCCTCTGTCATGGCTGGGGCAGGGGAGAGGATGAGGATGAGGGGCACCAGCAGGGCTGTGAGGGGCACAAGTAGGGGTGGGGAGGCTGTAGTTGGGAAATAAGGGGCACCAGCAGGGCCCAGGGGGCTGTGGGTGGGGAGCATCAGCAGGGCTGGGGGTAGGGAAAGGGTTTTTTGATTCAGGGACACCAGAGGGCTGTGGAGCTGTGACTCCAGAATGAGTGGCAATAGCATAGGGAGGGCACCAGCATATCATAGCAGCTCAATGCACAGTGGAGGAAAGACAGCTGTAGCCCTACCCGTGTCCTGGTGAGCAAAGTGGGCAGAGGAGGCTCTGATTTTCCATGATAAAAAACCCAAAATGAAATGTCAAAATGTATAGGTGTTTAGAATTTATTTTATTATAGTGATTAAGGCAGTGGTAGGCTTCCAAATTGCTTTAAATTGTAAATATACCAATAAAACATTGTGGTCAATTGAAACCTATATATATGTATGTGTGTATATACATTATATATATAAATATATATAGTAGCATTTCATTTTAATCATGGGAAAAACACAGATTTTGGGGGGTTTAAGCAGAGAACTTGTAATTTCTATCAGAGTATTTGCTATTTTTAAACAGAGAAAACCAGGATCCCTGGATATATGTAAGGAAAACAAAGAGAAAATATTTTTAAAGGCCAGAGAAGGAACAAAGACAAGAGCGACAGAGACAGAGAGAGTGGTGGGGAACAGAGACAAGAGCAGAGCAAGGAATAAGCCCATTTCTTCCACTTCATAAGATTAAAAGAAATATATAATGTGCATTGAGATGGAGATGTGTTTTACTGGTTATTTCCTTCTCTGACTTCTGTGATGCTGTGTTTCCCAGCACAATAATTATAGGCATATATACAATTACAGAACACCAAAATGCACCAGTGGAATTTATCTAGTAACAATTTCAAGTATTCCCTATGTTGTGGCAGGCACACCAAAAACTAACATATTTCTAGTCTATTGATGTTATTCTATTACATCCAGCAACTTGAAAAGGGAGTGGGGAAACCAGTCTGATGTTTCCTGCTGCCAGGTGACTTTACAAAATTTTGCCAATCAATATTCCAAGTAGTTTGTTCATTTATGCAAGGTATCCACATTCAATGCTCCTGATGCAACACAGTTCTTCCTTTGCTACAGTGTAATCATTTATGTAATACTAGAGAGAAAGAGAGTGCAACTTTGTAGCTGCCACAGGGAAATGTATTTTATTGACGAGCACTATGCTGCTGCCAAATGACTGACAGCAAGTGAGGTTGAAATTAGAGTAAAACAGGCTGTTGTGAGGTGTTGACTGAAAGCTAGTCACTACACCTGCCAGGATAACACAATTAGGAATGCATCAAAGCAGGATATTGTCAATCTCTACATCAGTCTAAAAGAAACTCAAGCTCTACATCACTCTAAGAGAAGGCAGGAAGGGGTAAAGGTGTAATAAAGTAACTCTTGTTTTCTTCCAGGATGTTACTTTCCAATTTGAAATGAAAATATGCTTCTTTGTCTCTTCCAGTCTATTCTATTCTAGCCCAGCTTTTCTCTATGCTGTTCCTGCCGACAGGAAAAACAGAGGTAGAAGTTTTTCCTGTCAGCACACAGAGATTATGTAACTGAGCATTCAAGTGATGTCAGCTCTATATGTCATGTCATGCCATGCCTCAGCCCAGATTTTTTTAACTGAGGAGCTACATTTGGGGGAAAAAAAGGATGAATTCTAAAAATTGAGCAATAATCCATCCATATAGAAATGTATATTTGTTAAAGCATGAGTCTTGTCCTTATCTCAGATTATACCTCCTGGGGCTGGGAAGATCCATTTTGGAATTTATAAAAGGACAATTTTTCGTTTTGTTAAAAACCCAAAACCTTTTTTTGTTTACACTACAGTCATTTTTCCCTCCAGAATTAGTGTGTGTTGTATGTGTGTGAGTGTTGTATGTGTGTGTGCATGTGCAAAATTGACTTCTTGTAACTTTTTCTAACTCTCACCTTCAATCCAGGCCATTTCACACCCAGCACAAACTAGAACAACCTTAGCCTATCATTTCTGCCATCTTCAAATGCTTTATGATGGA
This sequence comes from Caiman crocodilus, assembly GCA_030014935.1. Classification (NCBI taxonomy): domain Eukaryota; kingdom Metazoa; phylum Chordata; order Crocodylia; family Alligatoridae; genus Caiman; species Caiman crocodilus. Next base: position 108,065,776 of record JAGPOW010003316.1, on the reverse strand, counting down.
CTGCTCTATCAGTGGATTGCTGCAGGCACTAGCCACACTTCCTGGTATACTTGACTCACATTCAGAAACATAACTAGTAGAGTTTATGCCCTGAGTAACAGAAGCATATCTGATAGAGTTTGTGCCCTGGTGTGTGTCACAGGCCAGCTGGGCACTGTAAGCGTATCAATTTTATCACAGGCCAACTGGGATGTTTGGTTCAGTTTCAGATCAAGGAGGCAAAGTTGGGACTGAAGTAAAGACAAATTTATTATAGCTTACACGCGTGCAACAGTTAACAGAAAGATAAATGTGATAAGCAGATAATGCAGTATTAAAGAGCTAATAGAAAAAAATAATAACAGATAATAACAACAGATAGATAGATCAATTCTGTTGCATGCCACATGGACACTGCAAGGGTATTAGTCACTGGGCTGTTCAAAACAACAGATAGACAGACATGGGTTGGCAGCTTATCGATAGTCCCTCAATGCCAAGTACGCATCAAGTGATTCCAGCAAAGTCAGGCATACCTGATTGACACTGTCAGAGGGGTTACCGGGGAAGATGTCTTGATCAGGATCTGATCCTCACTCACACCAGGAGTCTGGGGTCCGGGCATGGAACAGAAATAACTGTTCTGTTCCTTCCTTCCTGCTGCCTACCTGATGCATGCACTTTTTATACCTAGTCTTATGGTAATCTGTTGGCTTTAGAGCCACTCACAATGTTGCCCTATAGCTGTTACCCTATAGGATTAAAACGTGTTAAAAATTATCATAAAAGTTTACTACCCAAACTCGGGTTTATCCAATAAGCAAATTATAATGCAGCACCGTTAGGTTTGTGTCACAGGCCAGCTGGGCACTGTGACTGTATTCATTTGGATCAAGGAGGCAAGTAGGGAGTGGAATAAAGGCAAATTTACTATAGCTTACACACACACAACAGTTAACAGAAAGATTAATGCAATAAGCAGATAAGGCAATATAAAAGAGCTAGTAGTAAAATAATAACAACAGATAATAATAACAGATGGATAGATCAATCTGTCACAGGCCAACTGGGCACTGTGAGGGTATTAGCCACACTGGGGTGTTCGAAAAAACAAATAGACAGACATAGGTCGGCAACTTATCGATAGTCCCTCAATGCCAGGTGCGCGCCAAGTGGTTCCAGCGAAGTCAGACGTCCCTGAAGATCGACGCTGTTGGAGGGCTTACCGGGGGAAGGGCCCTTGCTCAGGATCCGATCCTCACTCACACCGGGAGTCCGGGGTCCGGGCATGGGACAGAAATGACCGTTCTGTTCCCTCCTTCCTGCTGGTTATCTGATGCATGTGTTTTTTATACCTAGTCTTATGCTAATCTGTTGGCTCAGGGCCACTCACAATCTTGCCCTATAGCTATTATCCTATGGGATTGAAAGG
>JAGPOW010003316.1:108050409-108062155 GCA_030014935.1 Caiman crocodilus | reverse complement strand
ACCCTGGCACTCATTTCCTGCCAATTGGCAGGGGGTCAGACTAGATGGCCTGCTCTAGGCCCCTTCTGACCCTAGGTACTATGATACTATGATACTATAACTCCATCTGGCATTAAATATGTGCATCTTTGTGTCTAAGTCTCGTAAGGACCCAAGCTGTCAGCATTGAGTGTGCCTGCCATCATGCCTGTTACAGGATAATTAGTGGTTTAGTGAACACACCCAGAAAGCGGGAGACTTTCATATCCCCCTCAGTTCATGGGGGTTCAAACCCACATCCCATAAGAGTACCTTAATCACCAGGCCCGTGCTTAGGCTGGGCTGCAGACACCTTTCTGTTGAAGTTATACAGAAAAAAATGATTGAAGTCATGTGGCCAGACATGGCAACCAGGAAAGAACATAGTTTTGAAGTCCAGTTCTAAGGGCCTTTCTTTAAAGGGGCGTCCTGGGTTCTTGTCTCAGCTCCCAACACTGCTTTATACATTTTATCCATGGAAGTCCATGGACCAGGGCCCAGAGTCCCTGATTCCCTCCCCATTCACTGTATAGGGATCTTACCTGAGTTTCTACCTTCAGAGCCTAAAAGTGAGATACAATGAAATCTATGTGTTTATGTGGATCTGGGCCTGAGTGATCACTAAAGCCCCTGCTACATGTTACATATATTGATTTATTGCACAATAAATTTAGACCAGCCACACATGCTAAAAAATACCAGCCACACATGCAAAGTAATTATAACACAATTAACTGGTTAATCATGCAATAAATTTAGATTTAGACCAGCCACATGTGCTAAGTAATTATCACATGATAAAAATGACTACCCAGCTATAAAAAGAGCCAATCAGCTATAGAGCTAGTGCTTGAAAATGTGTAATGATTCTAAAGCTGGTCTCTACCCAGCTTTAATTTGAATGTGTAGCATGGCCCTCAATATCACCAACCTCCACATAGTACTAGAAAAAGAACAAATTTTAAACTGACTCAGTAGAAGAATGAAACTCTCTGGACATGTGGAAAACAACTGAGTGTTTCACTGTGTATCTGTAAGTAACAGTTGAAAGCCAAAAGAAAGACAGTGACCAGCAATCCTTGTTTCTGACAGTTGCTGGTTCTGACACATTTGATGTGTTTTACAGCTCAGTTAGCTCAGGCAAATGAGGCTAACTGTGAAAGTGCATTACAGAAATTTGAGGCATTTGCTAGCCACATAAAATTAAAATAGAAGTGCAATGTTTTGGACAGGAAGCACAAAAAGAGAGGGAAATACATAAGATCTTGTAACTGAGATAAGAGTAAGAGTTAATCCTGCTATTCTGGTGGGCTTAGTCTCTGTGACTGAAATCTGGAACAAAAAAACTGAGAAAAAACATTTCCCTAGCTAATGAATATTTAAGAATCCTAAGCGCCTACTGGTTGAACAATTCATTTGAGAGAGACAATGATTTCTTAAGGTGATATCTGTTATTGAACCAATTGTGTAGTTGGGATAGAGATATATAAGCTTTTGAACGCAAGACATTTTTCCTTAGGTCTGATCACAAGGGGCATTTATAGAGGTGCTCTGGGGGGCAGGGCCAGGGGTAGGTTGGGGAGCATTTTATTTAGCACAGGTCCAAGAGCCACACTGATTAAAGTGCCCAGAGCATCAAGTGCATACTTATCTCTGTGGTAAAAATGGCTGCAGGATGTTTTGAACTAAAGCTTGTCAAACCAGCTTTAATTTAAAGCACTCCTCCACCATTTTTCATTGCAGGGACTCTGATACATGTGACACTGGAGTCTGCTGGAGCACGGTAATTACTATGCTCCAGCAGACTCAATTAACCAACTGAATTAATCGAGTCTGCTCTGACTCGAGCAGCCTTCCTGTACATGCATAGGAGGTCAAGGACCCATGCACAACATAGCAAGCAGCACTGAGAGGGAGAAATCCCCAGAGGTAGCAGATACACAATTAGCAGAAGAAAAGAATCTCATTACTGGGATTTCAAACCCTATCAACAGGAAGGAGCGTTATTCTCTCCTTTCATCTGTGGAAAGAATTCAAGTCAGGTAAAATAAAACTAGTGCCATAGAACTAGTATCAATGTTTAGCCCTTGGTTCTTCGTGACCATCCATCTTGTGAATTTTTGTTCCCAAGTTCACTTTTAAAGGTGTTAGGTAGATTTCCCTTGAGCACAAGAATAGTGAGGTCAGAAAGGGAGTGATTTTCCTACGAGGAATGTACTCTTAATGGTGTGCTGTCCTTTATAGTTTTTTTGTGAGAGTTCACTTTGGTGTGTAGTTGCTGTTTAGTTCTACCCAATGGAAATGCATAGGGGGTGAACAGAGATGCACGTGCACCCCCTGAGAGTGCAGGTGCACCCCCTAACTGTGGCTTAAGCAATGGGCAGTGGGGGAGGAGGGAGCACTGGTGCCTCCCTGCAAGTGCCAGCTGGGGAGTGGAGCACCATTGCGCTGCCAGACATGTCCGCAGCCACTCCCAGAAGCAGCTGCAGCAACTGGCAGCAGCAATTGGTCACTTTGCAATTGGCCACAGGGGACCCCCCTTCCCCCCCCCGTCAGCAGGATCAGCTGCAGGGGCCCGTTCCCAGTCACTGACTGGTCGCTGGGGGGGCATGTACCCCACCTAAGGCAGCACCAGTCACCCATGACAGTTTTGTTATAGCTCTTATTGATAGTAGTGGGAGTGGAGATGTGCTGAGAGGTTAAGTGTTCCTTGCCAAGGCAAGACTATGTCCCATTTGATGTCAGTTAGGCAATGGAGAATTTGTTTCTGATAATGAGCTGGACAAGGTTAGGGGGATGTTTGAAAGCTAGGATCAGAGGACCTGGAAATATTTATCTCAAGGTCTGATGTTTGTCAAGTAGGTTCTAGTAGTTTGGTGATTCTTTTGATCAGTTCCAGTGTGTGGTGTAGATGATCAACAACAGTGTGCTGTCACACCGGGGGGGAGGAGGGGGAGAGCAGGGATCACATTTATAAGTAACTATGGGATATTTGGATAGTTTTTTCAAATGTACAGTCTATTTATCTACTGGAATGTCCTTGTTGTATAAAGGCAGATTTTAGGCTGATCGGGCAAGCATCACAAGCATTCTCCTCAGATCTGATACAGTGGTATCTGAGAACCTGGCTATACAATACAGCATTTTTTTGGTGTTCTTGGGATGATTGCTGGGGGTTGTAGGTGACAAGCAGAGAAATTCTGTTGTCTCGTGTTGTTGTTGTAGCAGGTTAGAGTGAGGTCTGAACCTGGCTTTGTTGATTTGAATGGCTACGGTTTTTGGCTTGTATTGTAATTTAAAAAAACCCTGCTTTAGATCCTTAAGGTGCTCATCCCAGTTGCTAAGACCATAGCTGGGCTGGTTGTAATGTTGAGCTTGGCTGCAGATGATGGATCTAATGGTGTACTCTGGTCTCTGGATGAAAGCTGGTGGCATGAAGGTAGTTGTGGCAATCGATAAGCAGTTGATAGGTTTATATGTTTATCTTTGCATCCATCTTCAACTGTACAACCCTCTAAACCATGCTTTAAAATCAAAATCATGATTGCAGACTTCCTGAGCTTTTTTTTATTTATTTATGAAAGTTCAATTATTTATTTTTGGAAGATCTTAGAGTAAATTTCATCAGTACAAATTCCTGAATCTAGTGTAGTGCTATTCTTTAATCAAATTCATTTTCATAACTTACAAATATTCTTCAAGAGTTATGCTGGGAAATTACTTTGAAGACATATGAGGAAGAGAACATGAAATTGTCACCATGTGGTTTTCAAGTAGGTAGGTTGTGCTCTTATCTGTGCTTGTTATTCCAGACTTGTACTATTAGCTAAAATAATGAGAGCTTTAAACATGTTATTGTGATGTCAAGGACATAGAGTAGGAGGGAATAAAACCTAGGTCAGGCTTTTTGGGGGGAAGGAGGGTTAATTATTGCACAACGTTTACATGTTGGTTTTACACACAAATAACGTTCCTCGAGATAAGATTTTGTTTGTTTGTTTGTATATGATCTGGACACCATTGGGAGGTTTATTATCAGACACACAGGAACTGAAGAAGTACAGAATTGGATTTGCCCTTAGGGAAAGTTCCTTCTTAAAAGCTTTAGTTGTATTATATTTTTTCCCTTTTTCTGACAGCATCCAACCACTGACATCAGTCCTGCATCAAGGTGTTGTACATAACATAGAATGAATGACTTTTTATAAGCTAATCTTTTCATCTTGAGACATTTGACTGTATATCTATCTTACCTGAGAGTTACAGGGGTCCATAAGCTGAATAGGAACCAATGGTGTGCTCTCGTTGCAAAAAAGGCCAACAGCAGATATTACCAACACTTGTATTAACAAGTATGCCTCTTAAGGCAAGAGAAGTGCTTCTTGTGCTCTATTCAGCACTAGCAAGGTCTCACTTAGAGTACAATGTCCAGTTTTAGAACCCACGCTTCAAGAGGGATGTGGACAGATTGGAGGGAGTCCAGAAGAGAACAACAAAAATGATTAGAGACATGAATGACACATGTCCCCAGAGGCTGGGGGGCCATGGCAACCACCCAGAGGTGGTAGCAGTGGTAGGGGTGTGGCAGTGGCAAATGGGGAGCTCCTATAGGTGGCTGTGGCGGTGTTGGTGGCAAGAGGGGGTGGGGTGGCAAGCAGCAATGGCCTACAGGTGCTGCTGACAGTGGCGGTTCTGTCACGCAGTGCGCCACCAATCTCAGGGGGCGCATATGCACCCCCTACACGCCAACAATGATTAGGGGCCTGGGAAGCAAGACTTATGAGGTAATGTTGAAAAAACTAGAGTGATTTTAGTCTGGAGGAAAGAAGACTGATGGGAGAATTTGATAACAATCTTCAAATACCTGAAGGGTGATTATACAGAGGCTAGTTGTGGGATTTTCTCTGTGGCTACAGGGGCCAGAACTAGAAGCAATGGCTTCAAGCTTCAGCAGGAGAAATTTAGGTTGAAGATTAGGAAAAAAAAATTGACTATGAGATTGGTCAGGCATTGAAGTGGCCACTTAGTTAAACTATGGACTCTCCATCCTTGGAAATTTCAAGAAGAGGTTGAACAGGCTTGGATGATTTAGTTAGGGGTGATCTTACCTCGAGCAGGGGGCTAGACTAGATGACTTAAGATCTTTTCCAGCCCTATTTTCCTATGAGCTTATGAACATGGAAGCAAGTCCTCTAGAACAGCCTCCTGGTCAATTCCTGCAATGTCCAACAAGAAAAATTGCTTTTAATTTTGAAGTAGCCTCCTATCTTACCTCCAAAGCCCTTGGAGTCTATCATGCAGGTATAGCAGAAAAGTAGCACACTCATCTTCAGAGTAATCTCCCAGATTAGAATTTGTCAGTTAACCATGGGGAAGACTGCTGTAATGATGCAGTGACTGCCATCTCCCTGCTAGTAAAGTAAGCAGCTCAAGAACTGAGTGACACAAGTTGGAAACCAAAATTCAGCAGGAAGAAAACTGTATCAGAGAAGAATACTGTGAACTCAGGGGTCACAGCAAGAGTAAACATGCTACTTTGTGTATTAGAAAAAATCTAGGGGAAGGGCCCTATGCAGAGTCTATGGCCAGATCAAGTAGTGGACCTAAGGCATGCTACTGACACCTTTGACAAGATCTAAGAAATGACACAGGTAACCAGGTCCAAAATGTGGATGTTGTTCCTCTTCTTGTGTTTTAAAGGAAGGACTGTCCCTGCTCTGTTGTCAAAAGCAGGGTTTTTGGAAAAGGGTCTGGACTACATACACAAAGTGGAGAAAGGACTCTGCCTCCCTCTATGCCATAGAGGAGAGGCAGGCTGAAAACATAATCCTGCCCTCAGCATTCTCTATTAGTTGGCTTTTTTTATTGGATTTTGTAGAACCCATTCTCAGGCACCTGAGACTCCCCCAAGCTTTATATCATGATCAGGGATCCTAGTTTTCTCTGATTAAAAAAAACCAAACAATTTTTGGATTTAAAAAGTAACCCAAAAATCAACATTTTTCCATGATCAAAATGAAACACCATTAAATATATAGTGGTGTTTCATTTTGATCGTGGAAAAATGTCAATTTTGGGTTACTTTTTTATGAAATCATAGAATCAAAGGACCAGAAGGTACCTATAAGATCATCAAGTCTGGTCCCCTGCCATGGGCAGGAGGTTATTGGGCTCAAACAAGTTCAACAAGTGCTTGTCTAGCCTCCTCTTGAACACCTCCAAGGATGGCAACTGCATCCCCTCTGCTGGGAATGTGTTCCAGATTCTGGATAGCCTTACAGAAAAGAAGTTTTTCCTTATGTCCAGCCTACATTTTTCCTCAATTAGCTTGTGTGCATTGCTCCTTGTCCTCCCAAGGGGTAACTTTCTGAAAAGTTGCTCCACTAGATCTTGGTATTTACCCTTGACATACTTGTAGGCAGCTATCAGGTCTTCTCTTGCTCAGACTCAACAAACCCAGTCTCTCTTCATAGGGCCTATCTTCCAGGCCCCTAATCTTATGGGTCAGGGGTGACTCATAGAGCTTGCATGGGGGTGCACCCCCTGAAAGCACCAGTGCATCCCCTGACAGGCCGCACTCCCTGTTTAGCTAGTGGGCAGGAGGGCAGGCGGGAGCACCAGTGCCCCCCCTGCGAGTGCTGTGCCATTTCCAGAAGTGGCTGCAGGAGTTCCAGAAGCAGCGCAGCCACTTTTAAGGTGAGTAAGATAAGCTGCAAGAGACCCTGCTCCCAGTTGCTGACTCGTGTCAGCATGTGCCCGCCTCCCAACTCAAGAGGCACCAGAGACCCATGATATGGGTGGCCCTTCACTGTACCCTTTTGAGCCTATCCACATCCTTCCTGAAGTTTGGTGTCCAGAACTGAGGAGGAGGAGCACCTCTCTGGATCTGTTCACAACACATTGGCTGATATTAGCCAGAGTTCTATTTGCCCTGCTGGCAACTACACTGCACTTTTGACTCATATTCATCTTCTGGTCAATTGTCATCCCCAGGTCCCTTTCAGATGCAGTACCAGCCATTGTATAGTTGTGGTGAAGGTTCTTCCTACCCAGATGAAGGACCTGACACTTGTCCCTACTGAACCTCATCTGACTGCATTCAGCCCATAGGACCAGTCTGTCAAGGTCATACTGGATCCTTACCCTATCCTCAGATGTGCCCATATTTCCTCAAAGCTTGGTGTCATCTGCAAACTTAATCATTGCGCTTTTTACCCTCTTATCCCAATCATTGATAAAGATGTTAAAGAGCATGGACCCAAGCATGGATATCTGGGGGACACTACTGAAGACAGCCCTCCAGGATGAGGCAATCCCATTGATTACAACCCTCTGGGATCAGCCTCTGAGCCAACTGCCAACCCACCTCACTGTAGACTGGTCTAAGCCAGTACCCTCCAGCTTAAATGAAAGAATCTCATGGGAAACAGTGTCAAAAACCTTGCTGAAGTCTAGGTAAATGATGGCAACCTCATGTCCCTTGTCCAGCTGGTTACCTGCTTGTAAAAGGACACCAGGCACAACTTACCCTTGACAAAGTTGTGCTGGTTGCTTCTTACTACACCACCAGTTGCAAGCTTGTGTCTCCTTGACAATTTTTTCAAATATTTTGCCCAGGACCGAAGTCAGACTGACCTGTCTGTAGTTTGCAGAGTCATCCCTCTTCCCTTTCTTAAAGATAGGTACCACATTAGCCCTCTTGCAGTCATTTGGGACCACTCCTGAGTCCCATGACTCTTCAAACAGCTTCGCCAGGGGCCCTACTATGAGCTCAGCCAGTTCTTTCAGGACTCTCAGAAGCAGGTCATCTGTCCCAGCCAGCTTGAATGTTCTAAGAGTATCCTCATCTGTTTGGGACTGATTTCATGCAGACTGTTGTCTTCCACATCTTCCCTGGGCCTCTGGACAAGTGAACAGATCCCATCTGATTTCAGGAATACCAATGTGAAGTAAGTATTTAGGAACTCTGCTTTTTCATGGGGACCAACTGTGGGTTGCTCCTCGTATTCAGTAGGGGTCCCACAGTGGAGCTTGATTTTTTCTTGCTCTCTATGTACCTATAGAAGGACTTTTTGTTATCTTTTATTTCAGTTGCCAGCTTGATCTCCACGCCTGCTTTGGCCTTCCATGTCTCCTACCTGCAGATCCTGTCCACACGTTTCTACTCCTCTCTGGATGCTGTACTACTTTTCCACCGTTTATATGCTTTTTTTTTCTTTTTCTGAAGTTCCCTAATATTCCTATTAAGCCAAGCAGGTCTCTTGGCCCCTTTCCTGCTTTTTAACTGTGTGGGGATGGCCTCTTTTTGAGCAGTAAGAATTGCCCTCTTAAGGAAGCACCACCTTTTTAATCTGAAAATTGGGGATTTTTTTTTCAGAGAAAATCAGGATCCCTGATGATGAGGTCAAGTGCCTACACTGGTTGTTACCAACTACACTGGGCACATAGGGGCCTGTAAATTAGGTTTTGCAATGCTTGGTGCAAGAGAGTCAGCAGAGAATCACCACTCTGCACACATAGGATTTTAAAATAAAATCAGAAAGTGTTTCTTGGAGAGATGGAATTTAAATTCCAAACTATGGAAGTAAGTAATAATAATTTTGACTTCACTTTCAAACCAGCATAGGTCTCCCTTTCCTTTGGAGAGTGGGTTGAACCTGATGATAAGTGATAAAGGTATTAAGTCATCTCTAAACAACTTTGCATTTTACTACAGGGCCTTCACACTGTTAGAGAGCACAGGAGAAGTTGGAATGTTTTATATACTGCTTATGGGAAGTGTAATGGTAGGCAAGAACAGGAAGAGCTGTTGGAGAACAAAAAAATAATGATAGTAATCCCACAAAGTACTGAATAAATTGGTTTAAGATATTTTACTAATATAATCATAGGTAAAATCTTTGTTACATACCACAAGTATATTTACTGTATCTTATAAAATATTTGCAGATCCCAACAGTTAGTAGTTTAGAAACAATTACTTTTTATTAGAAATGATAATTGGATGACATGCTGGAAATTAACTAAATATATAAAAAAGATCTGCACATCTCTACAAAGGAGTTTATCTAACTATGAAAAAATGGGATCAGACCTTGAACTACACTGACTTTTTACTCAGATATACAAAATCAAACCATTATTTTTCTATGAAATAACAAAGTAAATTCTATAAAAGTTACCATATATAAAATACAGCAATGACAAAGCCCATTAATATGAGGATAAGCAGATGCACAGAAGCAACAAAAACCATCCAGCACTCAAGTTATGGGAGGAAAAATGTTCTCAAGAACATATAGAAAAATTCATTGCTAAGCCATTCTTCTAGTAGAGTCAGAAATAAAATCAGATAGTAACAAATTAACGTAATCCTCCTCTTCCATCCCCAGCCTAGGAACAATAGTGTCTGAATCTTGTCCAGGTGAGATGTTCAATATCTGCATCCCAAACCTTGGACAACACACTGTCTAGTGTCTTAACAACAAAAAGCTTTTCCACACTTATAAGAATGAATATGTTTTTCTAAGTCACTAATTAACATGAACATAAGCAACATCAGTTCAGTGATACTATAATATTTAGTAGAAAATTTGAATTACTAGATTTCTTCTCCACCTGACAGTATTTACAGAAAAAAAATCTCGTGGTCTGAACATTTAACTATTAGACTTGCAAAATGGTTTGCTAAGCTCTCCTGTAAATCAATACATTTTAATATATTCATGTATATGGTCACTGATAAGTGTAAGCGTATGGAATTCGAGAAGAGCAGCAATTTGCAGGTAGAGACATCAAATGATCTTTCTGTCAGAGTTGAGCCAAAGATTCAATATAGAATTCTGGCCCCTTGAAGGGATGTAGAGGTCCTTTTCACCTTCCTACATAGGGGTCATCTTCACTATCCTACCTAATATCTCACCATTGGTCCACATACTCTCATCCCTGCATCTTTGAAATCCTACTGAGAGCTCTTTGCATTCCTATTATCCCTGACTACTTCCTGTGTTGGAATCCCAGCAACCTCCCTACTTTCAATATAGACCAAGAAGCTAAAGTAAAGCCAAAGTGAAAAAGGGCCAGTGCAGAATTCAGTGCCTGACTCAGATCCCTGCTGTCAAACAGAAGTGTCTCTGTTTAGTTACAAATGAATTCCTGCTCTTTATCTAATTGGACATAAAGAAATTTTAGTTTAGACGCATTTTTGGTGTTTATTTTATGAGTAAAAATCAAAAGGACTGATAGGCATGCCTACATGAAATGCTGCGTTGCTGTAGTAGTGAGCTACAGTGCCACAGCTTGTCACTAGGGTGACATAGCATCAGCTGGCAAGAACTGTGATGCCAATGCTACTGAGCAATAGCAACCTATTGTTGCTACTGCACAGTATAGTTGAAAACAACCCATGCACTGCTGGGATTGTGCAGTAATGGTACAGTAACAACAGAGTAGTCAGGTGCAAATGTAGACATGCCCACTTAGACTTAAACAGATTCTGAGGCTCCACAGGTCCCTTATGATATGCCATCTAGCTGGACCTCTGCTCCCCTCCAAGACAGGCATCTTTGAATTAATTTGTTTAATAACATCACTCATTTACAACACTTTCCTAAGAACTGTAGAATGGTCTGTTATTCAAGGATATATAATTAAAGAAATTCTGCCTATTTGTTTCTTCCTAGTATTTGTTTATGCACAGACTGAAGGAAAATGATTCACACACTTACCCTTCTCTCAAGTAGTTTTTCTCCTTTTTTGGATTATTAGGCATCATGATTTAAACCTATGGAGAATAGGTCTTAGGAAACACAAGCTACAGATAGACTAACGTTTTCCTGTGACCATAGTCTATCTTAGGCTACATCTTCCCCTCTCATGTCTTGCTTCAAAATGTTTGAGGACATAAACCTGAGGACTGCTAGTGACAGAAGAAGTTGAGATTAGGAAAATGTACCCATCAAAGGAGTGTGTGTGAGCCTATTAGTTAAACATCTAGCTAAGGACTGATCAATTAATCAAGTCCATTTTTATTTCATGGATAAAATTAAAATAGTGCTTGTAGAAGGAGCACTACAGTTCTAGCCCTCTTCTGTATATTTTTTTCTATTGAAGCTTACGTTCATTAATGGTTCAAAGCCTTTTCTCTGTCTTCTGTGCTGAAAGAGTGCAAGCAGCAGAATTAGTACAATTAAAGCGATTAGTGCTCCTCCAAGTGTGGAACCAGCCATTACAGCCCAAGCATGAGTTTCTTCAAATGCCTCTGTAAAGAAACAACATCTTAGTTATAGACTGGGAATATTTTTGCTCCTACAAATCACAAGGAAAATGAATAACTCTAACAACTTCATAACTATGATTTGCATCAATGCAACAACAAGAGCCCACAAAGAATCAGGTTCTGGTGTGTATGTTATGTGTAAGAGACAAATGCATTGTGTTATAATGTTAGACCCCTTGCACTGGAGACCTCTGTTAAGGTCCCAGCTCAAAACAGGGCAGTCATAATATAGGTACTGTTTGTCCAAATCCTAGGCAAGTTTTCTAACCCTTGGGTGTGAAGCCTTGGGCAGGGGCAGGGGAGGGGTGGGGACAGAGAGAGAGAGAGAGAGAGGGGTATCATAGTATCATTGTATCTAGAGTCAGAAGGGGCCTAAAGCAGGCCATCTAGTCTGACCCCCCGCCAATGGCAGGAACGAGTGCCAGGGTCACAGGACCCCAGCCAAGTACC
>JAGPOW010003316.1:108035777-108050309 GCA_030014935.1 Caiman crocodilus | reverse complement strand
TTGAACAGCGCAGGCCCAAGGACCGAGCCCTGGGGGACCCCGCTGCTCACATCTCTCCAGGTCGAGTATGACCCATCCACCACCACTCTCTGGGAGCGCACCGTCAGCCAGTTTCTGACCCACTCAACTGTGTAGGGGTCAATGCCACAGCTCCCCATTTTTTAATGAGGATGGGGTGAGAGACCATGTCAAACACCTTCCTGAAGTCTAAAAAGACTATGTCGACAGGGACGCCCGCATCCATGGATTTGGTCACCTGGTCGTAGAATGCGACCAGGTTGCTCTGACAGGACCTGCCCTTAACAAATCCGTGCTAGCTGCCCTTCAGCATAAAGTCTCCTGCCGGTCCCTCACAGATGTGGGACTTCAGAATTTTCTCAAAGATCTTTCCCAGAACTGATGTGAGACTGACAGGTCTGTAGTTCTCTGGGTCCTCCTTCCTCCCCTTCCTAAAGATGGGAACCACATTGGCCACCTTCCAGTCCTCCTTCCTTCAGGTGTGAAGAGTGATATTCCATTACCTACTCTTATTTGGTTTGTAAGAGACAACTGGATAGGCTGAAATGCTAACTTTCAGAGCAGATTTGTGGCTAAGAATCAAGACAGTAGATACATACTTTCCCTCAGGCCATAGGGAAATAACTGTTCTCCTTAGGGCTTTCATATCTGAATGTCTGTGTATGAAATTTTGAACTGCCATGCATCTTACCATGGAACTCTTTTCACACTTCAGCAACTTACCTGGCAGCTCAATGGCATAGGTGTAACCAAGTTGCTCTGCAGTTAGAAAAAGTTGATCATTGGTCACTGGAGGGAAGAAAGGGACCATGTTATAGAGCCTATTGTGGCCAATAGGTGCCAGCTCCTCAGGCCAAACACTGTCAGATGGGTTAAATCGCTTCATCCATTCATCAAAGACAGCATCAGTAAAAGAATGAAGAATCTGCGGATTCAAATACACACATGTGCCTCAGGCACATTTAACACCTAATTTCAACATTTTATATTTTAAAAAATCATCAGGACATGACATATTGTAAAAAAAGACACAGCAGCAGAAGAGAACTGTACAAGTACTGCAGATGGATACTGTAGCACTGTAGGGTATGGAACTCCTCAAAGCTACATTGCAAGGCACCAATCATCCTTGATTAAGTGCATCAGTTCCACTGCTTCGGTAGCAGAGAAAGGCTCAAGCTGAGTCAGAGAGCATCACAGTTTGATCTCAACTGCTTTCTTGTCAGCCTTTTACCTTGGTAGTTCAGCTGTACTGGCCACTGGACTGGGTAAGCAAAGCTCCCACCCTGCCAGCCATTCCCTGCCCACCTGATTAGGAATAGGTACTTGGTGACAACTACTCTCTCCTCATAATGTGTCCTGAAGAGTAACTGACCCATGACAGAGGAAAGGGACATGTTCTCATTTATCTTCATGAAATCATAAACTAGCTTACAGCTAAACCCTAGGCCAAAGTCAGACCAACAGAAATTAGGGCAAGAGTCTCTAGTCCAGGAGTGCTCAACCTCAGGCCTACCAGGCAAATCCAGCCTACAGAGCCATAACATACAAATTTCACAAACTTGGAAGTGGGGAACAACAGAAGCTCACCTAGGCCATTGTCTAAACAGCAGGGTTGGGGCAGGCTGCCCCTTGCATATCCAGATTGGACCAGGCTGTTCCTCCCGCAAACTGCATGCCCAGATTGGGGTCATTCTACCTCACCTCCCCCATGTTGGGGTCAGGGCCTGGCTGCTCAACACCCCCCCTCCTCCTACATGTCCAGATTAGAGCTGCTCCACCCCACCCCACACACATCCAGATTGGGCCTGTTCTGCCCTGACCCCCCACCCTGCCTTGTACATCCAGACTGGTACTAGGACCAGGACTGAGCTGCTTTTCCCCACCCCTCACGCATATGGATCAGGGCCACTTTGTCCTGCCCCCCACCCCAGGCAGATGGATCAAGGTCAAGCTGCATAATTCTCTGCAGCCAGATCTGATTTGCAGAGACACCTGGCACTGCCTATCTGGCCCATGATGCGAAAAGATTAGACAACACTGCTCTAGTCCATGAGCTTCACATTGTACTGATAAAGGAAAGAAATCTAAACTAATATAACTATTATATAGTAACTATTATATAGAAGTCATAAAAGGCACTAAAAGGTATAAGTTAAAGGAAAATGGGGGAATATGTCACTATGCACAGGGAGGGTGGAGTGTTTCATTCCTCCATCCTCAGTCAACATGAACCGTATTAGGAAGTGAGATTTAAGGATTAGAGGGTAAAAGCTACATCTTAGTAAGTTAGTAAGATTGTTTAAAAAATAATTGCAGTTGAATCTACAGTCTAATGTGCATGTAACATATATGCTTAGGGACCAAGAAAGGTCTGTTTAGTCTCTCCCCTCATTAGAAAACTTCCCTCCAAGTAGAAACACTACTGTAACTATGTCAGAACTCTGAAACCATAACATATATTGCATTTTTCAAAAATTCTGTAGAATGAGGTGATCCTTGTGAGATGGAAACAGTCTCCTATACCTTCTGCATGTAAACACATTTAGGCAAATAACCCATTTTCTTCAGACTGCCAATTTTTGAAATGCATAGGTTTTCCTCTTTTTTCTGCTCTTTTCACTCATTATCTTCATCTCTTAAATTAGGGTGGACCTTAGAAGGCTAAATATATGGTCTGATTGTCAAATGTGCCAAGTTCTCAGAGATGATCTCTGATCTCTGCTTTTTAAAGCCAAACATTTCTTCCAGGAGTCAAACTTTTTTAGGTTACCCACTAGAGGGCACTCAAGACACTCCCAAGAATGATAACTGTAGTGGCTATAACAGTATAAGACAGGAAAAAACATTGATGTAGTTGTGATAGTGGAGGAGTATGATAGAAGCAAGAATTGTCTGATGAGATGATAACTTTTATTGAACCAGCTTGTACAGTTGGTAAAAATAGGAGACAAGCTTTCAGGCCTCAAGCACTCTTAATCATGTCTGAGAAAGAGGCAGCCACAGTCCAAGTTAAATACAAGTCAGACTAATTGCTTTAGCTTATCCTAATTATGTTAACACACTTCATTGCTTGAAAGGGCAATGGACATTTATCACCTGTGAATCAGAGGGAAGCCAACAGTGAGGAGGTGAGAGGTAGATGATAATGAGCAACACAACCATAATTATCGAAAAAGGGGACCTTTTATTAAGGGTCTTGAAAACTTAAAGAAATGTCTGCTACTTCAGCAATCCCTCACAGTCAAGGATGATTTTTCTTCCATGATTGTCTTATCTGTGGATCTGAAGATACGTAATGTGACTGATCTGGGATTGACAGACTCCGTTGCAATTAAAGCATGTGTTTTCATGTAGGGTGCATGGTTCTGGATTCTTCATTCAGTCCATGACACACTGTTTCTGCCATTCCCATTTGTCCATCTCCTGTTGTCAGCCTAAGGTTTCAAAGTACTGAAATCCTTGCAGCAGACTCTTATAGATTCATAGATTCATAGACTGTAGAGTCGGAAGGGACCACAATGGATCATCGTGTCCGATCCCCTACCCCTGGCAGAAAAGAGAACCAAGGTCAGATGACCCCAGCCAGGTGACTATGTAGCCTCCTCTTGAAGACCTCCAAGCTAGGCGATAGCACCACCTCTCTTGGAAGCCCATTTCAGATCCTGGCTACCCTTACTGTGAAAAATTTCTTCCTAATATCTAACCTAAATCCACTCTCAACTAGTTTACACCCGTTATTCCTAGTCATTCCCTGGGGTGCCTTAATTAACAGCGCTTCCCCTATTCCCCATTGACCTCCCTTAATAAATTTATAGGTGGCCACAAGATCTCCCCTCAGCTGTCTCTTGTGAAGGCTGAAGAGATTCATCTCTCTCAACCTCCCCCCATAGGGTCTATCACAAAGGTCGCTAATCATGCGAGTGGCCCTCCTCTGGACCCTCTCGAGATTCCCCACGTCCCTCTTGAAGTGCGGCGCCCAAAACTGAATACAGTACTCCAACTGCAGCCTAACCAGTGTTGCATGGGGGGGGAGCATCACCTCCTTTGTTCTATTAGTCATGCACCTGCTAATACACGACAAGGTGCAATTGGCCTTGTTGATGACCTCATTACACTGCCGGCTCATGTTCATCTTGGAGTCAATTATGACTCCAAGTTCCCTCTCTGCCTCCAAGCTGCTGAGAAGGACACCAACCTATAGGTGTGCTGGGGATTCCTCCTTCCCAGGTGGAGTACCTTACATTTATCTTTATTAAATGACATCCTATTTCTCTCTGTTCATTGATCCAACCTGTCCAGGTCAGCCTGAATCTGCTCCCTGCCCTCCGGTGTACTTACTTTTCCCCATCACTTGGTATCATCAGCAAACTTGGAGAGGGTGCTCTCCACACCCTCATCCAAATCACTGATGAAGATATTGAATAATGTCGGTCCAGGGACTGAACCCTGCAGGACCCCACTGCCCACCTCCCTCCAGGATGGGAAGGAACCATCCACCACCACTCTCTGGGTGCAGTCCCTAAGCCACTTGGCCACCCACCTAACTGTGTAGGCATCCACTCCACAGTCTGCTAGCTTCCCAATGAGTATAGGGTGTGAAACTGTGTCGAAGGCCTTCCTAAAGTCCAGGAAGATGACATCAGCCTTAGCTCCCACGTCCAGGCAGTGTGTGACCTGGTCATAGAAGGCTACAAGGTTTGTCAGGTAGGATCTACCTGTTAAAACTCGTGCTGGTTTCCCCTCAGCATCATTTCCCCTGCTGGGCCTGCACAAATGTGTTCTTTGATTATTTTCTCTAGCAGTTTCCCAGGAACAGAGGTAAGACTGACTGGTGTAAAGTGACCTGGCTCATCCCGTCTCCCTTTCTTGAAAATGGGCACCTCATTGGCCCTTCTCCAGTCCTCAGATACCTGGCTGGAGCACCATGAGTGCTTGAACAGCTGTGCCAGCAGCTCAGTTATGACACTGGCCAATTCTTACAGCAGCTGTGGATGGAGATCATCCGGGTCTTCCTCCATTTGTGGTGGTCCTGAGTGATAATTTTCCATGAGTTGACTCAGTATTGCATTTTTTTTCCAGTTGGCCTTGAGGGAGTCCTTGAAAAGCTTTCTTTTCTCTCCTCTTGAACATCCACCTTGACTGAGCTGAGCGAATAAAACTTGCTTCACGAGTCTAGAGTCAGACACCTGGATGAAATGGCCGACCCAGCAAAGTTGGTGTCAGATGATCATCGCCTTGATGCTTGTGGTGGTTACTTATGAGCATCCACTAATTTTGGTGTACCCACCTTCCCCCTGGATTTGAAGCATCTTCCACAGTCAGCATTGACAATACTTCTCCAATGACTTGAGGTGTCTCCTGTACACTGTCCACATCTCAGCTTTGTACAGTAAGGTAGGGATCACAACTGCTTTATAAACCATGAGCTTGGTTTTGGATTGGATGTCATGTTCTTTGAATACCTATTTCCTCAGGTGTCCAAAGACAGAATTTGCACATTTGAGGCAACATTGGATTACTTTGCTGATGTCAGCCTTCTGTGAGAGATGGCTTCTAAGGTACAGGAAATATTCAACTTCCTCCAGAGTCTCACCATGAATCTGAATTACTGGAGCTGGTGATTGCTAATTAAGAACTTGTTGATAGAGAACCTAAGTCTTCTGAATGTTAAGCGTCAGTCCCATTTTCTCATATGCCTTCAACAAGATGTCAACAATTGCCTAAAGGTCTGCTTCTGAGTAAGAACAGACTGCAGTGACATCAGCATACTGAAGTTCGATGATTGAGATTGGGATGATCTTGGTTTTGACTCACAGTCAGCTGAGATTAAACAGTTTACCATTTATTCAATAGTTTAGCTCCATTCTAATTTGAAGTTTGTTGGTGATCTAATGTAGCATCACAGTAAGGAATATCAAGAAGAGTTTTGGAGCAATGACACAGCCTCACTTAACTCCCATATTAACCTCAAAGGGATCTGTGATAGTACCATTACAGAGAACCACCGTTTGCATACCATCCTAAGGATGGAGGAGACTTGATCAAAGAAAGAAGCAGCCAATTCTGTTGGAAGAAGCATTTTGAAGATCTTGTCAATCAAGATTCTGTTGCTGATAAGAGCATTCTCAACTCCATCCAACAATACCCAGTCAGAGATGATCTTGGAATCCCTTCAACCCTTGATGAGGTGAGGAAAGCCATCAAGCAGGTGAAGAATACCAAGCATCTGGAACTTATGGAATCCCCACTGAAATCTTCAAACAAGGGGGAGAGGAGCTCATATCACAGCTCCATGTCCTCAACTTAAGGATTTGGAATGATTAGGAAATCCCAGATGACCTTAGGGATTATGACAATCTTTTGGAAATTACAAAGGGATCATCTTGCTGTCCACCACAGGAAAGATCATTAAAGAATTGTAAACACATTTTGGTCCCATTCTGCCTAACACAAATTATTAATTTCCTTAAGATTAGTTAGCTTACAGCAGTGGTTCTGAACCTTTTCAGTCTGTGTACCCGTTGGTCTCAGAGTGAGATTTCAGTTCCTCCTAGGAGCGATGTTTCCAGTGTAAGGTTGAGGCATGGAGCAGGAATAGGATATCTGGTTTCCACGCACTTGCATGTTTTATGGCAGTAGAATCCTGGCAATTTGTCAAGACTTTTTTTAGGCCCTTTGACCTGTATTAGACAATGCATGAAATAGGTCTCATGTACCCCCTGATGAGGCTTCATATACCCCCTCGGGGTACATGTACCCCCGGTTCAGAACCACTGGCTTAGAGAACTGTTTTGTCCCTGGCAGCTTTTAGATGATCTGAATAGGGATAGGGTTGATATTAAGACATTTGGTAACAAGGTGGTAACCTGCTCCTTCAGATGCAACTCTTGTTATATTTATCTGTGCTTTTGTCACCTCAAGGTTTGGATTACTGTAATGGGCTCTACATAAGGCCACCCACTCAGCTAGTTACACCAGTGCAGAATGCAGCTATTCACTCATTAAACAGTACTTAATGACAAAAAGTCATTAAGCCAGTGTTCCATAGACTACACTGCCTGACACATAGTCCCCTAGTGAAGTTTAAAAGGTTGGTTTGAGTTTAATAAAACTGTAGGTAGTTTAGGACCCAAATACCTTAGAGACAGCTCTTATGAAGGTGCCATTATTATAATCAGGGAAGACACATGAGCCCAAAACTCAAAGGCTTAGAAGGACAGGAGAGGTGGCAGAACATTTTCTAGTAAGGTTGATTCTTGAATATATTCTTTTACATCTCATCTATTTTGTTAAGCTTTCACAGTGAGTTTAATGAAGGAAAACAGGACAGGAGGAAGTTTATAAATTTTATTTTGTATACTTTTAAATATCTGAGAAAATGGCCAGAGATTCAAAATAGGTTTTCTTCTTCATGTTTCAGAAAAATCAACTTAAGCTGACTTAGACTATGACTGTGTTGTAAACGTGCCAAGTACTATGTAAACATAAAGGAGCACACAAGGAGAACACAGAAGAAGAGTGCCTGGTTCAAGGAAAGTCCTAGCTTTTCTCTATTTTGGATCATGTTATGAGCAATGTAAGGCTAAAGATGACATTCAAATACCACAGTAAGATTCAACTATCTTTGTACAAATATCTTTGATTATATATTTAAGTGTCCAGGGAGATAGAGCTCTAGACTTTGCTTCTATGGACACATTTAAAATGCTGATTTTGGAAATGGGTATGAGAAGTCATACTGGTTTGCAAGATCAGGATCTAGCTATTTTATACTCTTGCCTCCCTTCTAGCACCTTAACATGAATGGTAAACTGGATTGAACTGGCCTCTAGTACTTCCATGTGATAACATGTTAGTTTCACTGCAGTACATATCGTCTCTGAATTTGATTGCATCTTTATTTCCAGCAACTTGCTGTTTGTACCCTAGGACGCTTGTTAGAGAATATTATACTCAAACCCATTTCATATACTTATTGCATACCAAAATGGTAGTAAGATTCTCCACTACTGAATTGTTCACTGTACTCTTCAAAATATTTGGCCCACAAATTACCCCATGGAAAATACCCTACAAAATAAATACAATGACCAAATAGAGGTAAGTTATTACCAGTCCCCCATATTATCTGTCCCCTGGTTCACCTCTCCTTTCTTTTTTTTTTTCCTTTTTTCTTATTTTTAAAAAAAACAGTTTGCCAGCAGGCATCTTATTTCAGCATGCATCTGAACTACTGATTGCAGCTCATTAATGTCCTACAGTCATTAGAAAGCTAGATTTGTCTTCAAAGAAGCTTAAGAATCAAAAAGGTGCCAGACTGAAGGATACAAAAGCTCTGAAGGAAATAAATGAGAGTGCTACTACCTGATTATTTGAGGTAATACCTACAATAATGGAGTACAAGTTTACAATAAGGCTAAGGAAGAAAAGAATACAGGTGGAATTTCTTTACCCAATAATTATGGTTTAATCTACAAAAGCAAGTAGACTTTAGCAAGTGTCTATGAGAAAGGGAAATGTATAGCAGGCTCAGCTAACTATATTAAGTTTTGTTCACTGCTGTTTGCTATCTTCCAGTTTACTAAATTATATGACTGCCCTTCCCTTAGGCCTCAGAAAGTCAGATGTCCCCATGAGCAATCAAATAAGCTATTGACTCAGACTAAATCATTTCACTACTGCAGGCCTACAAACCCCTGCTGAGGCATTGAGGTACATTCATTTACAATCACCACAGGAAACAGGTGTCAAAGATATGGTCTCCAGTGCTGGCCAAGGGTCTTGGAATTGATCCAAAGGCAGCATGTGGGACACACCAGATGGCACCCACTCAAGCTTATGCTCTGGAGCAGCAGAGCAGCCACTGCATGCAGCATAGCCCTGCACCAGCTCCATGAACCTTGCCACAGACCCTGGTGTCCAGGCCAGACCCCTGGGGAACCCAACTTGATTCCTCCTCCTACCAATGACTGCTGTTTGAGTGTGATGATCCAACCAGTTATATAGCCACCTTTACAGCACTTTCATCTAGTCCACATTCCTTAGCTTGTTAATAAGAATGTCATAGTGTCAGGTGCCTTGCTAGAAACAAGATATATCACACCCACAAGATATATCACCCCACATGCCACATGTGGAAACCACTCCAGCCACTCCAGAACACTGAATCAGCATACAGGGCCAATCTGTGGGTCCAATCCACCCCACAGACCAGCCCCCATGCCTTTCATCCAGTGCATGAGGCCAGATGAGTTTGACACCCCTGCATTGGAAAAATGACTTACCACAAAAATTGGATCATTGGCTGCTGCATGAGAGAGAGCACTGGTTCCATTCAGGAAAGAGTGAACCAGGTTATGAAGGCTCATCACTGGAGAGACAAAAGTTCCATCTGGGTTTTCAAACCCTTCCAGGGCATTCCTGTGTTTAGGATAAAACAACATAAAGTAACCATTATTGACCAACTCTACCTACAAACACATAAACAATAACCTTTTCCTGGGCATAACAAGCTGCAGAAATCAGAGCACAAACCTGAAGCTGAAATTGGAATTCCGGAAAAATGGCGGGCTATCAAACTCCTGGAGTGAAAGACAGTTTCGAATATCTTCCATGGTAGGCAGCTGCTCATTCAACCTTCCTCGTGGGTTCCTTCTCAGTAGCCCTTCATTAGTCCCATTACACAGAGTGACCAGACGATTGTAGTCATCCAAGCTTAGAATAAAATGAAGGTTGTATAGAACAGTTAGAGAACAGGTAGAGAAAGTAAACAGAAGCCGTCCACTGTGGCCCCACTTGAAGCCAGGGAGACTGATCCTACAAACGCTGGTGTGTATTAGGCATATGAACAGTCTCAGTTGTCTTAAGAGGTTCCATATAAAGAAAATGTTCCAGCCACTCATTGGGAACTGGAATCATCAGCCTGTTTTGAATTTAAATAGCTTCAAACCAGCTCCAGGTTTTAGATTTCTGTCTCAAAATGGGGATTGATACAGATGCTACCAAGCATGTCTTTAACAGTGATATATTAAATTTGGGCTAATTTTATAGTGATAGTTTCTCTGAGGAAATTGTACTCCCACAGCTGACACAAAACCTAGATGCCTGGACAACAGCAATGATTCTAAATCAAGTCTGAGCAGCACTTCTGGTCTCCCTTCTTCCCCAGGAATAGGATCATAGGAAAGTAGGGCTAAAAGAGACTTCACAAGCCTCCTGTTCAAGGCAGGATCGTTTCCAACTAAACTATCTCAACCAAGTGTCTGTTCAACCACTTCTTGAAAAACCCCAAGGACGAAGATTCCACAATTTTTCTAAGTAGCCACTTCCAATGCCTGATCAACCTCATAGTCAGAAAGTTCCTCCTAATCTTCAACTTAAATTTCCCCTGGTAAAGCTTGAGCCCATTGCTCCTAGTCCTGTTCCCCACAGCTGCAGAGAAAAACCCATCTCTAGTCTCTGTGTAATTTGAAGATTGTTATCAAATTCCATCCCCCCTCAGTTTTCTCTTTTCCTGACTAAAATAACCAAAGTTTTTTCAATCTTTCCCCATAAGTCTTGCTTCCCAGACCCCTCATCATTTCTGTTGTTCTCCCTTGGATTCTCTCAAATCTGTCCACATCCTTCTCGATGAGTGAGGTTCAAAACTGGACACAGTATTCCAAGTGAGGACTCACCAGTGCTGAATACAGCTAAAGATTTACTTCTCTCAAGTTGTAAAAGACAATTGTTAATATCACCCAGTATGCTGTTGGCCACTTTTGAATCAAGAGCACACAGTTGGTTCAGAGTCAGCTTATGGCCAACTGTAACCCCCAGGTCCTTCTCTTCAATACTGCAGCCTAGCCAGTCATTCTCCAGTCTGTATTTGTGCATGCAATTACTCCATGACATGTGCAGGACTTTGCATTTGTCCTCACTGAATCTCATCTGATTGATTGTGAACCATTTCTCCAGACTATACAGGTCATTCTGAATGCTAGCCTCCAAAATGTCTGCAACTCCACCCAACTTGTTGTTATCTGCAAATTTACTAAGTGTGTACTTGATCCCTTCAATCAAATAATTACAGAAAATATTAATACTGAATCCAGGACAGAGTCCTTGGGAACCCAGATAGATACATCCTCCTACTGAAGACCAGGGATCCTGCTTTTCTCTGACAAAAAAAAAAAAATCCCCAAATTTTTTATATAAAAACTCCCAAATCCACATTTTTCCATACATATACATTAGTGGTGTTTCATTTTAATCATGTAAAAATGTGGATTTGGGGTTATTTTTTAAATCCAAAAATTTCAGAATTTTTTTTATCACAGAAAATGGAGATCCCTCTCGATGACTGCTGGTTAAGCATGATGATCCAATTAGTTATACAGCCACTTTACCAACTATCACCTAGTCTGCATTCCCTAGCTTGTTAATGAGAATGTCCCAGTTTCAGAAGCCCCACTAAAATCAAAGCATATCACATTCACTACTCTCCCTGTAGCCACAGAACCTGTTACATTATGGTAGAAGGAAATCATGTTAGTCAGGCATGTCTTGCTGTTAGGCTAGAGCTTCCTGATCACCTGTTCTTCTCCAGGTGCTTCACAATAGATTCCTTGAGGACCTGCTCTATGATCTTTCCAGGTACTGAGGTCAGTTTGACTGGCCTGATGCTCCTTCTTTCCTTTCTTAAAGATGGATACAATATTTGCCCTTTTCCAGTCATCTGGGACCTCACCTGACCTCCACCCATTCTCAAAGAGGATAGCCAATGGGTCTGAAATTACTTCAGTCAATTTCTTCAGTACCCAAGGGTGCATCCCATCCAGCCCTGCTGTCTTGAAAGCATATAATCCCTATTTGTTTCTTCTGTTACTCTAGGATGTTGTCTTCTTCCCAAATTTTACTGTCAACTGCACTTATCATCTGATCGCTGTCCCTATTTGTGTAGGCTAAAGTAAAATATACATTAAATACTTCAAACTTCTCTGTATAATCCATAACTAGATTGCCTTTTCTATTTCATAAGGGACCTACTGTTTCTCTGGTCTTCCTCTAACCTTTGTCCATTTATGGTGCACAAATTTGTCAGAGGCATATGAACTATGCCTTATCAATGTTTTCAGGGAAAAGATAAGACAATCAGTTAGATGCCTTATACCAATGTGAAAAGCATAGGTAACAAACAGGAAGCATTGGAGGTCTAATACAAGCACAGAATTATAATATAATTGGGATTACAGAGATATGGTGAGATAGTTCATAGACTGGAGTACCTCACTGATGGATATAGCTTGTTCAGAAAGCGTACACAGGGGAAGAAAAGGAAAAGGTGCTGCTCTATATAGAAAGGTGATGTATACATGTTCTGAGGTGCAGTACAAAGTAGAAGAGAGGCCTATTGAAAGCCTCTGGGTAAAGCTCAGAGGAGACAACAGCATGTTATGGGGGATATTATGATGCTATCTGCTACAGGCCTCCAAACCAAGAGGAGGAGGTAGGTGAGGCCTTCTTTAAACCACTGATGGAAGCTTTCAAATCTGAGGACTTGGTTTTCATTGGTCACTTTAATTACTGGGGAATCTTTTGGGAAGAAAATACAGCAGTGCACAGGCAATCCCATAAATTATTTGAATGTGTTGGGGATAACTTTTAACTGATATAGATGATAGACAGTCCAAGTAGAAGGTAAGCTCTTCTTGACTCGCTACTTAAACAGGGTGAAATTATTGAGAATGTGAAGGTGAAAAGTTATTTCAGTGACAATGACCATGAAATAATAAAGTTCACAGTCCTAAGGGGAGGAAGAAAGGAGGACTACAGAAAAGCTTAAAATTGGATTTAACAAACTCAGGAAACTGGTGGGCAAGATTCCCTGGGAGAAAAGTCTGAGGAGGGAAGGAATCCAGGAAAGCTGGCTGTATTTCAAGGAGGCCCTTTTAAGGGCACAGGAGAAGCTATCTTGATCCAACAAAAGCATGGGAAGTACAATAAGATGCCAGCCTGGCTAGACAGGAATTTCTTCAGTGAGTTAAAACTCAAAAAGGAATAATATAAAATGCTGCACTTAATTATAGGATTAGGGAAAAGTATAAGAATATCACACAAGGAGAAAATTAAGGTGGCTAAAGCATGTTTTGAAATGCAACTTTTTATATTAAAGTTTGAAATGTAACTGGTAAGAGACATACAAGGCAATAAAAAAAGCGATTCTGCAAATATGTCAAAAGTAAGAGGAAGACCAGAGAAATAACAGATCCATTATGTTCAAAAGCAAGTGAAAGTGTATTCCCACAGATAATTGGAGTAAAAAATAGAAAGAACAATAATTCCCCTCCTGTAATATAGATGAAGACAATGTTTAGAAAAATATCAGTTTTCAAGGTAAAAATCCTCTATTCCTCATCAGGGAAGCAGCCATACAAAAAGAGCGAGAGTTTTAAAATTGATGACAAAAGTTAGAATTTTAAGAAGATATTTAGGCAGCTATATAAGTGCTTCTGAGTTTTCAAAAATGTTCATTTTCTAGCAGTTCCTATTCAAAAACTTGATTGATATATGAGTATTATAATTGTATGTGTTATTTAAATGTTCAATTACATCCCAAAGCTCCAGTCCTAAAGATGCCACAGTTGAGGACATACCCATACATGGCCATTTGCCAGATCAGTACCTTTATTTATAAGATGTTAATTCAGTTTCATTTTAAAGAGCGGCATTTACATGAGAAACTGACTGAGTAGTAGCTCATTACTACTGTGCAGTAGTATCACATGGCAGGAAGCATAACACAATACTACTGCACAGTAGTAACAAGCTACTGTGCAGTCAGCATCACCTAAAAGCTGTCCAGTGATGCTACTCTGCAGTAACTCCAGTTACTGCTCAGTCATTTAGTACTTGTTTATGCTAAGTATACAAGTACCAGATGACTGTGCGGTAATGACTGCACAGTCAGCGTCTCATGTAGATGTGGTCAAGAAGTGTGTAGATCTGGGGCAAAATTTAGATCTCTTTGAAGTAAAGGCCTTAACTCAGGTGTAAAGGCCCTAAGTACAGTACAGCTAGCATCTCACCATTGGTGTTTTCTAGTATCACTGAAAGATCAAAGATGTTGGGCCCAAATGCTGAAGCAAGCACACGTGTGCGGTAGCATACACGTCCCTTCAGCTCCTCCCAACCACACCACACTGGATCTGCCTCTGCCAAGCAAGGAATTACCACAGAGGTAAGTGGGGCTGGGGGGGGCGGGGAGCATGAAGTAAGGGGCCAGCTGTAGGGGATCCAGAAGAGTTTTTCCACCCTCTGGTCCCCATATAGTTGTACTGGGAGGAAGCCATGCTCCCAAGCTGCAAGAATAGACCATGGGAAGGACCCAGTGCAGCTGTATGGAAGATGGTCACCTCCAGAGCAAGATATTACACTGCTGAGGGGAGATCAGCAGGAAATAGGGCAGGCTCTTTTTTCCCAGGCACCACCAGGGGTAACAAGGACCAATGGTCACAAGTTACTGGAGAGCAG
>JAGPOW010003316.1:107957098-108035677 GCA_030014935.1 Caiman crocodilus | reverse complement strand
GTTGGACATTAGGAAACACTACTTCACAGTCAGGGTGGCTAGGATGTGGAACCAGCTTCCTAGGGAAGTTGTTCTTGCTCCTACCTTGGGCACCTTCAAGAATAGATTAGATAAGTATTTGGCTGAGGTTCTGTGACACTGGTACTCGTTCCTGCCATTGGCGGGGGGTCAGACTAGATGGCCTGCTTTAGGCCCCTTCTGACCCTAGATACTATGATACTATGACAACTTCCCCAGTGCAGCTGGAGAAGATACAAGGCCCTGGCATCACTGGAGGAGAGTGCAGCAGAGGGAGCCACATCCACAACATCCACCATGCATGCTGAGGGGACAGTCAGACAGGTGGAGGAAGAGACGCCAAGTCATCATGGTGGGAGACCCCCTCCTGAGAGGAATGGAGGGAGTCATCTGTTGCCTAGATCCCATGGTACAGGAGGTATGCTGCCTGCCTGGAACCTGGATTTGAGACATCACTGCAAGAATTACTGACATCATCTGGCCCTCCAACTAATATCCCATGGTCCTCATCCATGTGGGTACAAATGATGCAGCCAGGAGTATTCCAGGCCATATCATGAGTGACTACAAGGTTCTGGGGGCCAGGCTTAGGAGATCAGGGGTGCAGGTAAGACTGAGGTAAGACCTCATTGATCCAGTCAGCAGTCATGGCCAGCATCAAGACAACTGTATTAGAGACGTCATCTTGCAGCTCCAGGGTTGGTGCCGTCGTGTGGGTTTTGGCTTCTTCAACCATGATCTGCACTTCTATTTGAAAGAGACATGCTGGGATGTGATGGTCTTCATCTATCTTCGAAAGGTAAGAGTCCGTTCTCTTACACATTGTCTGATCTCCTACATAGGGCTTTAAACTATGTTCATTTGGGGATGGGGATGCAGAAGACAGAGATAATCTAGAATCAATGAACCATGAGCCATGCACTAGTCCACATAAGTACTTTGGGGCCTGGTAGGCATCAGGACAGGGGGTTACCGATGGCACCTATCAAGGGGCTAAAGTGTCTCTATACCAATGCTACAAGCATGGGAAACAAGCAGGGGGAGCTCACACTCCTGCTTGCAAAAAAGACTTCAACCTGGTTGGATTAATTGAAACCTGGTGGGACCCTACCCATGACTGGGGAGTAGGCATTGAGGGCTATAGGCTCTACAGACACAACAGAGTGGGGAAAAAGTTGGGGGGAGACATTGCTCTCTATGTTACAGAACAATACACATCCCCTATAATCAATATGGTATCAGAAGAGGGACAAATTGAAGTACTGTATGTCAGAATACAAGGAGGTCAAGGAGAAAAGGACTTGGTAGTAGGGGCTATTACAGACCGCCATACCAGCAGGATGAGCTAGACCTGAAATTCTCAAGGCAGCCCTCAGAGACAGTACACTCAAGGGACATGCTTGTCGTGGGTAACCTAAACTACCCCAACATCCGCTGGAAGCAGCAGCCAGCTAGATCTGACCATTCATGTAGGTTCTTAACCTGCATATACAGCCTTCACCTAACACAGGAGGTATATGGTCCCACTAGGGGAAATGCCTTTCTGGACTTGAAGTTTGCTACAAAGGATGACCTGGTGGGAGATCCGCAGATACAGCGTAAGTTAAAGGTTAGTGACCACCAGTTGTTAGAATTCACTATCTGGCAAAAAGTGGGAAAGATAACCATTAGGACAGAAGTGCTAGACTTCAAAAAGGCTAACTTCAGTGAGCTCAGAAGATTAGTAAGCAAGGCACTGAAGGACAAGAGCATTGGTGAGATGGGAGTCTAGGAAAGGTAGTCATTAGGGCTGTGTGAAATTTCTCCAGCTGTTTAGATTCAACACTATTTCAACTCATTTCAAGCTCAAAACAATTAAATCGATTTGAAATGAAGGGCTTCGAAATAGCCTTGAAACAAAATAAGGCTAGTTGAAACATTTTGAAAGTTTCAAAATGTTTGGAGTTTCAAAGCAACCAGCAGAGAAGTGGTGAGAGACAGAGGAGAACCAGGGCAGCACTCCCAACACCGGCCAGGAGTACAGCTCTGGCTCTCCCCATCCCCTGTTGCTGGGCTGTGGGAAGGTGATAACAGCCCAGGCTCAGTTCCCATCCGCAGTGCTAGATCGGGCCTGATCTAGTGCTGGCAATGGGAAGTCAGCCTAGCTTACCCGCCCCCAGCCCACCCCCAGCCTCCAGCCCGATCTAGCGTTGGGGGTGGGAAGCCAGCCCAGCTAGGCTGAATTCCTTCCCCCAGCCTGATCTTCAAAACAGCATCAAAACAGCCTCACTGTTTTGACAAAGCAAGACAGAACAGCTGTTTCAAATTAAAAAGAAATTCAAAATAGAATGCTCTTCCATTGAAACCTCGAAACTCAAGGTGAAACAGAACGGTGCCATTCCACACAGTCCTAGTGATCATTCCTCAAGGGAACAAACCTTCAAGCACAGAAAGAGACAATCCCATTGCACATAAAAGGGGGCAAAAGGGCCAAGAAACCCGCTTGACTGAACAGGGAAATCCAGGAAAGCCTAGGGATGAAAAAAGAGGCATACAGACTGTGAAAGGAGGGGGTAGCTACCAAGAAGGAGTATACCTACTTGGCTTACACTTGCAGGGAGTCAGTTAGAAAGGCCAAAGCAGCAATGGAACTCAGGCTGGCAACAAAACTTAAAGACAACACAAAGTCCTTCTTCAGGTATACAGGGAGCAAAAAGAAGGCTTATGGTAACGTAGAGCCCCTATAGGACAGACTAGGGCAATTGGTGACTGATAAGAGGGACAAATCTGAACTCTTCAATGAGTTTTTTGCTTCTGTATTCCTGAACACAGATCAAGACAACTCTCCCAATAGGCCTAGAGACAGACACAGGAGGGACACAATCCCACCAACAGTTAGCACCATCCTAGTCAAGGGACATTTGGAGGAGATGGATGCTTTTAAGTCTTCAGGCCAAGATGATCTTCATCCAAGGGCACTGAAGGAATTGTACAGTGTCATAGCAAAACCACTGGCATGACTGTTTCAGCACTCATGGCACTCAAGACAGGTCCCACAACACTGGAAAAGGGCCAACATGGTCAATATTTTCAAGGAGGGGAGGAAGGAGGATCCAAGTAACTATAGGCCTGTTAGTATCACCTCTATCCTTGGGAAAACCTTTGAAACAATTATTAAGAATTACATTTGTGGGAGTCCAGCAGGAAAAATATGCTGAAGGGCAACCAGCACAGGTTCACAGCAGGTAGATCCTGTCTGACTAAACTTGTTTCTTTTTACGACCAGGTCACAAAATGCTTATATGCAGGAGTCAAGGTTGATGTCATTTACTTGGATTTTAAAAAGGCCTTTCATATGGTGTCTTATCCCATTCTCATAAATAAACTAAGTGGCTGTCACATAGATGATTACACAGTCATGTGGGTGATGAATTGCCTTAAAGGACACACCCAGAGAGTGGTGGTAGATGGGTCAGTATCAATCTGGAAAGATGTGGGCAGTAGGGTCCCCCAGGGTTCAGTCCTTGGACCGGTGCTGTTCAATATCTTCATCAGTGTCTTGGATGAGGCCATGGAGAGCACTCTGTCCAAATTCATGGAAAACACCAAATTATGGGGCAAAGTAAAACACACTAGTAGGCAGGAAATGGATTCAGGTGGATTTGGACAAGATGAAAAAGTAGGCAGAACAGAATAGGATGCAGTTTAACAAAGAAGTGCAAAGTACTGCACTTAGGGAGAAGGAATCTCCAGCACACTTACAGACTGGGAGATGACTTCCTAAGCAGCATGGGATCTCAGGGTCATAGTCAACTCCAAGATGAACATGAGTCATCATGTTGTGACACAGTGATCACTAAAACTAACTGCACTCTACCATACATCAGCAGGTATATCATTAACACATCTCGGAAGGTGATATTTTCCCTCTATGCGGCTTTGGTAAAGCCACAGCTGGTGTACTGTGTTTAGTTTTGGTCACCACACTTCAAGAGGGATGTGGAAAAACTTGAGAGGGTCCAGAGGAGGGCTACTTGGATGATTAGAGGCCTACAGGTAGGGTCCTATGAGGAGAGATTGAGGGACCTGGATCTCTTCAACCTCTGCAATAGAAGGCTGAGAGGGGATCTAGTGGCTGTCTACACATTTGTCGGGGGGGACAGCGAGGAATAGAAGATTTACCAGAGCCTGATCTTCAATACAGCCCTTGGAGTTACTATAAACCCCTTGGAATTACTATAAACAACTGCCACAAACTGAAAGAGAGCAGATTTAGATTAGACACCAGGAAGAATGTCTTTATGGTAAAGGTTACCAGAATCTGGAATGGGCGTCCAAGGGAGGTGGTGCTCTCCCCTACCTTAGAGGTCTTTAAGTGGAGACTGGACAAACACCTGGCTGGGGTCACCTGACCCCACCACTCTTTTCTTGCTCAGGGCAGGGGGTCAGACTCGGTGATCTACTAAGGATCCTTCTGACCCTAAACATCTATGAAATCTATGTTTCTAAAGCAAAACTTTCAAGGGCAGTTGAGTGACAAATGGAATATCCCTAATATTTCTGCTCTAACAAGTGAGCCTCTAGTATACATTTTGCAAAAATTGGGGGGAAAAGTAGTTAAAGGGTGTGTGTAGATGAAATGGAGGACCTAAACTGAAGCAGTGAGTTTTTAAACCCACCAATCAATTTAAGGTGAAGTAAACCCCATGTCATGCACACATCCCACACTTGCCTCCCTCTCTGGCAGCAAGGAGAGAAGGGCAAGCTGCCAGCAGGTGGAGCAGTCCCTGGGCTGGAGTGAGGAGTGGTGCTTCCCTCCATGAGAGTGGCAGCCACCCACAGGTGGCTCCCGCCCATATGCACCCAACTCGGGTGGTCCCAGTGAGCACTGCAGCCACAGAGAGAAGCAGGCAGGCTCCCTTTGGGGGTGGGAGAAAATCAGGCTGGCCACTTTTCTTGGGCGGAGCCTGCCTTCCCAGGATGCTGCTAGGCTGCCTGCAGGGCTTCCTGCAGAGCCATGGAGCTGCACAGAGCCTAGAGCTTCACTCTGCAGCTGTAGGGGCAACAAACTTTAACTCCTCAGAGGAGTTTTAGTTTGCTGTGCCCCAAGTCATTTAAGGCGTGTTATGCCAGCAAATTTCCTACAGCAGCTGGAATTAAGGCGCAATATGCCACTGAGGCATGCAAACTCCAACACCATTAAAGCAGTGCAAATGTACTTAGCCTGCTTTAAAGTGTCATGCACAGATGCCTCTCATTTTGTCTACACACAGATACTGTTGATTAATGGGTGAAATCTGTGGTGGGGAAGGGTTAGATGTTCTCTTACCTGTTGCATACTATTTCCCAGTGCGAGAATCTTGAATTCTGACTTATTAGGCTTGGATCGTCTGGTCTAGAGGCTCCAAAAAGCTGATCTGTACACACATCACACACATTTCTACCTGTGGCAAAATTCCAGTAAGGCAGTGCAAAGGACTCATTGCCAGTCAGTTGCTATAATAAAAAGAAACTTATTAGCACTTATTAACTTAATATTATATCATTTTTTATAAAGTGAGAGAGAGATTACTGAAACCTATTTAATTGTTTCTTCTATATTTTTTATAGCTGAAACTAGTCTACAGATTTCCCAGAATATTATTTCAACTTCACTCAGGATATTAGGCCATTGGTGCCAAGTCTATCAAGGTTGATAGTACTCTTAAGTAATTACTGTAACATTTGATGGCATCACCTAGTAAGTGGCTTCTAAGTTCCAAGTTCTACTGAGAGCATTAAAAACTCAAAAAATGACAATTCTATATTCCTAGGAGTCTCAGGAGAGGGAAAGAGACAGTACAGAGAATAAGCCAGCATGATGAGTGAACTAACCTGAGTTAAACCAAGACTGAACTACCTCTTTACCCCTTGTGAATGAACAAACATCCTTAACGTTTCACTGTATAAGAATTTACTCTATCCCAGATATCAGGAACACCCTGACAGGCTGGATACCTTCAAGTCAGCCGGCCCTGATGGATTACACCCAAGGGTACCCAGGGAGCTGGCAAGCATCATAGCTCAGCCCCTGGCACAGATCTTTGAGAGCTCTTGGTGCTCCGGTGAAGTGCCTCATGATCAGAAGAAGGCAAATATGATGCCTATTTTCAAGAAAGGGAGGAAAGTAGATCCAACAAACTATAGGCCCATCAGCCTGACTTCTATCCTAGGGAAGGTCTTGGAAAAGATTATCAAAGAGGCCATCCTTTACAGACTAGCTGAAGGCAATATCCTGAGGGTTACCCAGCATGGGTTTGTTGCAGGTAGGTCTTGCTTGACCAATCTCATTTCCTTTTATGACCAGGTGACTTATCATCTGGACAAGGGGGAAGAGAGCGATGTTGTATATCTTGACTTTCAAAAAGCCTTCAATCTGGTATCCCATGATCACCTCTTGGCTAAACTGGCTAACTGCAGCCTCGACCTCACCACAATCTGCTGGCTGGGAAATTGGCTCTGCAGTAGGATCCAGAAGGTGGTGGTCAATGGGAGCCAATTGTCTTGGTGCACTGTGACCAGTGAGGTCCCCCAAGGCTCTGTCCTAGGACCTATACTATTTAACATCTTAATCAATGATGTGGACATGGGTGTCAGAAGCGGACTGGCCAAGTTTCCCGATGACACCAAGCTCTGGGGTAAAGCATCCACACCTGAGGACAGGAAGGTGATCCAGGCATATCTTGACAGGCTCAGGAAGTGGGCGGATGAGAACCTGATGGTGTTTAACACTGAAAAATGCAAAGTTCTCCACCTTGGGAGGAAAAACCTGTAGCATCCTTATAGGCTTGGCAGCACTACGCTGGTTAACACTACAGATGAAAGGGACTTGGGGGTCATGATTGACTACAAGATGAACATGAGCCTTCAAAGTGATGCTGCGGCTAGTAAAGCAAGCAAAACGCTGGCTTGCATCCATAGATGCTTCCAAGCAAATCCCAGGACACCATTCTCCTGTTGTACTTGGCCTTGGTGAGGCTGCAGCTGGAGTACTGCATCCAGTTTTGGGCTCCACAATTCAAAAAGGATGTGGACAAGCTTGAGAGGGTGCAAAGGAGAGCCACGCGCATGATCAGAAGTCAGGAAAACAGGCCTTATGATGAAAGGCTGAGAGCCATGGGGCTATTCAGCCTGGAAGAGCGGAGGCTCAGGGGTGATCTGGTAGCTACCTATAATTTTATCAGGGGTGCTCATCCGGATCTGGGGGAACATCTGTTCACCAAAGCACCCCAAGGGACGACAAGATCAAATGGTCACAAACTCCACCGTGACCAATTCAGGCTGGACATAAGAAAGAACTTCTTCACTGTATGAGCCCCCAAGGTCTGGAACAGACTGCCACCTTTGAATGCCTTCAAGACACATTTGGATGCTTATCTTGCTGGGATCCTATGATCCCTGCTGACTTCCTGCCCCTGGGGCAGGGGGCTGGACTTGATGATCCTCTGGGGTCCCTTCCAGCCCAAATGTCTATGAAATCTATTATTAGTCTATGAAATCTACCAGGTTACTATAAAGAAATCTGGGATGATGCAACAGAGCTTTGTTGTAAAATGGAAAAGCCAGAGTATTAAGAGATATATGAGCATCTCTGAAAGATACCAAGACAGGCTGTTTCACTTACCTGAAGATCTCTTTCTAGCAGCAGCAAGTGATACCTATGCCAGGTAACAAAAGCAGGCCCTTGATGTGAGAAATCTATAGCAGTGAATGGACGGCCAGGCCCTAGAAACAGAAGGCACAATCAGAACTTAATGTCAACTTGAAATTAGACAGAACACATCACAGAATTACATTCCCAGTTTGAAGCTTGATTCCAAAACAAACCTCACAATTTGCACTATTGGAAACAGAGTCCAGCAGAAATTGTTGGATGGGAAACTCTTAATTTAGAAAGTGCTGAAAATAGTCTTCAAAATTGGAAGTCAGATTTTTTTTTACTTTTAAAAGCAACTAAAATTTGAATTAATTTCTTTCATTTATCTTCATTTTTTCAGAAATCCCACCTATTATCTAATGTATGGTCTCCCTATGTATTCAATGAAAAAAATACAATACTTCTGTGAGAAAAATGAATACGTCCCATAATCAGATGCCAATTATAAAGATCATTTCTCTTACCACATTTTTTAAAAGCTGCATCTATTATAGCTGATCAGTTTTTATTTTTATTTTTCTCCGACCCTGACTGGCACAGCAGAATTGAAGAAGACAGCCAAAGTGACAATAGCTGATTGCACTATTGGGCAAGAAGGTACACTATGGAAAAGGGAGAGAAATTTGGTAGGTCTTTTCCCCCCTTTCATTAGGAGAAACTATAGAAAGCTAATGACCTTGCCACTGTTTCCATCAGCAGTTCCTTGACAGATTCAGGAACAGAGCTGCCCACGCAATTTCAGCATCCCTCAATGGATGCAATTTTTACCAAAAAAAAGATTCCCCCAACCCCAATTAGGAGATATGTATGTGTTGCTATCAAACAGTTCTGGGATATCTATCTCAAGCTGTACATTCACCAGGCTGCTGTGTTTGGGCTCAAATACACCAGACCCATGTGTTTTTAGCTTCCCCCGTTCCAGTACATGACAACAATTTCTCTGGTTCCAGCCTCTCTGGCACACTTCCTTGGTACAAACTCTCAGCTTCCCTTTCATGGAAATGGGACCCTGTGGCTCATGCCCCCTACAGCTGGTACTGATGCCAAAATACTCCAGGACCTTTTCATAATGCCAGTATTGTGTGGATTTTACAGCTTACCTCCTTAGGGTCATGAAGTAGCTGAAACAGAGGGGTACACGGCTTGTAAAGGGTTCCAAAACATAATGGGCCAGAGCCTATTTCATGTACTGGGCATCTAAATGGATTTAGATACCAATGTACAATTCTATTCCACTTTGCTTGAGTCCCTGAAAATATATTAATGCATCTACTTTTGTAATTCATCAGCTTCTGACCCTTAAGACTGAGTCATATAAAAGCTGGAAAGAAGAGGAAGACTCACACTTTCTGCATTACCTGTTTTTCAGGGACTCAAGCAGGTTGGAGTTGATGCCTAATAACCTCAAGCAGGATGGAGGTTAGGTACCTAATAAATAAAATAGAATCTGGCCCTTCTAATTCTATATTAGGTGGTTTAAGCAATAAACAGATTTAGAAAAACTAATAAATACACTTGCCTTAGTTTGGTACTATTCTAAGGGGTGTTTTAATGCAATATGCAGTAGTCTATTTCACTGCGTATTAGTGTCATTTAATTGTTTTTTATGTGATGATTTAATGTGCAGTAAAATAGGCATTAAGCATCACCTAAAAGTCATCCGAAATTGTTACCGCACATTAAAGCAGCCTCATGTGCATTTGTTTAGTACCTCATATTGGAGGTACTAAATTTAATGCACATTAGGAGAAGCACCTTAATGCACATGTAGGTGCACCCTAAAATGTTCTTTGGGTTTAGGTCAGTGTCTTTTTTGGAGACTAGATCCTCCTGCACACAGTTTCTCCTCTAGAGTCTGTAGTATCTGTCTTTCTAAGCAGCCAGCTTCCTTCTGTTCTGTCCTAGCTCATATTTCTGCTCTCTCTCCTTCCCAAGCCTTCACTACAGAACCAGTACAAAAGCCTCTTTAATAGCCTACAGTTCCCTTTGTCAACTGCTCCCAGATCAGCCACATCAGGTGACAGAGGTTCCCTATCAGTTAACCCATTTCTTAGTTAGTTCAGCCTTGAAAACCAGCTTGCCCTGGGGAGCAACCATCTCTTTATCCTAGAATTTAACAGACAATCACAGATGAACCAAGCTAAGCACTGGCCCTGTGCCAGGTGCGAGAATTTCCTTTTAGCTTAAAAAGTTAAAAGGCAAAAGGTGGCAGAGACGACAAACAGGCTCTCCAATTCAAATGGAGTTTGAGAGCTAAAAAAATACGTGCCTAGAGAGTCCCAGCACCAACCAGAATTAAGAAGTTACACATAGGTTATTCAGCTTGCCACAGGAGCCTGTTGTTCAAGACAGCACATTCCTTTCTTCCAAAAATAAAATCTCTTATATGTGGCTATTTATTTTTAAAAGAGGCCAACTCTCCTTTGCTCAAGGACTGCCCTACTAGTATTGCCTCCTAATCCCATCTAGTGAGCATGGTGGACCATGACTCTGAACTCTGTGGGTACTTAAAGACATTTGAGGAGGTTAGGAGGAGTTTAAATTGAGTTCAAAATGGTCATCTGATCTAAGGTAAGTCAGGATGGGATGGCTAGCAGAGGGGCTGGGAGAGGATCAGGGCAAGCAGAGTCTGTGGGGGAATCAGAAGCATTAAACAGAGTCTGTGGGGGAGGATCAGTGAGGGAAGTGGAGTCTGTAGGGAGGACTGAGGGATTGCAGGGCTAGTGGGGTTCATGAAGGGGGTTGATGAGAACTGAGAGGGTTTGGCAGGATTGGGGGGGCAAGTGGGGTCTGTTGGGTGGGGGGTGGGAGGATCAGGAGCACTAGTAGATTCTACAGATTTTGTCATGGTAGCATCCAAGAGGAAAGGGGGGGCTAGCAGGGTCTACAGGAGGTGCTGAGGGAAATGGGGGGGTTCCCCTTCCCCCTTCCCAGGGTCAGGGGTTATTTAACTGCCCCCTAGGCAAACCCACTCCCCCTCAAACCTGCCTGCCCCTCCCCCCATCCTCATTTACTTCAATCGGCTCCAGGCACCTGTGAATGCTGGTAAAACTGGCACTGGGAGTGGCTTGTAGGATGGGGCACTTGGCAGGCCTGGGGGAGGCTGATTGGTTGGCCAGGAAGGAAGTTGTAATTCTGGAGGAGTGGGGAGGAGCTGAGAGGTTAAAAATAATCCAGTACTAGGGGCTGCGCTGGGAACTGTACAGAACTTGAATTAGATTAGTCTCTCTGGACTCAGTCTAAGTTAGACTACTTCTGAGATGCAGTTAACTTAGACTGGGTTGGCCATTTTTAGACTGATCTAACCTTCCTGAACTTCTGTACGGTTCATACTTAAATCCTGAGTTAAGTCAGCCTAAGTGTAAAGTCTGCACCTGGGCAATCTAAGTTAAATCGGGTGGCCATTTTTAATGCGATCTAACCTTACCATAACCTCCCTAAACATTTGTACCTAACCTATATAACCTCCATCCCTTCTATTGAAGCTGGCCCCAGTGGGGCCAAAAGGCATGTTGGCCAGAAGGTCTATTGCTCAGTGGGATAGTCACTGCCCCCAGAAAGAGGGGCCTTACTGGACCTGGTGCCTGCTCCTGTCCCTCTGTCAACGTTATCCAATGTCTATAAAATACTAAACGCAAAAAAACCCATTGAGGACAGGAGCAGAAGCCAGGCACACTCCTGCCCAGGCTAATGTTAGCCAGATAAGAGACATTTACTTACATTAAAGAGATTTGGATTTAGGCCCAGCTGTTTGATGCAATGAGAATGCCCAGAAGTGATATTTCTCAGAATGTATAAACCGTATAGCATCCCTTCATTAGAGTTACAGCACATATAATAGGCAATTCTCTCCCTGATCCCAGAAAAGAATAGCTTGCCCATCCAGCCAGACCACGCTAATCTAGCCATAGCATAGCTGTTGTGTGATGTACCTCATTTCTAGCTGGCAGATACAAACATATCCAACTGACACAGAAGGTACTTGTGAAGATGGTAACAGATTCAGAACTGCTGTTTATGCATTTTATATAACAACTGTAATGCAAAATGCATAAGCAGTCCCAGAGCAGAGGCAAAAAACTAGCATTTTCCTTTGCTAGTCATACAACCTCTTGCTTGCTGTTCTTCTATTCCCATGATTAATGTATTCCTTTCTACACAATGGTGCAGCTTCAACAGAATGAAATCTCCATCCAACCTGGCTCCTAACCTGGTGGTTAGGGCTCTCCCCCAGGAGTCAGGAGACATGGCTCTGAATCCCAAAGGAAGTATATAATAAAACAAAACAAAAAAACTGCACCCAGATCTCCTGAGCCCTCAGTTAGAACCATAACAATGAGACTATCCTTACTTCTGCTGGGATTTGAACACTTTTAATCATACTTACCTTTTTGTCAATAGTTACACTTCTACCCTGTTCTTTATTTTCTAGATCCCCTTGTAAAAGAAGGCACCAACCTAATAGGGTGTCCCTGACGGAGTAGTAATGAAGCCACACAAAATAATTATAAATACTACAGTTTGCAACTTGTGGTTCAGTTCCGTTGGACCCAAGCAGATTCAGCCAGTGTTGAGTAGCAATCACATAATCTGGGTGAATGGTATTTTTTGCACGGTCTAAAGCATCTAAGAACTGATCTCTCTCTTCTGCTGTCATGGAATGGATGTTCTTCCGGACAACTAGTGGCTTCTTTTCATCACAGTTGGAGCCAGTCCAGCCAAACTTGCAGTTACCACAGTTATAGCCAGCAAAGTTCCCTGCATTAAGAGAGAGCATGGGTTCATGAAATAGGGTAAATTAATCAAAACACAAATGAACTCCATAATTATTTCATTTGTTAGTCTTCCTTGCCTCCAGGGATTTCAGTTCTTGCAGTGTACAGCAGCTGATTAGATTGACTGCTTTGCCAGTTGCTTAACTAAAAGGATGGCTCATTTCCCAGAAACACAGCAGGGCCAAGAATCACATGAGGCTGCTTATCATGGTAAAGGCTCAGATATAAAGCTTGGTTCTGAAAGGTGCTAAAACCTTTGGGCCCTGATCCTTTAAAGTATTTATATGTCTGAGCAGCTTCACTGAAACCAAGATTAAGCACTTCAGCAAAAGATGTTATTGGGTGCTGCTCCTCCACTGGGCCTGCTGTACTCAGTAACTTCCAGGATCAAACACTGAACAGAGTTGTCTGACAGATATTCCTGCTCTTTAAATATATTTTAAAAATCAGGAAGCAAGATCTTTCATTGTATTTAAGCATGGAATAAAGGGTTAGTGCTTTAATTACAGTGGCTTCAAGAGCTGTCCTAATTAAAGCACCACCATGTCTTGTGTATCAGTGTCTCTGTACTTCAAAATGGTAGCAGCAATGCTTGCACTAAAGCTCATTCGATGAGTTTTAGATCAAGTGCCACCGCCACCATTTGTTAAGTGTGGGGACTCATATATGCAAGACAGAGGACACTGCTGGAGTGCAGCAATTGCCACAATTAATCAATTAATTGAGTCTACTCTGATGTACTGGAATTCCAGCATGTGGAGCAGCCCCCATGCTTGTGTATTGGCATCCTCTAATATGAGGTACTAAAGAAATGAATTTAGGTGATGCTTAATGTTCAGTAGCCTATTATATTGTGCATTAGCATATTAGCGTAGTTTTTTATCACTTTAATGGATAGTAGAGTAGGCTACAGCACATTAAAGTACACATGTAGATGCACCCATTGTTTCATAAGAATACAGTTAGAACAGCCATTCTTTTTCAGAATTTGCACATATATCCTTTCGCACTTACATAGAGCGTAGGTATCTCCCAGGGTGAAATGTAATTCAGCATGCTGGGTATGCCTACATATGTATTTTCGCTGGCTTAAATATAATGCACAGAAAGTTACTGCACAGTCAGCGGGAAAAGGCCGGCATCTACACATGCAGGAATCAAAGTGCATTAACATTGTGTGTAGACTGGTTTAGGAATAAAGTTACTCCCTTGTTAGTCCACACACACATGTGTTATTGTGCTGCAACTAATCAGGAGTAAATTTGATACCTGTATGATGTAGGTATCAAATATATGTTCAGGTCAGTGTAAGTCACCTGGATAGTATAGGTGTGCATGTGGAAAAGTACACCTGTACTGAGCCATAATTTTGGTTACTACATAATAGATGTGCATGTGTAGATGTGCCGGCTGTGCACTTAGGCACTGATTAGTAAGTCCTGAATGCATAGAAACATATTTATGCACATGCTTAAAGTCTTTTTTGAATCAATGCCCAGGTAGAGATGTGTCACACTGCATTTAGCTTATGAAGCAATGTGGGATTTTTTAAGATGAAATTGCTACATTATATTTTCAAATCACTCTACAAACAAAGTGCAATTGGATTTTTAATGTAAGTTTGGACAAAGGCCAAGAGAGAAGGGGAAAACAGATTTAGGCTGCTAGAACCTTTTAACTTTTAAGTGGAGCTAGTAGCACCACCTTTTATTCAAGTAGTGCCTGGTATCCCACACTATAAAATAGCTGATTATAATTTTGTGAAACTTTAATCACTTGCACTGAAGTTTTTCTATAATATTTCAGCTTCAGGCTGATTTTCTTTGGAATGTTCAAGCCAAAATCTGTTTATCCATTTTTAAGAATGAGAGTAGATAAAAATTTAAGTTTCTAGGTCAACTTTGGCCTTTTTTTGAACAGTTCTAGAAACTCACATGCTTTGGAGCAGGACCTGAAATGAATCTGGCTTTTGCCCTCCCTCTAAAAATCTGCTCAAATTCAGCAAGTGAAAAAACTTTGAGCGGAAAAATAATGAAGGATGCATCTGCTCACTAAATGTTAGCAATTTAATCCCTATATGTATGTATTAGTGGCGTTTCATTTTAATCACGGGAAAATATGGATTTGGGGTTACTTTTTTAATCAAAAATTGAGGATTTTATTTTCAGAGAAAACCAAGATCCCTGGAGATGAGGACCTATGAAGAGATCTAGGGCTTTGCATTTGTATGACCCCTGGTTGAGTATCTGACTAAAGATATGGGGGTCTGATTTGCAGAAGTGCAATGGAAGCTGCACTTGAGTACACAGGGTGATATAATGGTGAGTCAGAGCCCCATAGAAAAGCCCCTGATTAAATGAATATTCACCTGCATTATGCACAGATTTGACTAGGGTATAGTATGTATGGCTCTGATCCACATGTTGAACAAACAGGATAAGACAAAATACAGAACACTGCTGATTTGTTGCACGATGTCTATTCTGCGCACTGAATGAAGCAGAAGTTGTATGGAAAAACAATGTCATTAAAGTTGGTGTGATCATTCATATGCACAAAACCGATGAATTAAGATGTTGCAGAATCTATCTTATTTCTAGTATTTCTTAACATTTAAGAGACTGATTTTCAGCTTTACATGATTCTTTTTATACAAACTTAACAATCATACATGCACATTCTCTGTACTGTACTGTATATGTAAGAGTTTGCAGACCTTACCTGGATGAATAGTCCCATTGAGTATGTCCAGACAAGCACAGATGTTTGTTTCCCTGGGGAAAAGTAGCAGTGGCACACCTTGTGCTGCTGCTACTTGTTCCTAGGGAATACCTGTGCTACACACACTCTGGCACATGGCAGGTTACCCCGGGTGCAGTAGGGGATACCCCAAAAGCCCTACCTTGGGTTTTGGGGGCCTCCTGAGGCCAGAGACAGAGCAGCATGCCTGTCCAGCAGCAGAGTATAGCTCCAGCTGGCCAGGCTCTGGTTTTGAATGGTGTGTGCTGCTACCTCCTGCACCACCCTGCTTTTTTTCAGCATGGGCTTTTTGACCCTGGGATCTCCCAGGGTGAAAAAAAAAACCCCATGCTCCAAAGTCGCAGCATTGGGAATGCCTGCATGTGCAGTGTGTGGCACTGCAGACAGGTCTGTGATACCACATACAGCATGTCCGCACCCTTCTGGACACAGCCATTGATGTCAGTATACCATAGGATGCTAAGGAGCTGAAGTTCACATAGTGCGTTCATACCTAAGGATTCCTAGATCAGATCATACTACGTGAGCAAACTAATTAACACTGATTTCACGGTTTTGTCTACACTGCAAAAGCAGCTTGTAACAGGGGCCTGTTTACATTACCATTTCTCCCCACAAACTCTTCTGTCAGATTACTATCTTTTTGCAGGATAGAGGGGGTACTATTATTTATAAACACTACATTAATTGTCTAGCTGTAGCCAAAGCTTAAGCACATTTATTAAAGCATTATCAAGTGTTTTTGGCTTTAGCCTAATTATTACAGCAGGTCCATTTAGGACTGCAAAGTAGGACTGAGTGAATTATGCTGAGGGACAGCTAGTATCAACCAAACACCAGGAAATCTTCATCATGGTATGTGTACTCTGTGGTACAGCTCTTCTCCGGTAGTAATTAATATTCAGTTTGACATGTAGTGATACAGCTCAATATGTACCCCATTCCACAGTCCTAGTAGTCACAAACACTGTCCATCCAAACAAAATAACAAGGTTGAAATATGAAGGTGAATATCCTTCTGGCTAGAGCATAAATGAAATTCCTTACTCTCATACACAGGAGGAAAAGGAGGAAAAAAAAGAGATAACCATGTTTTAACCCTGACTGGACTCTAAGGCCAGCACATATTCCCATCTTGTGAGTACAGCACAATGGCCATGACAGTAGTGTACTTCACCTATAGGTGAAGTCTTCCTGAAGACTTTTCCCCGGCCAGTGATTTTCCTGCCTTTGCCCTTATCTGG
This sequence comes from Caiman crocodilus, assembly GCA_030014935.1. NCBI lineage: Eukaryota > Metazoa > Chordata > Crocodylia > Alligatoridae > Caiman > Caiman crocodilus. The sequence continues at coordinate 108,019,205 of JAGPOW010003316.1, read as the reverse complement.
ATCAGGGTTATGAAGGCTCTTCCCCCTCTCTCACCTGTGCATTGGCAGCTCTGGTTGAAGAACTTTAGGGGCCATCTTTCCCGATCATCCACGTTCCGTAGGGTGTAGGGGCCACTCCATGGCCTGGCATCTGCTTGCACCTCTGTGCACGATCCTCTGCCCTGTCGGGAGCCACACACATTACTTGGCTCTAGCCCCAAAGCTGGACAGCAGCGCTTGGCCCGCAGTGCCTCCACTGTCATACAGGCACGGGGAAACTGTGCCTCGGCCTGTGGGGGATAACAGCAGCTCAGGTAGCTCAGTACCATCCATCTGAACCACTTTGCCCACTGCTGTAGGAAGGTCATTACTTCTGGCCGCAAGAAGATTTCTCTGTGGTTGGCTCAGGCAGGGTCTGCAAGAGGTCAATGACAGGAGCATGGGGGTTTCATTAACAGCCTCTCAACTTGAGAAGAACTGCAATTCTTCCTGGTTTCTCAGCACATCGGTGCCCTGACTGACTGAAATAATTCCTTTTGCTGCTGCTTATGTTGGTATTTGTAGTGTTTAATTTAATCCTGGACTCTAATTGCCTTGAATATGGTTCAAAAGGCAGAAGCCTTTGCTCTATGGTGCTTGCCAAGCAGCCAAGGCTTGAGGGGATTTATATAGAGGCTGGGAGAAGCCCTCATTAGAAGGATTAACACTGTACAAATCCTCGTGTTTAGCACATGACACTGAGGGTAAAAAAGAGGCCAGTGAGAAAAAGGGAAATGAGTTCTGAAGAGTACTGGCATTCTGTCAAGAGGGTGAATGCCTTGGATTTATTTCTGTCTTGTGCTTGTGTCTTGTGAACCAGTTGGCATTACACATAAAAAAGGATGGATAGGGGGTTTGAGGGTTTGGGGAAAGCCCTTTCGTGTTATTTTTTAATTATCACCCTTAAACAAATGTAAAGTGGGAAAAAATCCTTCAGTTTTTAAATGTTCATTCACTGAAGGGTGACACTGTCACTGAGGCATCAGCTTGAAAAATCAGGGAAAGGTCAAAAACAAAGGCTTACCATACTCATGCCTTTAACAAATACAACAAAGCCACTAATGACACTCACATCAAGAGTTATGTCTGTTAATATAATGACTGAAGAATAGCCAAGGCTTACACTGTGATTCTTTAAGGTGAGGAGTGGAGAACAACTCAATTCTTCTCTTCTCCTCACAGACATGCTAAACCTGGCTTGTCCAACATACAGCCCATGGGCTGCCATGTGGCCCACCAAGCCATTTTCTGAGGCCCGAGGTGCTGTGATGGGAAATGAAAGTTAACACTTTACTTTCATTCCCACCCTTTGTCCCTCCCCCAGCCCCACAGCAGCTTCCTAATGGCTGCTGAAGGTCTGGGGAAGGGACAAGGTTCCCACACAGCCTACAGCGAGCAGTGCCCCACAGCAGGGCCCGGGCACACACACACTCCCTGGTCTCCAAATGACTCACTGGGCATCCTTGAAAGCAGGCAGAGGTAGCAGCATGTGGCTAGGGCTCAGTGGCAGAGCCACGCGGGGCCAAGGCAGGAGCGGGGGGCAGTGCGAGCACACATAGCCAACCAGGGCAGCAAGGGGAGTCAGCAGCAGAGTGGAGGGCGCCTTTCCCATACATCCTGAGGAGGCTGCACCTGGGAAGACGAGGAGCCCAGACTGGGGTTCCCACATGTGGCAGCAGCTCTCCCCACCCTACTCCAGTCTGTGCCCAGCTGAGCCATGAGTCTCTCTCGCAGCCTCTCAGATGCACTAAGGAGCTCCCGCTCCCTCCTCCCTCCCTGCCTGCCCACCTCCTGTAAGGCAGTGAGCGGCAGAGGTGGCAAAGCACCATGCAGGTGTCTCCCACCGAGACGCATCCCTCCACCTTTGATTAGTTTCCACTCTGGCTGTTATCTTTTCTACATTTGGTCTGTCAACTTGCATTATGCTTCTTTCATTATGCATGATGCAAAAGTGTTTATTTTAGCCAAGTGTTTGGTGTTATTTCATTGTTGCTTTTATCTTGTTTTTATTTTGGATTTTAAATCACATTTCCAGACTCATTTCATTATCACTTCCTGCAACTTCATTGATGTCAAAGGTCACATGACATCACTTCCTGGTGTGATACTGCTTCCTGTGAGGTCTTTGAATATGGCTCACCAGCCCACTGGGTGATAAAAAGTTCATGATCCAGCCCCACATTCAAAAAGGTTGGACACCCCAGTGCTAAACTATATTTAATTTTAAGAAGATAAGCTTCTTCCTATTCCATTCCATTTTTTATATTTAACTTCACTAAATTATCACAGGAGATGTATAAAAAGAGTGCATTTCCATATTATTTATTACCTACCTATTTCCATATTATTTCTATACATCTCCTGTGGTAATTTAGCAAAGTTTAATACAAATCAGCAGTCATTTGAAATATTTAAGTGACTTTTCAATATTATCTACTGTGGAGAAGCTCTCCATTGTTTCATGCCATAAAACTCTTTAGGGGCCTGTTCTTCCCTATACCCACATGAAACAATGGAGAATATGTTCCTCAATATGTATTGTACGGTGTCTGTATTGTATGGAAGTCCTCCTTTTCACATTTCTCTCTTATACCATTCCTGGCAGAGATCAGCATATCATAGTTTCATAGTAGCTAGGGTCAGGAGGGACTAGAACAGATCATCTAACCTGACCCCCTGCCACAGGCAGGAATGAATGCTGCATTCACAAGACCCCAGACAGGTGATCGTCCAACCTCCTCTTGAATTTGCCCAAGGTAGGGGTGAGGACCATTTCCCTGGGAAGTTGGTTCCAGATTTGGGCCACCCTAACTGTAAAATATTGCCTTCTGATCTCCAACCTAAACCTATTCTCCATCAGCTTATTACCATGTTCCTTGTCATCCCAGGTGGTGCTGGGGAGAAAAGGGCTCTACCTATTTGCTGTTGCTCTCCTCTGATGAGCTTGTAGGCAGTCACCAGGTCCTCCCCTCAGCCTCCTCTTGCTGAAGCTGAACAGGTTCAGGTCCTTCAGCCTCTCCTCATAGGGCCTGTCCTGCTGCCCTCTCGCCAAGCGGGTGGCCCTCCTCTGAACCCTCTCCAGGCTGGCCACATCCCTTTTGAAGTGTGACATCCAGTACTGGATGCAGGACTCCAACTGCAGCCTGGACAAAGTCACATAGAGGGGTAGTATCACCTCTCTGGACCAGCTTGAGATACACCTTTGGGTGCATGACAAGGTATGGCTGGCCTTGCTAGCTGCGGTCTGGCATTGGCGGCTCATGTGCATCTTGGAGGCAATAATGACTGCAAGATCCCGTTCCACCTCTGTGCTTTCAAGAAGGGAACTCCCCAGCCTGTGTGTATGTTGTGGATTCCTTCTCCTAAGGTACAGCACCCTGCATTTGTCTATGTTGAGCCCCATCCTATTCTCGTCTGCCCATTTTTGTAGTCTGTCTAAATCTATTTGCAGCCTCTCTCTCCTTTCAAGTGTATTTACCTCACCCCACATCTTAGTGTCATCAGCAAACTTGGACAGTGTGCTTTCCACCGCATTGTCCAAGTCGCTGATGAAGATGTTATATATATAGATAGTCAGATGATCTGAAATTCATCAAATTTCAACTTTAATACGGGGAGGGGAGTGTTAGCCAGCATTAGAGGAATAAACAACATGAAAAAAGGAAAAGGGTAGTTACTAAGAATGCCCTCCTGAAACTGGCAGACAAGGTTCTTTGGGTAAATCTAATATCTTTTTTTTTTAGACCAACTAAAATAGCAGGAAAAATGCTTCTTTCCAAGCTCTCAGGTACAAACACTCTTCATCAGAACTCCTGGAGCCGGATAGTTCATAAATGTCAAGGATTTGTCTCATTTCCCCAAATGGTATGTATAGATAACTAAGCAGCTACACACTTGTTGTCGTTTCTTCCTTTTCATTACCTATTACCAATATCCAAAAGCTCCACTTGTTTTTTTCAAAGATAACAAGCAATTACCTCGGAAATTCTAGTACAATGGGATCCTAGTCAGACACCCCATAGTAAGGATAAAGTATTCGTCATTCTTATACCAGTATTAGTCACACTAGTCCATGGCAAAGTTACCTCTCAAAAAGTGTGCCAGTAATGTGTCCACTCCCATACCCAGCTTCATGCTGGGGTACCATTTCCTAGATGAAAATGTTTTTTTTCAACATGTAGCGGCTGAGGCCACTTGTACACATGACAGGAGTTTAGTTCCCTAAATTGAAATGGTGGTTTTTTAATTGTGATGATTAAAAACCCACCATTTCAATTTAGTGACTTTTGGCACTATTGTCATGAGGGGCCCAATCCTTCTTTTTTCACAGAGCCTGCCCACATCTCCCATGGCTGGGGGGTGAGCTGCTGGCAGGCCCTGAGCTGCCAGGAGCCCTGGTCCTTCCTTCTGTGGCAGTGCCACCTGGGCAGGCTGACAGCAGGTGGGTACCACCCAGGTGGTACTGCTGCCATGGAGGGAAGATCCAGGCCCTACACAGCTCAGGAGCCACTGGCAGCTCGCATGTTGGTTGTGGGAGAGGCAGTCAGGCTACACAAAAAAAAGGTATTGGGCCCTTTCCCATTTTTTTTTCCTTCCCACATGGGCTCAGGGAAAAGTTGGCTCTGACAGGTACTATCTGCAAGCTAGGGAAACATCTGCACAGTGAGCACCCTGTCTGGATAGCCCCAATGGACACCACCACTGTGGAGGAAAGGACCAGGCCCTCCCACAGCTCAGGGGCTAAATGGTCATGGTGACAGCTCCCACAGGCAGGCTCCACTGAGGAAGATGGAAAAGCAGTGAGGGGGCCTGATCCTTTTTTTCCATGGAGCCTGCCTGCCTCTCCCATGGCCAGGAGGCAAGCTGCCAGCAGCCCCTGAGCTTTAGGGGGCCCTGGAGCTTCCCTCCACAGTGGCAGCACTCCCCAAAGCCAGCCAGGCAGGCAGCCAGCAGGCAGGTGCTGCCTCAGCTTGCAGGCAGGACCCAGCCTGATCCAACTGTTCCCTGAGCCTGAGCTGTGGTAGTTTCCACCCTCTAGCAGCCCAGCCAGGTGGGCCCAGGGGACACTGCTGCTATTGAAGGAAGGTCTGGGGCCCTCTATAGTTCAGGGGATGCTCAGCCCACTGGCAGCTCACCCCCCAGCCGCAGGAGAGGTGGGTAGTCTCATAGGAAAAAAAAGGATGAGGCCCCTCACTGCTTCTGCCTTTGGCAGAAGCTTCTCCTGCAGCAGGGGGGGCAAACTGTCAAAGGCAGCAACTCACAAATAGCTACATTGCAAACCAAACTACATGTAGATGTAGTTTAGTTTGCAGAGTAGCAAACTCATTTAAATCATTAAAAATCCCAGACATGTACAGCCTGACAAAATTAAACTGCGAAAACGGCCAATTTTCATCATGTATACAAGTGCCCCAAGTGCCTTAGGCCCCTTCATTACACTGAAGATGTGCTTAACCAGTTAATCATGTCAAGGAATGCTCAGAATCATGATCCCAGGCTCCCCTACACTGACAATAAGGTGTGATGAGATCTGATGATCAATCCCAAAATTGTCCTTCCTGCTATGCAATGTAGCATGGTAGGAAGTGTGATTGCGTGGATCACTCATTAGATCCCATCATGCCTTTGCCTGCATCTCTGGCAGGGGCCTTAATAGCACATACAGCAGGCAACTAGTGCTGTAGACCTGGTCTTGTTTTCACTCATTACTCTGGAAAAAATTTACTGTGGAATAAAATCTGAGATAAATTACTCTATAAAAATCATATCATATGACCACAACCCTGACTGGGGTTCCTAGGATCCATGGCAATACAAACTATAAATCATAACAAAATAAAAATAAGCTGTAAAAGGATCTCAAGCAAATTTATAACACAAGTTGAAGTACAAATAAAAAGTGCTGATTCTCTACTTCTCTTTCTCTCTCCTTCTTACTTCCATCAAATCATATTCTAATGTTGATTAGATAGTTTTGAAACTTGTAGGAAGCTCTCCCTCATAGGTACTGCATTGAAAAAAATTATTAAAACAATGATATTTTTTAATATAGAGGAATGCCTTCTTTATCCTGACTCTCCATCTCAAAACTTTTTACTACAGTTTTGTGTCTTCCTTATAGCTAAGTGTTGTTCATCATGAGTCTTCAAAGCACTTTTCAAGTAACAAATTTGAGCATATGATTAACTTGAGGACCTACCATGCCAGGACTGGAACAAATCATTTTAACCCAGCATCAAGGTCAAGAGTTCCTAATTACTGGGAGCAGATGATTCTATCTAGAATGCTAAATAACGGTTTAATTTATTTTGACTTCATATTGCTCATCTCATATGCATGGTGCATTGCAAATTTTAAAACAATATTCAATACAAATGCTCTAAAATTAATACAGAAATCCAATTGCTAAATAGATTCAATTTACACCCTAAATCAACCTAGTGTTTCAAGCTCATAAACCTGTCCATGCTTCAAATGTCAGCAAATAAATACATGAGTAAATGTTCAGATCTGCTCATGAATGGAAAATCACTGTCATGGATCATGTTCTTCCATAATGGCACTTTAGCTCCTATGCATTTATAGTACACATTCAATTTTGCAAGCCAGCTGGACAGTGGCAATCAAGATTTTGGAGCAGATTCATTCACAGTGAAGAAAACAATCTACCAAAGGCTAAAGTGAGATCAGCTCATTTCATGGCATGCATGCTAAATACCAAGTCCAGGTCACACGTATGAAAGATCATTTTTAACTGCTATCCCCTGTTGCTTTGTTTTATGCTGACTGACACATAATGCAGAGCCCATACTAACATGAGATCTGTCTCTGTAATTGTGAGTGAGATTTAGCATAAATGAAACCTGAAAAAGCTCTTACTGATCAGATCCTAGTCTAAGGGAGAAAAAAGCAAAATTTTCCATTTAAAAACAAAAATCCATGTTTTTCCATAACCTACTGAAAGAACAGTGATGTCCCACCGTGAGCAGCACAATTTCTGCTCTCTTTTCTTCTTGCAGCAGTTTTTGCCCCTGCCCTCATCATCCCACCACAACCACTGATTGGCTGAGAGGCAAAAGCCACAGCAAAAATAAGAGCAGAAATGGCACCTTTCACCACAAAATGCTACTGCACTTTCAGTAGGTCACAAAAAATGCGTATTCCATGATTTTCCATAGCACGTGGAAAACTAGGATCCCTACCAATCAGCTTTCTGTCCCAGAACCACATCTGTTTCAAATCACAAGGTGTGGTATGTACACACAAACAATCAAAGAGCCTTAAGCATAAAGTACATTTGTGATACAGTTTTTAGAGGAAAAGAAGAAAAATCATGTTCTGCTGAAGATAACACAGGAGGGTTTTCTCTTTAGAGTTAATTTACATTATTTTTATAAGGGTATTTTAAATACTTATAACATTTTTGCAAGGTCAGGGAGGAGGATACAGCATGTGGGAAAGGGAAGACAAAACATCACTGATCATGGTTCATGCCACAAAATTCTTGAAGCAGAAATTCTCCTCTTGAGAACCAAGTAGGCAGCAGGATCATGAGTTGTTTCTCAAAGAATGTATGTATTATTTTACATACTTCTTCCACCATATTCAATGACAGATTAATATTGAACTAACACAGTAGTTCATGAAAGAAGCATTTCAATATTTGCTACTTTGGAGAGGCTTTTTGGCAAAGAGAAATATATGCCCTACAGGGTAATAGATTAATTGTTCCCAGTGGTAGTTCAAAATGAAGTGATAAAACCAGTTATAGTGTAATAGTCTCTCCAGAAATAAAGAACTATTAAAACGAATCTAGTCCACAGTATGAAGGTACATATAGCTGGTCAGAATAGTCAGAATCCCTGCTGAGCAGAACTCTGTTTCAAGATGAACAAAAGGGTGAGATCTGAGTAAAAGCAATTAATGTGACCAACAAAGAGATGCAGTTAATGAAAAATTGAAACACAGGGACAGTGTCCAAAATAGTTGGGCTTCAAAGCCTTTCACACGGGGTAGAAGTCAAGAGCGGTGATGAAGTTTATTCCATAGAACAGCTAAGAGTAGACTTGACAGTAGCATTTACAGAAGGCAACAAAAAGAATCTATTGAGATAACTGTTCTTAAGTTATGTTCTCCAAGAATAATGAAGAGAGATATATGATGATATGATGATGCAACCCTGGGTTGTTTTTAAAGTGGGGAGTATCCTTTTGATATTTCTAACATGTGAAATAGTAGTGAAAGAGAGCATCTAACCATGCTAGTAATACTGTAAAGGCTTATAGTACAATAAAACAGGATTTGCCCACCCAGGCCAGACCCTGTCCAGGAGCTTTCCCAGAGGTAGGACAGCTTCCAGACAGCCACAAGCTGCTCAAGAAAATCCCCACCCAGCCAAGACCAGAGGAGTTCCTCATCCCCTGTGGAAGGGGTTCTGTTAGGGCTGAAGGAAAACAAATTTGCTCCCAGTCAGTATCTACACATGCACTACTGCACAGTATATATATGCACAGTTAGTTTACTACCAGCATTTACTGAGCAGTAACTGAAATTACTGCTCAGTATGGGCATGTCTACACATGCATGCATGTACTGTACAGTATAAATATGCTGTTGTACCTCTTAAGGCTGTAGCAGCGTGTGCTTTTACATTTACACCACAGAACTGAGCTCTATATTTATCATCCTTTTTCTTAAACTGCTCCTTCTCCCACAGCAAATCTTATGGCTCTTGCTTCTGATTCTGAACTAAACTTTCATAATACTTTGCAACTTTCCAGAGATCCCACACCATTCCTGCTTTGTTCTTTTTTCTTAGTTACCTGTGGTTTGGTGGCATTAACTAAAACCCTGAATGCTAGGCTAAGCCTGATGTAAGGCATTATGTCCCTGAAAGGCATTCAGACTCCAGGGACAGGTACCTTTTTCTTAGACCCATTGTTCTAACAGGGCCCATTCTTTACCATTTTCCACTCTACACTACTGGAAAGACTCTGGCCTGTGATGGTCATTTTTGGCAACAGGTTATGACCCTTGTTATCAAAAAGGACTAGCTACTATTATCAACGAATGTCGTGACTTGCCCTTTCTCAAGGTCCAGAATCACCTACATCCACAGCTGGACCTCAGGACCTAATAAACAACCTAGATCTACAGGCATATCTAAAAGGCATACAGATGACCTACATCCACAGTCATCTGGTGATCTATACCCACAGTCATGCTTTAATAAAAATCCTTGTGTCTAAAAGATTCACAGAGGGCCTACGTTCACAGTCATCTGATGACCTACATCCACAGCTGTGCCTTACCGAAAAACATGTGTGTTATATCTCCTCAATTGCCATGGTCGGATCTGCATCCACAGTCCAAATGACCATGCCAAGTTGTAAGACCTACATCCAAACAGTATGAGAGGGACCTACATCAACAGTCCAAACACCCATTACATGGTTGCCTACATTCTCCACCAATTTGTTACATCCAGTGATCCTATTATGGATCTTATTACCAGGTATGGAGATTAAGATATGGTTGTTCATAACTATAAGTAAATTTATTAAACCCTAACAGTCACAATTCTAAATCAAAAAGCCAAAAATAACCTTAGCAGTTACAATTCTATTACTGTAGTTAGTCAAAAGCAATGCAACATGCGCACTACTCCAAGATTTAACAAACACAATGTCATTGGATGGCCAGTCCATGAGGTCTTGTTTGGGGTTCCTGACTCCTTCATCTGAATTCTGAATCTTGGATTGGTGACTGGATCTTTCAGGAGTAGGTTCTGAAGAGTATGCTCTCTCACCTTTCTATATATGCCATATAGCTTGCATTTCTTAATACATAAAATTAGCTAAAGCCTTCCTCCTACTGCATATTAATAATCTTGCTTCTGTTTCCTAAATATGGTTACCTTTAACTGGAATTTTCTATTTGGAGGAAATCTTTTCATTCTTAGGTGGGTTAAGTTTTCCTTTACTGTTCCTCTTTTGCCCAGACTATATTTATTCAATTTAGTTAGCCAACTTCCTGATTTAAGTCAGGGACAGTGTTTTTCCATCTGCTCCTTTTCACCAGATGCATGTCTTAACCACAATTTGAGCTAAGCATGCAGCTTAACCCAGGCATGTAGCCCTCTGGGTCTTAACAGTACAGACAGACAAAAAGCCTGAAGCTAAATCAGTTCAACCTTTGCAGGTTAGACTAAGCTGAGTAGACTGGATTTGTCAGCAAGTGAACTGACATTTATTTTTTACTCCAGAAATGCTAGTGTGAGCTTCTCTACTGGTCTGGAGCAGACTGCTTGGGCCAAGGTTTGTCTGCCCAGCCTGCGAGTCGGGTAAAAAGCATCCAGGGATGCTGGGGGACTGTGAGTTAACTTGAATCTGGAGGGAATCTGCAACAGAAGTTTAATAAAAAAAATTAACCTAAATCTGTTAAGTCTGACACTAACTACATCCATCCAGGTTTATTTTAAATCAGTTTTGGCCATTTTGAAAGCAGTTTATGTGTACTGAACTTCTGTTGTGTTACAGAGTGTGTTACTGTGAGCCCTGCAGCTCACATCTTGGGAATAGGATGGCCATCATAGAGGACAGTCCAGTTGTTCTCTGTCCTCTATTTATATGAAACCCAATGCCTTTATGTTATCTATTTTTCTCTTCAAGAGAAAAGATTGCAAAGTATTATGAAAGTTTCAAGTGAAAAATAGAGGACATAAAGGCATCGAGTTTTGTATCAATAGACAACAGAGGACAGAGTAGCAGAAAATCAGAATGTCCTCTATGATGGCCACCCTACTTGAGAACCAGGACAAGGGGAGCCTGGCATCATGATCCCAGGATCCATCTGCACCAGCAATAAGGTGTGATGGAATCTAATGTGCAAACCACACAATCACATATATGGTATGGCAGGTGGCTATTCATAGCTATGGTGATAAATGTTTTTGTTTAGCAACTAACTGGAGCAACAAGGAGGGCATTAAGCTAGCATTGCAAGAAAGTATTTACCACAGTGGAGGGACAAAAGAAGGAGCTAACCATATGTCTATGCAGAATAGCCACTTTACAAATGTTTCTTTTTCTTTTGATTATTTTTTTTAATCATTTTAATGAGACTTTGGCTTCTCAGTGCCAAAGTAAGTGTTAAAATGAGATTTCTAAGTCACAAATGCTTTTGGAGGTGTTGCCCTCCCCATGGTCATTTGAAAGAAAACAAGTAAACACCTCATTATGATAGTCTTCAGGGGGGTTAACACCATTTAATTGAGGTAGAGAGAAATTTATTTGTCTCTATCTTGATACTTATCTTAGATATCTTATATCATACCAATATATCTTATTTAGATAGCTTGCCTATGTATATATGACACAGTGGGCACATATACACATGTTCTTAATATCTTAAAGCCTTTCCACATATTTTCTATATTGTTCCTTAAAATAAATACATTTTGTGTCTTAGCAGATCTGGCCTGAATGAATCTCTTCTATTTGAGGAAATACTGACCATTAGCTTCTGGTTGAATCTGTTCTTATCTGCCTCTAATCCTAAAAGAAGAAAATAGAGAAAAGGCAATTAACTATTCTACTGGCAATCTGACAGAGGAGAAGCACTTACAGTTAGGGGATTTTTTTCACTGCACAGTTAACCTGCACCCTTTTTCAACTACTAAGCCCTAAACCTCTTCACAATCCAAATCTCTCAATTTAATTAACTGAGTCTTTCAGCTCAGGCATAACCAGGGCTGTGGGTTAAAGTTTAGGTTCTGCTTTCACCTCCAACTAATCACCCCAGTGAAAACAGAAGCTAAATCACTCAAATTCTGAGACTCCCCTGATGCCTTTCCTGGGACCCTGCCCAGGGCCACAAGAATTGCCCAGAAAGGGTCCATACTTCCTCTGACTCACATCCAGCATACGTATCTGAATACTATCCAAGTATCAGTTTGTTCTGTTAACACTTCAGTGGCTTATGATTCTACTGGATGAAACCATCTCCCAACATGGTACAAAAGATTAGTTATCATCAGGGATCCTGGTTTTCTCTGATAAAAAGACTCTCCAAATTTCAGATTCAAAAAAGTAATCCAATATCCACATTTTTCTGTGATTAAAATGAAACACCACTAATATAATATATATATTCCAGTGAGGAATGGTCCTGCTCTGAGCAGGGGGTTGGACTAGAGGACCTCCTGATGTTCCTTCCAACCCTCATGTTCTATGAGGCTATGGTTATATGATCTATTCTGGTCCATGGGTTTGACCAATTTGTTATTCCCACTGTATGGGCTCCTATTTACCTGGCAGTTCCAGAGCTGGCACAGCAAGTTGTGTTTCATTTGACAAATCTCCTGCCCAAGATGTACAGAAAAAGTCTTTTCAAACAGTCCATTAGTCCATACCAATCATTCTTCAGGCATTCCCCTCCCTGCTTGCCATTCTTTCTGGTACTTTAAAGGGAAAATCTGCCCTCATCATGGCCATAAGTGCTTGAAAACTACTTAGTGGTCCATGACCAGCATTGGGAAGTTCCTGGTAAAAAAAAAAACCTTTGGTTTTCTAAAACAGGGATCAGAAGCATATGGTCTTTGGGCCAGATGTGGCCTTCAGAGTCACTGGATCTGGACTACAGAGCTAGAAGTCTTTGCCCCTGCCTATGGCCATGCTAGAGTTGGATAGTGAGAAGCTATGCTGGGGTTGGGCAGCTGGAAGTTGCACTCAATTTGTTGTTGCTTCTTCCCATCCCCTACTCCCTGGCTGCAGCGCAGGCACGGCTTCCAGAAAGTGGGGACCTGAGCTTGAGCTGGGCAGCTTCCAGCCGCACCTGGGTGCAGTTGGGTGTGGTGTGGAGGTTTGAGGGGGAAGGAGCAGGGAAAAGTGACAGCAGTGCAGATACAGCTGGAAGCTGCCCAGCCCTGGCACAGCTTCCCAGTGTGTCGTATCAGGGAGCTGTGCCTATGCTGCAGCCATAGAGCAGAGGATGGGGAGAAGTGGCAGCAGCAGCGTGGGCACAGTTTCCAGCTTCTCAGCCCTTTCAGTTTGAAACTGTGCTCATGTCCCAGTCAGGGAGTGGGGAGCTGGGAAAAATGACACTGGCACTGGCATAGGCCCAGCACAGGTACAGGAAAACTCCACCTTGCTGCTGATATACCACCAAATCTACCCAACATCTGCTAGACTGGAGCTACATTGGTTCAGCCTGTGGCCTGAAAAGATTGCTTGTGCTGCTTTATTAGCATTTCACTTCTTCACTAAGATCTGTTGCTCAAAGTCTGTCAAGTGTTCATCAGTTCCAGTCTCACATGGATGACCAGCAAACTTCTCTGGCAAATGTACATTTGCCACCTTGAAGGCACTTCACTAGCTGTACAACTCACTTACCAAAATCAGTGGAATACTGCAAGTAAAATCCAGTGCACACAGACAGAATTTAGCTTTATTCTAGCCACCCATTCACAGACAGCAATGTAATATAATGCAAGATGACTACACTAAAGTGCAGATATACAATCACGTATTTGCCTAATTTTTTTATAGCAGTGTAAATCGTACTGGGATCTGAAACAATGAAATGACCATTTTATCCCAGAATAGCCAATGCAGGCTATTATTATAGCACTACTAGTTGGTGGGGAACTGGCCTGAGCCTGAGCAAAGGACTATTCTAGGATAATCAACTGCAGTTGGATAGGACTAAAGAGCTACAATGACATTGCTGTAACTTAAACCAGTGTGAAACTTCTTTTATAATTGACTTTACACCGACATACACCAGTTTAGGACTGTACCTCCCATCAGTGTAAAGATAGATTATGCTGGTATAAATATCTTGTGTGCCTATACTCTGAGGTCCCTAGCAGATGGTACATTTATGATGTGATTAATATATTAGTTGTGCAATAAATAGTAGTGTTGCCACATATTCAGGCAATTAATAGCATGACAAACTGGGAAACAAGTCACAAAAATATTACACATTATATGTGGAACATTATTGTGGCTGTTTTCTATCATGCCTTAAATTGAACATGTGATAGGGTAAAGCCCCACAATGCACCCTAATGCCAGCTACATGGCTAGGCTTTTAGCTTACTAGCTGATGTGGAGCGGGGACATCCCCAATCTCCACTCATCCATGACATGGGTCTGCAGCACTGGCAGCTATGGATGGAGGAGATTTAAGTGCCAGGGAGGTTTAGGTGCCCAAGTGTAGGGAGCACATCAGTTTATGGTCTCCCTGTGTATCAGCAGGCTGATAGCAGCATAGAACTAAATGGGGCTACACAATGCAGTTTTCAGCTGATTGTGTCTGGGCCTACGCTTGGTCTATGTAGCAATGATAAGCTGCAAAACATGGCCAAGAAGAAAAAGACATCAAAGCTTGTGCCTGAGTAACTAACTGCAAAACATGGCTAAGCAGAAAAGGCCCCAAAAGCCTTTGCCTGAATGTCAATAGCATAAGTCCTTGCAGGTGCTATAGCTGGTTTTTGTCAGCAGAACAGAGAAAACCTTCCGTCTCACTAGACACAATCAGAGCACAAGGCCCCAGGAAGGACAAAGTAGCCTTTTAAGACAGGGTTAGAATGACATTATATCATGGGAAGGAAAGAGATAAGAGGTCCTCCCTATTGTTCCTGCTACTTTCTCAAGGATATAGATCCTAAATAATTGGAACTTTCTTGGCCCATAAGAAATCTAATTTAATCCAGTTCTGCAAGTTTCAGTCCAACAAAGACATTTAAATAAAACCAATCAGAGACCACTCATTAGAACATCAGAAGCAGTTATCTATAAAAAGACTAAAGGGGGCTGACAACTTCTGCATCACACCTGCCAGACTATCTGGAGGACCCCCTGTTGCTAGAGATCAAGAGTCTGACCAGATTCTCTTCATGGCAGTTAAGACTCATCCTATAAGATTATGCTTATCCTCAGTTATTAATCTTGCTGTGTCGATGGTTCAAGAAACTTTACATATTAATTGGAATAACCTGTTATCTGTCAGCTCTGTGTCCCTGAGGGAACCCTGGCACCCAGCTTGCTGGACTTACAAAGGACTTTTTCTTTCCCTCTTCCCCCTGCACCTCACCTAACCAGAACTAAGCAGAAAAAAAGTTTAATAGGCATCTCAGGCCATACATCCCAGTATGGGAGGCCTATTTAAACTTGATTGACTAAAACTAGGTTGCCAGGTTAGGGAATTCTGAAGCAAGAGACTGAGTCAGCGCAGGTATGGGCAACATTTGAACACTGGTTAAGGGTTTATCACAACATCCAGCCTGTTGGAGACCTGACCACAAATGCTGTCATACTTTTCCTGGGATGACTGGTGGAAGTCCTCCACACAAAGTTTATGAACACTCCAAGTAATCCTCTTCAGTCACAACAAGTAATATACAAAACACTGATGCTGACTTCACAGTGCAAGCATAGCTAGGCCATCTGAGAAGAAATAATGTGTTACCCCTTCTAGTATATCTTCTATATTCATAATAATTTCAAGTCAGCTCCTACATGTCTGGTTACTCCTTAAAACTTCATGTTTTTCCTGATTGTTAATCAGTTTCTTGAGATGTTCCAAACCAGATAACCCCTTGTCACTGAAAAGGGTAATTCATTTAAATTGAAACAATTTATATAACAGGATTTTCCCTGTCAATTACAGCTTGGGACCCTCGTGATTAACACAATTAAAAGAATGCTTTGAAGAAGCTGGACTAAGGACATAAGAAAGCAGTAAACAGCAAACAGTGTGTTTCAAGAGGGAGAAATCTCTCTGACACCATCTGCTGTTGTTCTTAAGAAGCTGTGATAAACAGATCTTCTCTTTTGGTCTCCTTTTTCACCTTCAACGATCGTGCTAGGAACTTTGCCTGTCAACAAACCATCCAAGTGCTTTGGAATGGTGATATCCCAGCTCTCACACTCATTCTCTCTCTCTCTCTCTTTTTCTCTCTAGGCATAGCTTTCTGAACCTGAATTTTATTAGTTAAACCTGATCTAGGTTTCCCCAAATACTCAGTTGAACCAGTGTAATATTGTAATTGTTTTTGTTTGTTTTTTCTTCCATGGCTATTATTACTAGTACCATCATAAATTTCATATACTTAGCAATAAATAATTTTTATAATCAAACTGGTGGTAACCGGGTGAATTTGTCCTCTACTTCCCCTTCTCCACTTGCTCTGCAGCAATGCTTCTTTTACCTAAGCCAAAGATCTCTGTAGAGCCCCCAAATACTGTGAGGTCCATTCATCAAGAGGCTACCACTACTACGACAGTTAGGGCAAAAGATTAGGATGTGCTGAGTTTGAGGCACATAAAGGGATCAGCTTGTATACGCTGTTTGACTCAATTTGTCTCAGATGTGCCCTAATTAACTGAATACTGGCTCATGAGGGTATCAGCTGGACACCCAGCCTGATTCAGAGGTATTCTGTTCACCTGTGTGCTTGTGTCTGACTGAGTTTTATTGTTGCCATGATGAACTGATTAACTGATTCCTGGCATATTGGGGTGTCAACCTGTACATGCTGATCAGGCATGTCACGTTAATCTTTACGTGTATGTATATTTGACTGGTTTGGTGGCTGGAGGAACCCAGCACCATTGAAACTGAGTCCTACAAGATAGCTCCATTGGCGGTAAGGACTTGCAGGGAGGGAGAGATTCAACTCTATATAGAAACACAAGTAGCACAAGCAGCACATTGATAGAATAACAGAGATCCCAGGAACATACCCCTCATAAATGAGCATGCCCTAAAGTGACGGACAAATCTGGTAACAGATCCAAGGGTCCAATTCCATTTTTCATCCATCCACCCCATTTAATATGTCTTAACATCATCCCATCACCAGCTGCCAGCAAACTGAAAGGGTGCCACGGGAAGCATGGCTTCCAGGACTAGTCCCCAAAACTGCACTTCCCATGGCACCCTTTGAACATCCAGGTGGGCTTGAATCCTGGCATCATGGATGCCATATTTATGTGACATGACAGGATTACAAGATTTTTTGGGATCCAAGTTAAAATTTCTTGTATCCCAATTGTACAATCAAATTAACATCTGCCAAGGGTCTGAGATAAAAATGCAAGGCCATTTACTGGTGAATAAACTGTTTGCAGTGATCATGACATTGTCCTGTGTTGCTGACTCTCATAATATATAAAGTCCCATGATATTTGATGTACCATATATCATAAAGTCCCAGCTCCTGAAAGCATATGATAAGCTGAGAATCTTGGTTTTCACTGGGAAAAGGATATCTTGACATCATAGTTGCAAGCTTGAAAATATAACAACAGTCACTATGCAGGCTCAGAAATCAGAAGGCTAATAAACATTAGATTTACAAAACCTTGACATTTTTGAGGCATGGCTTCTTATTTTTAAATAAGTTGGGTTGGCAGTATTGCCTGTCTTGCTGAGATATAACTTATGCGTGCAAGACACAGTCAGAAAATGTATCAATAGATTAAAAGAAAATATCTTTCTAAAAAGTTAACCCAGTTCTCAGGCTCAAATATTGCATCTGATCCAATGAAAAGGAGAAATACTCCTGAGGGCAAAAATAAACTACATCTGAAAAACAAGCATAGCAGGAAATAAAAGCTCAAGAAGCAGAAAGTGGAGGAGGGAAAGTACTGGATGGTCATGAAAGCCTGAAGGACAAGAAGAAAAAGATTCATGCCAAAAATGACTATACTTGTTAAACAGTTTGAACATGCCTGAGGAACCAGTCAATCATGACAGCTAGTTAGCAAGTCAGAAATTCTAATAAAAAAATATGTCTGAATAAAGCTAAGCAGGATTTCTCCTTCACCATTTATTTGCTGTGACTTGTTGCACTTTTTAAGGTGTAATAAAACTGCAAGAATTGAGCTAGTTGGTGATAATACCAACACCAGCATACCAACACCTTTCCTAAATTATCCTCCAGAATCTCAATTTAGACTGTTTTAAAATAATGAATCCTCAGCTGCTATAGTAGAAAAGAAAACTTTCAAAAAGGTGAACCAAATCTCACAGCAGAGATTTTTAACTTAAACTGGACAATAGCTCTGAACTGTCAACTTCCTCATGGATCTAAGGAAAGTAATAATATAAATGCCTAAGGATAATTTCAACATCAGCATTAACCATTTAATTGTTTGTTAAAGGATATAAACAACTAGGCAGTGGAGAAGAGATCTGCACAGTCTGCTGTGACTATCCCCTTTTGACACCACAAGGAGGAGAAAACATTGCTTTATTTTCCTGTAATTAAGGAGATGAACATCCAGGGAATTTGACACAGGAGGATTAACAAGGTCACCCTATCCCCATCTAAAGAAAGCCAAACTAAAAAGTCCACTATAGTTAATGGGAGTACTCAAACTCCAAGGACGAGAAACCAAGGCCAGAGACAACAATGAATCCAAGAGAGCATATATCACTTGAATCAGCTGCACAATCTGTTGTGAGTGGTGTGTCAATTTGGTAATGCATACTGGTGGAGCTTTTTGATTGATGTCTGAAGTATTAGATGGCATGGTGTTTCCTCTGAACAGTGCCTATGATTGCAAAATGGACTCCAATCCTGTCCAGGGCCTTCAGGCACTGCAGAATAAATAAATAATAGCTATCTTTGTGTGAGTTTGGCCTTTGATAACTAAGTAAAGAATGCTAACGGTTAATGTGGTAACTATGATAACATCTGCAGTACCATACAGTAATTGCTGCAATGAGGAAAAGCTCCATTAGGAAGAGTCATTATTTGCCAGAGGATAATGAAATAGACACCCTATGGGAGTCAATGTGTAGCATGAATGATTTTAACATAGATTGTGATAATAGTCAAGTAGTAGATTTGTAACCGTGTTATCCTTGCTATTGTATCCTATAAGTTTACTGAAAACTCCATTTTGTGTATTTTTGCTTGACATGAGTTGCTTGCTTAACACAAGTGAATGAACCTTGTATAAACTTTGTATGTGTTACGTGTTATGTGAAAGGGTAAATGGTGGGAGAATGGTCTAGAGACAGGAAAAGGCAGGTTTAACTGTTTATGTAGGCAACAAGGCACTGAATGTGTAAGTTCCCAGTCAGTAAACTAATTAGTGGATGACCGAAGAATCCCTTTGAAGCCTAGCGCACAAAGGAGATAATCAGGAGAAGGAATGCAGCACATCCTGCCTGATGGACAGTAAGGACACTTCAAGGCTGAGATACCAACTTTTACAAACAAACTGACCTTGAGCTGAGATAAGAAGAAGACGAAGGAGAAACACTGTAACAACAGAAATCGGGCATGGAAAATCCCAAAGTGCTGAAAAAAGAATGCTAATCCCTATAAAAGAAAGACTCTGAAAATGTCAGGGTGAGTGAGCCTCTATTTTGACTGCTTTCTCTGGAGCACAAACGCATCTGTTCACCCCGCTCTAGCTGCTATCTTTATCTTCTCTCAGTAGGCCTGGGCTGGACACCTAGTGCTTCTACTGAGCAACTGCTGTTGGTAACTATAATATCTGAATGGAATGGTTGTTTTTTGTTTGTGTATGTCTGTGTATAATGACGTGTATGATGATTCGTGTGTGTGTGTGTATGAGTGGTGTGTCTGAACCTCTATGTCTGATTCATGTAATCAATAAACATGGCATTTTGCCTTATCCCCCTTTATAAGGTCTTGCTCTTTATTTGATATATTGTATTTAAAGTAACATTTTGGTGGAGAATGCATGTGGGGGTGAATAAGGACATATGCTACAGTTCTTGGTTGATTCTGTGTTAATTGTTTAATGGCTTATAGTTATCTGTCTAAAGGTGTGCACACCATCCGGTGGTAGATGTGCCAGGTATAGTGGTCTCGGGTTAGACCCACCACAACAGAGAAATAGAAAATTGCCTGTAGATAGGCAATTTGTTTGATTTGGAGCCTATTTTGTGGGTTGTGGACTGCCTGTAGAGGGGTCCATTGTTTTGGCTTGAATTTTATCTCAGGGTTTGATTATATTGGAATACTGAAACTTTGGTGCGTAGTACCGACTAGTATATTGGCTTTGAGAAATAATAAGTGGTAATTCAGCACAACAGGCAGGCACTGTCCTAAGAACTTAAGCCAAGAGCTGAGATGTGTAAAAAGAAATCAGTAAAGAGTGAGGCAGATGTAAAAGATTCCCTGCCATATATACAGGATTTGAGCCTTTTAAAGCAAGTGCTGCAACTGTTTGGGCATAGCCCATGGACTGAGCAGGCAGTAGCAGATACCTGCACCACTGCAGATTTAAAAGAAAAATTTTAAAACTATATGCAGATATATAATATACCACCACACTCCACAAAGATGGAAGCTGCTGCTATGTAGCTTTTATGGGAAGCTACTAAAAATCTTTTCCTCCATCTGACTAACTGTCAGGAGGTGTTTACACTACGAGACACACAGTTTAGACAGGCTACACGTGAATTAGACACCCTAAAAATAGCAGCAGGGGGCACACACTCACAGCTACAAACCCTTCATGATGTTTTAAGATAAACCATGTTGGACAATAAAAATCTTGAGACAGTAGCTGAAGAAAAGACAAAACTGGAACAAGAGGTCCAATCCCTACAAGGAATGGTAAAGAAACTAACACTAGAGCAGACAGGCACTGGCAAATCACACTCAGTGTGAGTCCACAATCAAGCATCTGAGGCACAAATTGGGATTTGCAAACAGACAAGTCACTGCTGTCGCCACTGGGGAGGTCCCAAAGGATACTTTTACCAGATTTGCCCATTACTTTGGGGTGTGCTAATTTATAAGGGATAGGTTTCTGCCACAGAGGGAGAGAACCCGAGGAAACTCTGGAGCTCCTGGAAGGGGCCACAGAGTCAGAAATGGGCGGCGGAACAGGAGAAAAAGAATGATTTAAATTACTCACCGCAGGAGCTGAGGAAGAACAAGGACCGCAGGAGAAGCCCGCACGCTGCCAGATCCGAACCTTAAATCACCTGCGGACAGCAGGTGACGGCAGCAGGGATCACCAGCCGTCGGGGATAAAAGAGCCGATTGCGGCAGAGAGAAGGACACGCACATGGCCACTGGGAAGAGGCCGGACCGGCGGAAACTGATGGAGGGGTGGAATGCCGGAGCTGCATGTTGACTGGAGCTGCAGTGGAACGAGAGAGCCGGGGAAAGGAGGAACATCCGGAGAACAGATTACCCCAAGAGACGCCAGACCAGAAGTGGTGGGTAGCTGACCCAGAGAGAGAGGGCTAGTAAGCTGAGTCACGGGCTGTGACTCAAAAAGGGAAAGAGGGGCAGAGGCCTCGACATTGTTAGGCAGCAAGTCGGATTTAAGTTCAGTAGAATTTTGTTTTGATTGTGTTACCCAGGGTTTGAAGGGGCTGAGGCGTGGTTTTAGGGGGGAGTGAGAAAGAGGGGAGTTCAGTGGTGGCGTGCCTGAGGGAGCAGCAACAGGAACACCAAGATACGCTGGGCAGGGTAAGGGAAAGGTGAAAGGGGAGGAGGATCCTTGCAGAAGACCTCTACCGCAGGTAGCTGAAGGGGGTGACCACACGGCAGGAAGCCCCACCCACTGGAAGATCAAAGTCATGGCAGGTGAGAAGAGGTGGACCACGGCGCAGAGAGAGACCTACCCTGGAACTACCTGCAACGGCAAGCCAGATATCTGTAAATTCTCGGAGCAAGGAAGCCCGAAGTAGGATGTTCGATGCCCGGCGGCTACAGTTTCTATAGGGTCTTGGTAATTCTGTCAATGTGCTCCTTGTCTTACTTGTGTTTCTATATGGAGTTCTATATCTCCCTTCTGGAAGTCCTCACCCCCAGTGGAGCTATCTTGCAGGACTCAGTCTCAATGGGGCTGGGTTCCTTCAGTCACCAAATCAGTCATACACACAAACACACACAAATTAACGTGACACGCCTGACCCGTCCAGCTTGATCAGCATGGACAGGCTAATACCCTCTTATGCCAAGAATCAGTTCATCAGAGCAACAATAATCTGCAGTCAGACATAAGCACACAGGTAAACAGAATTCCTCTGAATCTGGCTAGGTGTCCAGCTGATTTTTCTTCTTGAAACACACACATTACTACTTTTTACAGATTTTTATACCCTCAGTTCAGCTTTTTCAAAGTATTCTCAATAGTGTAAATCATTGTCTTTTCTCTTGACAAGGGGTTATCTGGTTTGGAACATCTCAACAAACTGATTGATAATCAGGAAACACATAAGGTTAGGGTGTAACCAGATACTTGGGAGCCAGCTTGAAATTCCTATGGATAGCAGATATACTGATGGGATATCTCTTGGTTTCTTCAGAAACAAAAGATAGTTTGCAGCATCAGGATTTTGGATTTTCACTTGCTGTGAACAAGCCTCAGCAACAGACTTAAGGCAATTATTGGGGTGCTCATAACCTTTTATGGAGAGGACTCTACCAGTCATCTTGGAAAAAGTATGGCAACACCTGTGATTAGGACTCCAACAGGCTGGACGCTGTGATGAACCTTTAACCATTGTTCAAATGTTGCCCATACCCCTTCTGACTCAACCTCTTTGCCTCAGCATTCCCTAACCTAGCCACCGAGTTTTAGTCAATCGAGTTTCAATAGGCTCCCATAGTGGGACCAGGGAATGTACGGCCCAAGATGCCTATTAAACTTAGAGGTGTGTGTGTGTCTGAGGGGGAAAAGTCCTTTTTAAATCCAGATTAGAACTGGTCTGATAAATGCTGAGCTGGGTATGTGTGAACATGGGTTGATTAACATTTGGAGCACAGATTCCCCATCATACAGCGCTTCCCTGCTTCTCTAGTCCCAGAATTCACTGCAGTTTCTGCTTCAGACTTTCTGTTCTCCATCTCTCATGTAAATGAATGGTCATCTGGTTCCATCTTGGATGCAAATGAGACCTAGGGCAGTTGTTTCACTCTGGTCATCCTTATCTGGAGGGTCTTAGGTGTGTCTCTCACTGCATCTTAATCTGTTTCATTTAGGTAGAGGAGGGGAGGGCGGGGGGAATTCTTTGTGAGTCAGATAGACTGCATCCTGTGCCAGGGTTGCCCGAGATCACAGAGCTGAGATGTAACAATACCTCAGATTTGGAACGAGAATTATTGAATGAAAAGAGGGATGCAGATGTGTAGGATAATTACCCACCCACAGTGGCTGCCATAGAGAGGCAATCAACCACTGAAACTAGAGGACTTGTGCCCGACGGCCAGGTAAAAGGACCAATTACTGGTTCTCAAACTACCACCAATATTATTCCTTTGACAGCTACAGATGTAAGGGCATTAGCAACATTTTTAGGGCCCCTATCCAGAGCAACCTTCAATAAGTAGATAGTGCAAGCATGCCAGATGGCTCTTAAAGAGACCCGCTGGCGGAAGAAATGCAATGCATGTCAGCCTAAGCAAGCCCAGAACTCCGGGGTATTGTGTGGAGATTTAGCACATTGACCCAGGTCCTCAGTATTCTTGTATTGTTCAGATACCTGGGCAATGCTATGGGGCACTGCATTTATTAGCTCAAGTGGCTACCCCAACACAAAAGCCAGATGAGGACCCCGAAATGTTTTTAACTCATTGGGGCTCATGCAAATAATGGCAGGAGTAGTCACTCACGCTGCAGGGGATGGAGTCCTAGATGACATGGTTTTCCCAGTAGAGAACCTACAAGATTGAGCAGCAGCTACACAGCCAATGTATGCAAATAAATTAGGTATCTGGGGTGACAGACATCCAACCATGCTAGCAGAATTGAGATACAAAATCCAGCAACTAACACTGCATGCAGTTCATTTAAATGTAACCATCAAGAAGGAAAGGGCTCTGGTAGTGACGGCAAGAGACCAGGTCACCTATTCTAATGAGAGTGGTGGAAAGGGAAGCTGGGTCTCAGGACAAGGTAATGGGGGTAGAGGAAGAGGGAGAGGTAAATCAGATGTAAAACCTTCAACCAAGAGACACTGCACTGCCTGGCATATCCTAATGGAACTGTCTGTGCAAAACAGTTAAAGAGATGCCTCGGCACAGCTGTGTTGAGCACACTGCGAGCACAGATGCAGGGATTTTCCCCTGTAGCACAGGAAAAGTTTCGGTGCACGGTCAGAGCCCGCCAAAACTTTGCAGCTTCACCATTGAGTGCATGCTTACGATTGGCCCACGGTAAATTATGCAGACATATTGGTCGGCAATTGGCTCGCTGACCGAATAAAAGGCTTGGGCCTTTAAACCAGAGGAGTGCTCGGACGCGCATGAGGAAAGATCCCTGTGTGCATTTCCAAGCCATGAAGGAGGCCTGATCAACCGACGATAACTCCCCGCCGGAATCATCCTACGCCCCATACCCTGCGTGAGTGTGAGCATCAGTGTGCCTGTGTCCTGTTTAAGTTCTGTAACTTCAAGGAACGTGCCTACAGCCTACGGACTGTAAGTAAAGTTTTTCTGGCTTCCAACAACCTACGTGTCTAGTGCCTTATTTCCTGTCCATCAGCTGCCCCATTTCGCCAGCATTTCTCGACCCCCACAGGAACATAGCGCAGATAGAGGGAGGTGGGATGGAGCTCCTACCTCTGATCTAGTTTTAAAGGCATTTGAGTTGTTGCAGTCTAATTCTAAAGAGCCAAAGGGACATAGTGTGCTGAGTGTGCAACTAAACCCAACTACACCCCCTTTTCCTCCTAGTGCATAATAGGAAGGTCCGCTGGACAAAGAACTGCCCAACGATGTAGGAGCCCAGTCATAACAGTTCATTAGCAACATTAAATGGGACCTCAAGGGGAGACCATACATTTATGTCCAACAGGGACTGTGAAGGGTTTTAAAACTATGGGAAATTAAAACCATGGGAATTTAAAATCATGGGAAATTTA
The DNA here is from genome assembly GCA_030014935.1 of Caiman crocodilus. Lineage (NCBI taxonomy): Eukaryota > Metazoa > Chordata > Crocodylia > Alligatoridae > Caiman > Caiman crocodilus. The sequence continues at coordinate 107,994,311 of JAGPOW010003316.1, read as the reverse complement.
ATTGACACCACCAAGGTGTTAGAAACAATGATTCTTGGGTCTGATTGGCTATTTGAAAATTAAAGAATAATCGATTTTCCAAGAAGCAAATTTTGGAGAGTGGACTCAATTCTCCTCCAATCTTGGCAGACAGACACAAGCACTATCATAACCAGAAAAGCCCATAGGATATCTCTCACTGCTGATCAAGCAAATGAGTGGAAAAATACATTTCCTGCAGTGTGGACAAAGAAAAAGACTGACTGTAGTAAAATTAAAGCCTGTGTGAAAATTGTGGGAGAGTGTGTCCCACCCCAGAAACAATGTCATTATCCAAAAGAGGCAGAAGCACAGTTAAAGGAAATAAGCTATGATTTAGAAGAGGGGTGGGCAAAATGTGGCCCGGGGGCCAGATGTGGCCCACTAGGCCATTCTATCTGGCCCACAGGGCCCCTAAAAATTTTAGAAAATTAATGTTATCTGCCCCTGGCTACCTATCAAGTGGACCTCCATGGCTTGCCAAAATTCAGTAAGTGGCCCTCCGCCCAAAATAACTACCTACCCCTGATTTAGAGGCACGAGGGATTGTTAAAAAGACTAACTCCCCATTTAATTCTCCTGTATGGCCAGTATTTAAGGCAGATGGACACATTTGGAGATTAACTGTTCACTACAGGAGGATTAACAAGGTCACCGTGCCTATGGCGCAGATTGTAGCTAATATGACAGAGGTAATACAAATGGTGCAAGCCACCTCCAAGTATTTCTCTGTAATAGATTTGGCTGTTTCTTTGCAACACCTCTCTATCCAGATTCCCAAGATTGATTTGCATCCATATTGAAAGATCAGCAGTATACCTTCTGTCAGGTGCCCCAGGGATTTCACAATGCTCCTGCCATCTGTCACCATCATGTAGTGAGAATGCTGGATCAGCAAGATCTGCAAGATAGATCTCAAGTGTCTTCATATGTTGATGACATTCTCATCTTTGGACCAACTGAGCAACATGTTAAACAAGGAACCGAAAGGGTGCTAGCTCTTATTCAAGAGACAGGATTTAAAGTAAGCCTGGAGAAAGCTCAGCTGGTCCAAACATCTGCAAATTACTTGGGAATGGTCATTGGAAATGCTGGAAGACAAAGAGATCAGAGAAGAGTTAGGGCACTCATAGATATGCCAGCCCGGATGGACACTCCTGCCTTAAGGATCTTCTTAGGTGGATTTAATTTTTTGAGATTGCACATATATAAATATGCAGAAATCACACTTCCCTTATGGAAATAGCTAAAGAAAAAGAATCAATGGGAATGGGGCCCAGAGCAGGAAAATGTTTTAACTGTCTTAAAGCAGAAAGCATTAATGGCCCCAGCCCTCTGCTTCCCCGATGAAACTAAACAATTCACCATATGCTTGGCAGCCAATGATGTGGCATTAGCAGCTACTCTCTGCCGAACAACAAGGACAAGAAGCTAGTGCCAGTAGTGTATGAGTGATGAAAACTACAGGGAGCCAAATTAAATTTTGACCCCTGTGAAAGAGAGTGCTTAGATGTTGTGTGGGCAATTCGATCTTTTGAACCATTCACTGGGATTGCTCCTATAACAATTCAAAGCACCCCCCCCCCAAATATGTCTTATCTGACAAACTTGCTGGGAGGGGGAAGGTTTTCAAGCACAAAGGACCCTCATGCTAGTTAGTAGAGGAGTCACTGCTGAAACCATTTCAAAACCTGACATGTTAACCCATGCTTTAATTGAAAAGGGGGCAAAACATGATTACCCTGAGGTTATTCTGGAACAAAGAATAGCCCTGATGGAAGCTCCCCCTCTCATATAATTGGACACTTGAGGGTGAGAGACTCATATCTGGTTACAGATGCAAGTTCTGTGATGATTAAAGGCAAGCAATACACTAAGTATGCAGCAATTAGTTTGGGGGGGAAGAATAATCCAAGGATATCTTAAACAGGGCTCTATTCAGCATGTGGAGCTACATGCTATCTATCAAGTCCTAAAGCAATATAGAGAAACATCCCAGAATATTTACATCTGTGCAGACAATGATTTCTGTGTAAAAGGGATACAGTATTGGATGCATGACTGGAACAGGAATGAATGTCAGGGAGCAGATGGAAAAGAGATAGCATACCTGGCAGAATGGAAATGCATCTATGATTAGGTTCTCAAAAATTCTAACCAACTGAAAATCCAACATGTAAAGGCCCATGGGTCAAGGTATGGACAAAAGGTATGGATCCTGAAGCAACATGGAATTGGCGGGCAGATGGAATAGCCCAACAATATAAGATGACAGAAATATCAGATCTCACCAGAGGTCAGGGAAAACATAAAATCCATCCTGATGCCACCAACCTAGCAGCTGACACCAACTCATTTCACATACGGTTCCCTGGAAAAATAGAGAAACAATAGTTAATTAATGTAGCACATCAATTCATGCACAAAGGGGTGGAAGGGACCCTAAAAAGATTGAAACAAGTGATTGAGTGGGAAGGGATGAAAGATGATGAGAGAACTTGGGTTTCTAACTGCATTCAACGTGCTATGAATAAGGCTCGACCACCATACCAAGCATCCTAATGCATCAAAGGAGAGTTGGACCCTAGCATGGATTGCAAATAGACTTCATTGACAAGCTCCCAAGAAGTAAGGAGGCATTTCAGTATCTCCTAGTAATCACTGATTAGCTTTCAGGATGGGTAAAATCTTCTCCAGCTAAAAACAATAATACACAGCAGCCAAGATACTTCTTAATTAAGTGGTGTGTAAATTCAGCACCCCCAAGATCATCAGCTCTGATAACAGGGGAGCCTTCGTGAGGGAGAATTTCACAATGATGCTGCAGGCTTTAGGAATCACACAAAAAATTCATATTCCATATCACCCACAATCTTCAGGACAAGTGGAACAAATGGATCAGACTACCAAGAAGCTTTGAGAAAGGTATTTAACCAGGTAAAGATTGGCTTGGCAGACTGCCACTAATTCTAGCAGCAATTCACAGTAGTGACAGATTGCAGATGGAGATTCAACCATATCAGATATTATTTGGACATTCAGTGACATCAATGACAGATCCTGAATGCATCGGACAACTCACCAAAACCCCCAAAATCACACAATATGATTATTTTCAGTGGTTAAAGCAACTACAAGAAGACAATTATATTCTGTAATATAGAATAAATCAAGCCACTGAAAAGATGATCTCAAGGACCCAGTTAAAGGATGTATCACAGCTCCCATCATGGGATGCAGGAGACCAAGTTATGTACCTAAAATTAGGTAAAAAGACCCATGCTTTGGAACCTAAATAGACTGGCCTTTATTCCATAGTGGAGCGTCTTAGATTCATAGATGTTAGGGTCGGAAGGGATCTCAATAGATCATCGAGTCCGACCCCCAAGGTCTTAGTCCTTTGGTCTATCGCATCGAGAAAGATGGGCAATTCAAGTGGGTTCATGTCTCACAATTAAAGCTGTTTTCTTAATCAGTAATTTTTAACACCTTTCTTTTTTAGATGTTTTTCCACCAACCAGCCACATGATGGCAGGACCTGAATGGTGGATACTCGGATTAAATGTTCTTGCTGTTGGTAGTATGTTAATCTGGTTTTGTTGCTTGTCAATAGAGGTATTTATTTATGCTTTCACATTAACTGGCCTTACGACTACCACACAGGGTCACCTGCTCTGCCAACCTTAAGGATGCTGTGTCATGCTGGTGGCAGAATGGTAAATCTGGCTGCACAGCGAAGTGCCTCAGTGGCTGGATAACCCAGAATTGCCACTACCCCATGAAGATCCCAGAAAGTCCTCTTCTGTTCCACTTTTGTGGAAGACAGACATTAAAGTCCAGATTCTATTTAATCTATTAGACATCTAAGTAGATTTAAGTGTCTCAGTGTAATTCTATTCCTCCCTGCTTTAGTACCTGAAAAACTGTATTGGACCTACCTTTATAACAGGGTTGCCAACTGTCCATAAACAGCAGACAGCAACAAAAATGATTAGAAGCCTTGAAACCATGACTTACGAGGGCTGGTTGAAAAAACTGGGATTATTAGATTTGGAGAAGAGGGATTTCAGAGCAGTTTTCAAATGCCTGAAGGGTCTATGATACCTGTCATGAAATTTACTGTCAGTAACTTTTAGCTGTAAAAATAGAAACAGGCTAAAGATGCCTATCCATGAAGTCCATAAAAATGAGAAAACTAAGCAACTGTGAGCTTTATTGAATTTTTTATTGTCAGAAAGAGTCTGGAGGCAAGCACTGATGGACAAAGAGAGCTGAGCATCACCACTTGGTGCCCAAGCAAAAGCTCAGCACCATGCAGGGAGCATTCTCTCAGGGCTTTATAGGCAATGGGAGCCTCTATAGCTTCATCCCCCTCCACCCTCAGCCATGTGCTGCTGCTACTGTTACTTCCAGTTACCTGCCTGTAACATTGCTCAACTCACAGGTAAGCAGACAGTGGTCTTCATACATGCATGCTGGAACATGGGGGAGAAGGGCTGATCTGATGGAGATAAGGCTAGGGAGGTGAGGGGTCAGCACAGTGAAGAGTGTGATTGGGAGCATGTGGGTGAGTAGGGGACCCTTGGGTTAAGGATAGCTTGGTGTAAAACCATTGCCGCAGTCTAACAGGGTTGCCAACCTAAGACATTTTTCTTTACTGATAACTTGCAAACTTTTACCAACAACCAAACTTTTTTTACTATGCTTGGTGTTAAGCCTCTCAATCTGAACAAGACCTGGACCTGGCAGGAGGGTTATATTTACATTGTGTAAAACATATGTCAGTCAAAATGTTTGGTTGTCAACCTGTCTTGGGTTGGCAACCCTGATAGATGCAGAGTCATCCAACACTGAAGAATGTGGGTCCCACAGTCACTCTCATGGGTGGACTGTGGTGTGACAGAATCTTATCCTAAATTCTCCCTCAAAAGGCTATGAGCTCTGAGCTCAGAAGAACTATGGGCCCTATGTCAAGCTGAGATTTCCATACCCCTGGATCCACTTTAGAGATCAGGGGAGCTTGAGGCTAAAAACAGAGAATGCATTTCAAGGTTTAATCTGGGGATAGTTTTCTTAGGTTTTGACTTGCATTAAAACATGCCAGAAACAATTATTCACACATGCAGATGGAATAATAGCAGCTACCTCAGATTAACCTTGAGTGTCCCTGGGAGCAAAATATTAATTTGGATACTATGCAGCAGAGGCCAATCCAAGATTTGGAAAAGAGGGTGGGGGAGCAGTCACCTATACTGCAGGGTTGGCAGTACCCGAGCTCTCAGCATCCTTTCCTTCTCTCCCTCCCCACAACCCACCAGTGTAGGAAATCCATGCTTCAGGAGCCTTTGGGGACTTTTTTAAGTTCCCAAAGTAGGTAAGCATCCCCCACTTCCCCTCCATGCTCAGAGGCATACCTCCTCCGCTCCCTTTCATCCCCCCAGGTTGTGGACAAATCTGTCCTTTGTTTTTAGCCTGATAGAGTCCATGTGATAAGCAGGGATCCTGATTTTCTGTGATAAAAAAAAATCCCCAATTTTCAGATTTAAAAAAGTAACCCCAAATCCACACTTTTCCATGATTAAAATGAAATGATTAGTGGTGTTTCATTTTAATAAAAAAATAAGGGGATTTGGGGTTACTTTTTTTAATCCAAAAATTGGGGATTTATTTTAAATCAGAGAAAACCAGGATCCTTGGTCATCACTAGACCCAGAAGTCCAAGAAACAGCCAGCAAGGCGAGGTGGCAGAACACCAGGATGAAGAAGTAGCCATTAAATACAAATATATAAAAACGATCACCTCTTCAATGGTCCCTTTGGGGTGCAGCCCTGTGCATGTCCCTTTCTGGGGCGGGGCATAGGCACTCCCGCAAATATAAACACACATGGCCTGACCATCTCCACCCAGGCAGCGCTCAGCCCCTGCAGACACTGAGGGCAGGCCTTCAGTACCCCTTCCTACACCAGTTGTGAAAGGGCGAGCACTGGCTTGGCTGCTCAACCAGAAGCATTTGGGAGAAGGGAACAGTACCCAGGCAGAAAATATATAACTTGCCATATATATATATGGTTCCCATAATGGTGGGTGGGTGCATGCGTGCTCATGCTTATAGGAACTTATACACTTAATGGTGTATAATTTACGGCACAGCCCAAATGCTAAAGTGTCACATTCCTTTTCTGATTCTTCCTAAGAAAAATCACCTTCATCTTACAATTGTATTGCACCTGATAATGGCTGGCTTTTTCATAGGTGGTGCATACTCAGGGAATGTCTGTATGTGTGTGTGTGTGTGTGTCTGTGCATGTGCGTGCGTGTGTATAGGAACTAAAATATTTAATGATGTGTATGTGTGTGTGTGTGCATGCGTGTGTATACAAACTTCTACATTTAATGGTGTGTGTATGTGTGTGTGTGTGTGTGCGTGCATGTGTGTGTGTATAGGAACTTATATATTTAATGGTATGTATATACATGTGTGTTTGTGCATACGTATAGAAAAGTATACATATAATTGTGTGTATTTATGTGTGTGTGTATATGTGTGTAGGAACTTATACATTTAATGAGGGGCATATAGGAACATACATTTAATGGTGTTTGTGTGCATGTATACATATATACACCTGCATATGTGTGTGTGTATGTGTGTATGTGTGGGTTCACATTAAATATACAAGTTTGTACACATGCACACATACAACATACATACCACACGTGTTCACACACACCCCGAGGGCGAGACTGTATACCTACACACCCGTACACGCATATAGCCTGCAGCGGGTGTCCGCAGGGGCCGGGCGCCGCGCGAGGGGCCGGCGGCAGCCCCAGCCGTGCCAGAGCGGGGCCGGCGGCTCGGCCGCTCCGCGGGCTGCACGGGGCGGAGACAACGGTCGCCGGCAGAAATCAGAGGGGAAGTGGGGAAAAAAACGTTCTGCCGAAACCCGGGATCGAACCAGGGACCTTTAGATCTTCAGTCTAACGCTCTCCCAACTGAGCTATTTCGGCTGCAATAGCAAAGTTTTTGCTGATGTCTGGAAAGTGCTCAATGTCGCTGCCCTCAGCGCAGCTGCCTAGCTCCCACCTCCGTCGGTCTTGTCTGTGTTAGGAAATGCTCATAGAACCGCCCCCCGTCACAGCTCGCGTGCTGCTCAGCGACCGTATGGTATGAATTAGCAATGTGTTAACTCAGGAGAGATTCACTGCTTCTCTATGGATGAGCACAGCACCTGTTAGGTACCTGTTACCATGCAGGGATTTTATAGGAGAGAATATTAAATATAAATGAGATATAATAAAAGCATAATCATCTCCACGTTGTTGTGATGGGATAATTTGAAACAAAACCACATAAAATACCTTGGGTAAAACAATAAAAAAGGGTATTTAAAGCATGTTACTAGCCAGTTCTCATTATTCTGAGATGGATGCAGAATGTATAAATAAAATGAAGGGCTTTTATAAGCCAGTTTCTATTAAACAATGTTATTTACTGCAGAGTTAAAAAATACAGAAATTCCCAGCAAGTTTATTTGGGCAGACAGACTTCTGAAAAAAAAAGTTTATTTCCTGAAAAAAATGTTTGTGGGGATTTCCAGGCTAGGATGAGTGGATTGAGTTCATTGGCAACGGAGTATGGACAGACCTAAGGATACTTTTCTTCAATTAGGAATCAAGTGAAGCAGAGTTCATTTAGGTTATACTGGGGCCTTGTGACTGTTTTTCCAATGTTTGAGTTTTGGGAAGAACATAAGAAATAGAGAACTCTAGCAGTTTACCACCTTTTTTGCATGTGTATTACTAAATAGATGAGAGAAAAATTGTACTAATAGATTATTTATTAATCCAACACTTTAGGTAGATAGATACATAGATAGATGGATTGCTGGATGATTGAGTATTGTAACTGGGGTTGGGGGGTGACAGGGGCAGCATCCCCAGGTACAGCCTTTGTAGGGGGTCACAAAAGTAGCTACTGCTGTAGTGGCAACTGACTGTGCTGCCACAATTACTGCAGGAGCTGGTGCTGCCCAGGGCACAGACCTGCCACACTATGGCTCTGGTGGATGACTAGCTAGACAGATCTGCATTCATCACTTTATCTTAAATCCATCACTCCCATTGCCTTTTGCATAGCCGCGCTGTTTGAACAGCTATGCAGCTCTTTGTGTTGAACATCAATCTCCTCTCCCTGAATCAAGAGAAAGCCTTTGATTGAGCCAACCATGACCTCTTACTCCAGACTTGAGTAGTTTTTGGCTGGACCCTTCTTTACCTCCATCATTTAGCTCCTGTACTGGGACATCCTGAAGATGAATCAGGGCTGCCTGCATGCCCACTATGAGCTGCCGTCTCTGAAATGTTGTATGCTCCAGCTACCAGGCCATTGCTGCATGTGCTATAGAGATGTCTAACAGGCCTTCCTCTTCCATCGGCCTCAGCCGGAGCCATTGTTCCTGCTCAGACAGTGAGCATATGCTAACAACATGGGTTTTTGAGAACTGATGACCTAGTTTTCTCCAATTTAAAAAATCCCCAATTTTCAGATTTAAAAAAGTAACCTAATATCCACATTAATTAACATAAAAATGAAACACCACTAATACATATATTATATATAGATTATAAATATATATAATGTATGTATTAGTGGTGTCTCATTTTGATCACAGAAAAATGTGGATTTTGGGTCACTACTTCAACCTGAAAATTGGGGAGAGGGTGTTAATCAGAGAAAACCAGGATCCCTGCCAGTGATGCTATGCAGTCGCTGATGCAATGACATGCACTCAACAGTGACATGCAATCAGTACATCTAGAAGTTCACATCCGTGGTCTGTTTCAGCTGGGCCAAAAGCAATACACTTCTTCTGGGCCTGCTGTTCACCCCAGACTTCCATCCATCCGAGACTTCAGCTGTCCATTGCTTTCCTTGGCATACTGCAGGTAGCAGCTTTGGGTATGAGATACTCTCAGAAGTGGAAATGTTGACAACATTTTCAGAACAAAAAACCACAGGTAAAAGATTTCATTTGGGAAGAGGCAAAAATTAAAACTCTATAATTTTATGTAGTGGAAAAGTATAGCAATAATTTATGGCACAGCCCAAATGCTAGTGTCATTCTTTTTATGATTCTTCCTAAGAAAAATCACTTTCATCTTACAATTTTATTGTACCCAATGACTGGCTTGTTCATAGGTGGTGCATACTCAGCCAGGGAATTCTTCTAGTGATCCAGCTGATGTAGGCTTATATTATAGGTAGTAGTTAAACTCTAAAACATGTGACCACATCCATAAAAGTGAAAATGTATTTGCATTAACTTTCTCACCTATCACCGAACCAGTGCTGCCAAAGGCTAATGGCTAACCTTGGTTTTGCTACAAGCAGTGGCTCCTGGTAACTTTGGAGATTGGATATACAGAACTGACAGAGAAGTAAATTCAGTTAGGCACAGTAGAGTTCAGAGTTCCTAGCACAAGATAAATAACTGGAATATTTTCATCAGGAATATCTTCCGGTAGAAAAAGTCAGCTTGTCAAAAGCTAAAGAGAATCAAGCATTAAGAAAGTTAACTAGAAGGTTTTCAAAATAAAACAAGTCGATGTCTCATCTCAAAACAACTTTTATTTCAATTTTTTAAATTGAAAATGAAATAAAATTTAAATCATCATAAAATATTTCAGTTTTATCTAAAGTTTAAAAAAATTAACTGGTACTGTTAAGTCTGTTTGGTTTTCATTCCTTATCAGAATGGAAATGAACTTGAAATCCAGAACTAATAAAGAATGTACTATATTCACTTAGGATATGCAAAGCCAATGGTTGTCTTTTGTGTATTGCAATATTGCAAAGGAATCACATCCAAGCCTAGGGGCCTATAGCTCTGTGTACTGGACAACTATAATTAGGGACAGACCCTACAATGAAGAACTTGTAATCGAAATAGGACAGACAAAACATGGAGGAAAAAACAACACGAATGTCATCAGTTACAGGTAAACTGAGGCATAGATAGAGACCTTATCCAAGGTCACACTGGAAGCCTGTGGCAGAGTTTGGAATAGAACCCAAATCTCATTGCATTTCTTTACTAACAAGATCTTCAGCCCTCTCAAAGGAGCCCTCACTGATTGAAATGCTGTGCATATTAACTTTCTTTGTGCAATATTTATTGCTACAATTTCAACTTGTCTTGCAATAGGAATAGCAAAAACTTTGAAAAATGGATTGAAAGGTTGCCTTGTTTCACTTTGCTTTATGTCAGTACCTTTCGATTATCTGCTGAAATGCTATTTTGTAACTTTTTGTAGCAATATTTGGTGAATTACAACAGATACTGTCAGGTCTCTTCATACCAGCAGTTCACTGGGGAACCATTTATCCCTATTCCTTCCACAGTAGAAGCAGCTGTGCTAATGATAAAATAAAATATTCCTCCAAGGACTTTTCGTTTAAAGGACAATTCCTCCCAGGACATTTGCTTGTCAAGGCGACCTGACCTTTTATCCTTAACTAATCAGATACACCAGAGGAAAGAGAAATATGAAAATTGAGTAAGAATACCATGTCAACGACATCAGGAACCAGTTTTAAGGGTTGTTTTTTGAAAAGCTATGCGACTTAGAAGCATAAATTATACTGAAAGTCACTTAAGCACCTCTGAAAGTCCTGTTAGTTCCAGTAACATTACTCGCATAACTGATATGTTGCCATAGTTAGTAACAAACCCTAATATTTAGGGCACCTGTAAAATGTGGTAATGAGATCAGCACAATTTATAGAACACATCAAATCATCCCTACTTCCAGTCCTTATTTGAAGAGTCACCTAATAATCTGTTATTATGATAACCTATCTTACCCTCTAAAGTAAGTTTATAAACATTTTACATTAGGAATGTTACCATCTCCCCAGCCTGACCTGATACTTCTATTTAACAGAAATGCATTAAATTTTGAACATTTAGAATCTCACTTTCAGGAGTAGCTACAGTGAAAACAAATAACATTTTGTACTTGACAAAGCATCTTAAAGTATCTTAATGCTCTAAAACTGTTGGTTGCTAAAGAAAAGGATGAACTACTATTTCCATTTTTGACATACAGTATCTAGGGACAGTTTAGAAACTGGAATAGTACCAGTAAATTGTGTGTTAAATAAAGCTATTTAATAGGACCAAAAATAAAATCTATTCTTTAAAGTGTTGGATTACAAAATTGTACTAATAGATTATTTTATAATGTTATCTATTTAGCAAAGCACATGCAAAAAGGTGATGAGCTGTTGATACCCAGAGTCCTTTACTTCCTATGTTCTTCCCAAAGCATGAACATTGGAAAAAAGTTATAAGGTGATTCCCCAACACAACCTGAACTCTGCCTCACTTGATTCCTAATCTAAGGGAAGTCTCCCTGGTATCAGAACTCAATGGTTAAAAAGTGCCTCAGCACAGCTGCATTTCAGCATGATGCAAGTACCGGGTGCAGGGATTTCCCCTGCAGCGGGAAAGAGCCTTTGGTGCAAAATCAGCTCCCGCCAAAAGCTTGCAGCTACACCGTTGTGTGCATGCTTTTGATTGGCCTGATGTAAATAATTCCTACATGGCGGCTGGCAATTGGCTTGCTAGCTGTACAAAAGGCTTCGGAAGTTTCCGCCCAGGTTGGAGGAGAGCTTCGCATGCTTGTTAGGAGAAATCCTTATGTGCATCCCAGAGCCGCATTGGAGGCCTGATCAACCACCAACTCCCTGTCGACAAATTTCCGACGTACCCCATACCCTACAGCATTGCTGTGCCACACAGTTTTCTTTCTGTTCTGCAACTCTTTGAAGCACACCTACACTGCATACCTCGACGCAAGTCCCTGTATCGCAGCTTTGTAAGTAAAGTTTTCTTTTACAAACATCAAGTGTGCTGTGCCTAATTCCACTCCATTGGCGGCCCCATTCTGGCCAATTTCTTGGCACCAACACCTAGGTCTGTCTATACTTGATTTCCAATTAACTCAATCATCTGATGTGCTATTCTGAACACCCCACAAACTCTTTTCCCCCAGGAAATAAACAGAAGTTTATTTTAGCCTGAGGCTAAATATTTCTACTGTGCTAAATGTTTGCAAAAGGCCCAGACTAGTATTAAACTGCAAATGAACTCAGTTTGAAAAAAAAAAAAAAAACTCAAAAAAATCAAGCATAGACACTTTTTCTGGCACTTTGTTTTCACTATGAAAGATGTGTGTTCTTAAAATCAAAGTAAAAGCCTGAAGAAGAAGAATTACTAATTGAAATCCTCATGAAAAAACAAATAATTTTAGGCAAGATGAGACAGTTTGTCCCAAGTTAAAAACACTTCTTTGTAGCAAAGGTAGCCATGGAAACTTGCCTCTTCCCCTCAGCCTTTGTGTGTAACATAAGTGTTAAAATTCAGAAATAATTCTGCCCTTTATCGATACTACCACATAGAATATTGTCAGTGCGTGAAAAGAAGTGCTGAACTTAGGACCTGATGGGCACAAAGAAAATGGCTGGTTTAATAAGAAAGAAGTTTAAAGTAGATCACAGTGCTTTCTATTAGCAGCCTATCAAGGGAAGGGCTAGGGATCTAGAATTACATTATGTTTTTATGGTTTTTCCAACAGTGTAAATCAGCAGGAGTGTCAAATTAGCCTAGCCAGAGCAACACAAAAACAACATTACACTGTTTCTGGTTCAGGACATAGTAGGTACAGATTCTCATTGTGTATTTCAGCAGGACACTGCCTGATGTGGTAAGAATTATCATCATACCCAAATCACATTTGCAAAGATATGGGAATCTACAGAATTCACACTCAACATTTTCATTAATGAAACTTAATTAATGAAAATGTTGAGTGTGATTTTTAAGTGGATATAGAGACAGAAGCATGCTTGAGGAAAACAAACAAACAAACAAACTGTGAAGGGATAGTACCTGTAAGAAAGTTTCCTCTTTGCTCTTCAGCTACTAGATGCTGGGAAAAGGGTGCTAAAGGCATAGATTATAGAGCTCCAATGCTGGAGAATGTACAGCAGCCTTCAAATCCTTCTTCCACATTGCAAGTTAAAGGAGGGTCAACTAAATCTTCTCAGCTCTGTATTGCCTGCAACATGGACCAAGTCTGTGTTCAATGCCTCCCTTTCCTCATTGCTAACTACGTGTAGCATGTATATGATTCCTGTTCTTAGCACCACCTGCAGCTCAGTATTGCACTCTGAAGTTTTGCCATCCTCACCATCTACCTAGTCAGATGGCTCCTGGCTCCCATCATCTCATCTATCAGAAAAGTCTGTGCATGCCTTGGAAGGAGGGGAAGGGAGGGAGTCCAAATAGAGATAGAAAGGTGGGGGTCCTTTTTTCCTCCACTGGGGTTTAAAATATTTGCATCAAACACACTGGGTAGCAAGCCTGCAAGCTCTTGAAATATCTCCACAAGTATCCTCTTAAACACCAACTCCTTGAGGTACTTTCATCTTTAAACGCATGCAAAGCTCTCCTTACACTGCATGTGAACAAATGTGGCTTTCTAGGCCCCCAAAAGACCAAAATACCTTGGCTGTTCCTGTTGCAGGTCTGCTACCTGTTCTAAAGTACCCCTCTCTCTCTCCCCCATTTTAGTTCTATATGCTGTGGCATGCACCAAGCTTTCACATCTACTTAAATTTCAAAGAGAGATGCTCCTATGAAGGGGCAATTGCCCATCTGGCAGCAAAATAAATAATCTACAGGGAAATAGTGGAGTGCCATTGTTTTTGAACACCGAAATAGTGTTTGTGTGACCCTACCTACTATGAAACATTAAAGTTAACACTGGATTCCTGAACTAACATGCCCATGGTATGAACAGTTCTAATCACATCTCAAAAGCATTTTTCAGATTTTCAAGTCTTGAGCCAAAATAAGCTCCTTTTATGAGCCAAAAGTAGACCCATTCCAGCTTTCCCCAGTATCAGCAGCTCCCCAACTACACATCTCTCCTCCCCCATGTCTCCTTTGGAGGTGCTCCTACTGATCCTGGAGATAGTTGCAAGTAAGAAAATACTCCTAGCTCCTTACAAAACTCTGCAGCATTAGACCAGTCAAAAAGGGTCTCATGAACTCAAAGCCCAGCAGGTCATGGGTGGCCACCCTATGCTGTTTTTTTACAGCCCTCAACATGGATCAACTTCAAACTGGTACCAGGCAGTCTGACAAACTCAAAAAATACACACCTCTACTTTTATAAGCGTCACAGATCTTTAAGAAATAAGTGATCACATCCTCAGTTACAATAGGCTCTAAAACATAGATAGCACTTGCATCACTGAGTAGGTCAATACTGAACTACCTTTAACACCGAAAGTAAAATACAACCTACAAAAGCATCAGGGAAAGTCCTAGTATTAGACTAGTACAGATGTTGCAATCAGAAGTAGAGCACAAACTGGAAGGAATACGTGTCAAGGTAGATAGGTTTTAAATAGATCTTAAAATAAGCAGATTTTTGATGCAGTATTTCCTTTTAGTATATTCAGTTCAGAGGTCAGGAACAACTTAGAGAAATGGGAATGTGCAGAAATTCTTGAACATACCTCAGCAGGAGACTGACTAGATGACCTACTCAGGTACTTTCCAGCCTTACATTTAAGATTCTCAGAGTAGCGGTGATTAGAGCCAAAGGATCTGGGATTGCATTGTAAAGGCTATTGCAGCTCTGCACTCAACATGCAAAAACGAATGTGTATTATATGAGAACTCCAGCTTATTTCATACACTGTTATACCAAAGTCATAAAAGTTGTTTATAAACCACATCTTCAGTTAAAATTAACAAGTGATATCTCTATTTAGTCACACTTTTAGTTACTTCCAGAAATAATATCATATACTTAGTGTTTTCAAGAAAAGCTTCATGACAACCAAGTTAAGACTTAGAAATGTTTTTTTACATTAACTATGTAAGAATAGGCATATAAGCATGTCTAGATCAGGATGTCCAAGTTCTAATCAATTTGTGGTACCTGCTGTATCTCACCCACGTATCAGCACCATACCCTCCCACCTTTCACCCACACCATGTTCTGGTCTCAGCTCTCCAGATGAGTTTTTCCACCACACCACAGTAGCACTGTGGGCTTCCCTGGCAGGGCAAGCTCCACTGCCCTGCCCCCTATAGAAACTGGGAGGATAGGGGTAGGGCCCAGAGACCTAAGTTGTTGTTTCAGGAACAATGGGGTGGAACAACAGTAGATGTTGCAACCCAGGGGCTGCAAATTCTCCCCTCACCAGTTGCATACAGCTCACAGGCCACCACTGTCTCTGTCTAAGGTAAAATCATTTACACCAAGTTCCACAAGAATATTAGGTTCATAGTCAACTCTCAAAAACATATTAGCCCTTTTCACAGAGTTTGAGTTGACACTGAATTGTACATGAATACTGCACATATTTTTCTTTAATTTTAAACACAGTGAGCCTTACAGGAAAATGTTACTAACAGTGATAAGATAATGATCTATTGATGAAACAAGTTTATTTAGCTTTTATCCCTATGGTTAAAAGCAAGAATATTCTTCACTTACAGGCAATTAAGAGCATTTGAAATACTGTAACAAACGAAATATTGTATCAAACAACATTTCATTTCCTCTAAACGTTACAATCGTAAACATCAAGGAGAAAAGAATTCTGAGTAGTAAGTAGTAACAAAGCAAGACATGGCTGTGGCAAGATAATTTGAGGGATCTTAACAGACAGTAAAAAAAACAAACAAACAGTGAAAAATAAAAACTTTTTTTCTGAAAGATAGGATAACAAGAGTCTCCCAATACTTTTGGATAAGAGTACTCCCCCAAGAGAAATGAAAAACACTTTCTTTTACAGCTTTTAGCACAGACTATGAATAGCATCAACAAAAGACAAATACTGCACTGGCAGGTAAATGAGACACTGAGCATACAGGACCCCTTCTCCAACTGTTTTGATTCAATATCTCTTTATAGATTAAATACTTTCTTTACCCAGTTATTGAATACCTAACTAGAAATGTAAGCAATCATATGATGGAAAAAGTTTATTATACATTATAAAAATGATCTACTAGTACATGAAATTTCTGAACTAAAAAAAGTCATTTTCATTGAAAACTATCAATTTAGTGTTATAAAAATCTTCATCCACATGAATTCCTTATTTTAAATTCCTATAAAAGACTTAATATTGCACTGAAAGTTGACATTTAAATATATTAAAATTATAATAAAAGAATCAAGTGTGAAAAAGTTCTTAATCCTTCTGATTTTTAGTTAAATTAAGCACAATTCTCCACATAAATGAAAATACTGCAGGTTGGTCATTTGATTGCAGGTTTAAGTTGACAAAATGGTCCCGAGGTAGAATTTTCCTCATGTTCTTCCTTCTATTCTATGATATATCAATATGCATAAAAGGTTGCATCACAGGGAAGGGCTCCAAAGCTTTCTCTACATTTTTCCAGTTGTGAAAGTTCTCTCTGTACCATTCAACTAATGTAAAGGAAAAATAAAGACACATAGGCTAGATTAAAACAAATATACAAGTTCTCACATACACTGATTTTTTACTCGGGTACAACACCACTAACAGTTTAGGAGCTAATTATTTAGAATTTGTGTTCTGTGATAAGTGTAGTCAGATAATATTCGGAATCTTTGTTAAAATCCTTATGCAAAACATTATTCTACCTTATTAAAAGTATCAAGTTAATTTGAGCACCTGCTGCCAAATTATACCAATTATGGCAGGTGACTTAATGGAATTCTTAAAAAGACAGGCATTTTAGCTACTTAGCAAGAGTCAGTTTTATTGGCTACTTTTCAAGTGCAAGATCAGCATTAGTCTAGCTTTAGCTACTCATGAGATTATGCCACTTTTCAGATTTTAAAAAGGAGAAAAGCTTTCCGTCCCCTCCCCCACCCCTGCTGTTACCCTCCAATTAATCAATGGTATTAAAAGGTAGTATACTTGTTTTCTTTATTCCTTCTTTCCAAGGCACTTTAGGTCTCCATCCTAAACTGTGCATTTTTTCTGACTTCATTGGATATCTTATGTCATTGGTAGGTCTTAAAAAAAAAAAAAAAAATACAAAAAAAAAGTAAAACAGAAAAAAACCCAGTTCAGTCAAAAGCATAACAATTTTGATAAATAGTCTGTACAGATTTCGCTCTAGAGCAACTTCAAAACATCATATTAAAAAGTATTTTAAAAGACTAACAAAACCAAAACATTCTCCACTTTGACAAATTAGATTCACTACACCACAAAATAAGGCTATTTTATGCAACTATGACACCGCACATTTAGTTTGAATACTCACTTGTACACTGCAACATGGATAGCATTTATATGAATGAGTCTCTTTTGGGTACCCAGGTATTGTGTAGTTAGAAATTATATGGGCAGAACCAATCACTGTGCATATATAACTTTGCACTTGCAATTGCAGGAAGAAGATATTAGAAATTTAAGCTTCCTAGTAACTTTAACCCCAATGGGCACATCCAGACAAGCATGGTTGTATGGTATGTGGTGCTGCAAACCCCTTTTCCAGCACCACATACCGCACAGCCCGTGCTGCAAGGGGGCACAGCCCAAGTGTGCGCTGCTCCGTTTGTGTTTTTTTTCTACAGATTTTTTTGACACCTGGATGTCCAGGGGTCAGGAAAAACCTGTGGAAAAAAAAATGAAGCAGTGCACACTTGGGCAGCATGCGCTGCTGAAAAGAGGAGCTGGGCCACCCAGAACCATAAGGCACAAGGTGTGCTAGTGCTAACTGTCCCTGGAGACCCAAACATCCATGCATGTCTGGATGCGCCCAGTGCGTTAAAGTTACTACTCGAGACAACACACACGGTACATCCAGATGAGCACAGTCGTTTGTTTCCTTGGGGACAAGTAGTAATCGCACATCCTGTACTGCTGCTACTTGCCCCCAGGGAATGCCCATGCCACATGTGTTCTGGCATGCAGCAGGTTACCCCAGGTGAAATAGCAGAGATTGGCGCCAGCAACTGTGCTGGCTGCAGCAGCCTTACCTGGGGTCCTGGGAATCCCCCAGGGCTGCAGCCACAACAGGAAGCCTAGCTGGCAGCTGGACTGTGGCTCTGGCCAGCCAAGCTCTAGTTTTGAGTGGCACACACTGCTACCATGTGCGCTGCTCCACTTTTCTTTGGCATGGTTTTTTTAAAAAAAAAAAAAACCCATGCTGCAAAATAGCAGCATAGGGAACACACACATATGCAGCACGTGGCACCGCAGATGGGTCTGCGGCACCACATACCTCTGCTTATCTGGACATGGCCACAAAGTAAAATTACATAATTCAAAGCTATCAAGAACCAGTAACAAGTATTTTACTTTTTATCTAGCATGTTGCTTACCAGTTTACAATTGTACAAACACAATCACTGTTGGTGAAACAAGTAATAATCTATATTCTGAAAGTGTTCCTATTACTGACAACAGATAACTGGCACTGAATAGTTTGCCTATACTAGAAGCCAAAGATGAAATTATACTTAAACAGTTTCTATAGCAAAGACAAAGTTTTTTTTCTTAGGCAAATTACTTCCAGACACAGTAAAGATTTAAATCAAAACAGTATAAATTGTTATTTTTGCCACCAAAATTCTTTACTGAAATCTAAACTGCAGAGCTAGTTTTTTCACTCTTCCTCCATATTTGTTTATCATATGAAGCAACGCACACATTTTACAAAAGACCTAGTTTGTGTAAGACACTACTATGTTAACCAACTTTCTGGGGGGTTATCTGCTCCCAAATTCTGTAAGAAATCCCAGGCAAAATTATGCCAGGATTTACTGCACTTTTTAACAAAAGTGTCAAATGCAGAACTAAGAGGCTACATGGGCCAAATTCTTGTGCTTAAGTAACTGCCACAACATATTCAGATTTTAGTTATATCCTTTCTAATAAATTACAAGCTCTCATGGTTGCTAGAATGACCTTCCAAATTTGAAAAATGTAACTAATAAAACCACTGCCTTCTTAGATCTATGGAAAGACTGAACCTGCGATCTGAGAGATGCAAAATTTATAGATTCTGTTACTCTCACTGAGTTAAGAACTCTGAAGCCATTGTCAACATTAGCTATTCCACTGCTGATCGGTTTTAGATGATGGAACAGGTTGGGACTAGAGCCTAAAGGAAGGTAGCAGTCATTGTGAGGGGAAAAGGGGACAAAAAGGAAAGGAAGAAAAAAAAATGGTAGAAAGAAGCAGTGGTTTAAAAAGAGTATTTTCTATCCTAAGTAATACTGAATATGACAAGCAAGGATCCAGGTTTCCATTTCCCACACAAAAAAATGCCCCCCAAAACAAGAGAAAACTACAGATTTCCCATTTTTATCTGCCACCACCACGGCAACACTTGCCCACAGAGCCGTGTGCATCACCAGCCATGGCAAAGCAGTGCAGGGTGTGGCAGCCGCTGTGTGCAAACCTCCCTGCTCCTGACTGGCAGGGCAATGTGTGTGTGGCCCACAGAAGGACACCACTGCCCTTGCCCCCTCTCCCCCTGGCCCTACTCCTGGGAGCAGGCACAGAGACCTCTCTCCTCCATTCTAGATCTGGCTTCCCCAGCCCCTGCCATTACCCTCATTCCACTCTTCTCCCCACACCTGCTGGACTGCGCCTGCGCATCTGTGTCCGTCTGTGCCTATGTGACAGCACCTGTGTGCCTGCATGCATGGGGCTGGGGACCTGCTGTTGGTGGAGTGAGAGGCACCAGCAGACCTGGAGAGGGCTGTGGGAAGGCCTTTAATTTTACTCATAGATTCAGGTTTTTAATCAGAGAACATGCAGTTTTTTATCAGGGAAAACCAGGATCCCTGGCTATAAGGTATTAAGCAAGTTACAATTTAGAGTTAAGATCCATCATAAGTGTCATACTCTAATCTATATCATTATCTGAACGTCCTGATATTCATGAGCATGCTTGTATAGATTAAATGTAAATACCATGAAATTACACAAAAGGCCATCAAAAGAACCCAAAACTAAGTCTTTGCAATGATATAAGAGGTCTTGTGTTTTAGAGACAAAACAAAAAACATCACAAACCTTTAGGATAACATCCCCTTACTTGTAATTAACAAATCAGTGGTAAATTGATTAATCAGTACCTCACCTGTCTTTGACATAATCCACCCAGTGTTCCACTTCAGATTCTGAACTGGTCTTCTTTATCTGGGAGACAGAAAAGAGCAGATCATTTCCCATATGAAAAACTTGGCTACAATATACAATTAGTTCCAATTGTTATGCATAAGAATCAGTACGCATTTAAAACACTAAAGATATTTATAAATTGTAACACTGGACAATGAAACCTACTATCGTGTCTTATTTCATCTAAATTTCAGTAAAATTATATTAGGCAAGGCTGATTAAAGTCATTGTTCTAAACCAGTGATTGTCAACTGGGGATACACGTACCCTAGGGGTATTTTAAAAGGTCATAGGGGATATGGGAGGGCTCCCTCCTGCTGTGCATACCCTGGCAGTGGCCTGGGAGGCACCCCGCCCCCCCCCAAAGTCTGTGCAAAGAGTGAAGGCGGCTGCTGCTACATGCTGGACTTTGTGCACTGCTGCCCCAGGAGCGGTGCAATGGCACGTGCCTGCCACTGGTGGGCTGCATTGTGCCCCCTCCTGCCAGCCAGCAGTGGGACACGTGGTGTCGCACTCCTCCTGGAGCAGCTACAGCAGTGCACAGAGTGCAGCAACAGCCACTTCACCCTGCGCACACATTTTTGGAGGGGGGGGGGAAAAGAGAAGAGGCATGAGCCCCTTGGGCTTCCACCAGGATGCATGCACTGGCAGGAGCTGTTGCCCCCCCATGCCCCTGGATGAGCCTCCCACGCTCCGATCATCCCCTGACCAGGCCCAGCCCGCAGCCCCTGCCCCACTCCCTCTCTCACCACAGGGGCCTCACTTTCTCCTCCGCCTCAGATTTATCTGCTTGAGGGGGTGAGGGGGAGTGTACACATGTGCTCAAACCCCACAAATAATTTTAAGTTATAGGGGTACCTGAGCTGAAGCTTTGAGACAGAAGGGGTACACTTGTTAAAAAAGGTTCAAAATCCTTGTTCTAAACGGTCAGGATTATTACAGTTCCAATGACCATGCCTTCCCTAGCACCTCAACTACTTAATACAGTATAACCTTATAAATCCAGATATAAAAAAATCTGGCACTTTTAAAGAATATGCTACTTTGGGGAGTAGCAGAAGCCGATTCCAGAGCAGCAAGGGGGAGTCTACATGTGGCGGCTGCTGCCTCTATCCACCAGTGCACCACTGCTCCAGGACCAGGCACCACCATCCCTCCTCCTCCCTGTGACCGGCTGCTGCTCTGCTTTCAGAAATCTAGAATTTTCAAGTTTCCGGCAGGTGCTTGGTCCCAAGCATGCCAGATTTATATGGTTACACTGTACCTGAATTCTGTACAATTGGTCAGTTACAGTAGGTTTTATCATTGTTTTTGGTAACTCCATGTCCATGAGCAAAACAAGTAACATCAAAAGTATTAGGCTAATGCCATCAAGTGACTATCTGAAGACCATATCGAGATATAATTTATTTTTCAGTGCCCAGTGCCAGTATTTTTGTGATAGGGACATCAGTGTGCTGTGGTCAGGAGGACTATGTTAGCATGCAGTAATGCAGGGACTGAATTCCTTGACTTACTGGTCATTTCTTCTATGCCAGGATTACTGTATAGAATAGTTTACAGTGGTATTTTTGCATATTGTATACTACTTGTTCTGTAGATCAGCATACTATTTTAAGGCTGCCAAAATCATGATCTTTTCCACCCCAAGCCCCAAGTTAAGTTAAACGTACAGTACCATATTTACTTGCACACCATATGCCTGGTCCCCAAAAATCAGCCCTCCAAAAGTGTAATGCATGATTTAAGCAAGAAAGCCAATCTCTCCACCAAAATTGAATCACAGGGACACTGCAATGGTTCCTGGAGCTGTCATCCTTTCCAAACCAAGGAGGAAGGGATACAGTGTAGTCTTCAGCATATTTTTAACCTTCTCACAGATGCCAAAAAAGTTACTGCCAATACAACAGCGGCTACAAGACAGTTAAATTGTAGTTTTTGACTGAGCAGCAACAGTTACAACAACAGCAGCAGGGATTCAGTTATGACCTCATTCAATCTTCCCAAAACAAGGTATGCAGAAAAATACAGTAATTAAAATCCCTTTTACTGTAAAAGGGATTTTACAGACATACATGATTGTTATTAATGAAAACCCCCAAGCCCCGTTTACATGGTTTACTTACTAACTGTATTAATTCTTTAGCAAGTTGTGTAATGGACATCTCAAAATTGGTTCCAATGTTATAAATTTCACCTGGCTTCCCCTCCTTTAGAACAGTAAGGAATGCTTCTACTACGTCAGTGGCATAAAGGAAATTTCTTTTTTGAAGCCCGGAACCGTGAATGCAGCTAATTGAGAAAAAAGATGTTCTGTCAGAGTTTTAACATGCAAGTATGTGATTATTCTATCAACATAGAATTCAATGTGTTAATTAGACACTCTATACACAAGATATGTTTTTTCTTGAAAGAAAATTGTTTAAATTTTAAAAAATGTTGAATAGTTCTCCACATTAAAAATTTAACTAAAAATCCAAAGTTAGGTTTATTCAGCTAAGCATTAAGATGCTTTCATTTTTTTCAAATGATCATTTATAAAGCATACTGAATAGACTGCAATTTAATTTAAAACTTGTCCATCACACACACACTGCAAAAAAACCCAGAAAAAAATTGTTCAAAAATTAAATTACATACCATTTCCTGTTCTGTTGCAACAATGATATAAACTTTGGAATAACCTAAAACAGTAAAAAAACAAAATAAAAAAGGAGTTTACTCTTGGTAATTAAAACAAAAACAAACAAAACAAGAAAACCTAGACATATATAAGGACACAGTGAATTCAGTGGGGCCATGGTTTACCTGTAAAGAGTACCTATCTTAAAGCAAAACAGAACAACACACTGTGAAGTTAAATGACAGTATTGAAAAATGTCCATTTGAATTTTATTTAATAAAACAATTCTCTCTAAACACTTCTATTTTTACTATGCACATACAATGTTTCTGACAACTAACTGAAAAGCTTTTAGAGAAGTGACAAGGCTACCCTAGTTTTCTGTTCAAGAAATACAATTCTGTGGAACAAACAGAAAATTAATAGTGGGTACGCAACATGAGGAAATAAAGTTTGTGTTTTGTCAACAGAGATAAATCAGTAGCTATAGATCTTACTCTGTTTATGCCAGCAGTCAAGCCCTACAAGGATGTTGTGCATAACTTCAGAAGGAATAACCCCTTATTTCAAAAGCATGAAAGTTAACTGAGTTTAAGTGCTTGTCATATCAAGATTAAAAGGGGCCAAACACTCAAGTAAGGCCACAAAGGATAAACGTATGCAAGCAAGCATGGTTAGACAGTGTCACTTAAACCAGGGATGCCCAATTCATTTGGCCTCATATAGGCAGCATGGGGCTTCTCACAGGCCAGACCCAGACCACTCTACTTCTGGCTGTTATGGCTGGCGCTACTGTCTTGGTGCTAGCAGCCAAGAAGTTAATGCTGCCATCACTCAACCAGCAGAGCCATGGCAGCCAGAGCTGCAGCTTTAGTACAGCTACCATCTCAGGGGGTGAACATCATCAATTTTAGCTGTCATCAGTGACTGAAAACTGCATTCTCTAGCAGTGTTCACTCCTGCACACTTGCCATGCTGATGCTAACAGGGCTGGACAACAGCAGTGCTAACTCCCTGGCTGCTAGTAACTGTGATAAAAAACCCCATGGCAGATGACCCAGCTTCAGGGGCTGAATCCAGACCACAAGCCATATGCTTAACATCCCTGACTCAAATGTTTCTGAGCAAGATAAAGTCCAGCAACCTGTAACAAAGTTAAATCATAAAGCCACAAAAAGTTATTACAGGTTTTGCCACTTAAATGAAACAAGTACGTCAAATAAACAAGAGTGAAAACCTCTGAGGATATTAAGTTGTGGGCTAAAGATCTCCATGCTCTGTGCGTGTTAAATTTGCAAGTGATCCCCAACTATACAGATTCATTAAGAATATTCCATAGAACTTGAAAATGCTTGGTGGGATATTAAATTTGTTGTTCCTTCCCTCCCTACTCGAACCCAACCTGGCAGTAAGTTGAAGCAATAAAGCTATACACTTAAACCAATTCTGACTCAACAAGTCAATGAATTTAGCTCTTAGTTTTCTTGATTGCTTTTGAGTTACCAATGATGATTCCTCCAATTCTTTCCTAGATGCCCAAAATTATAAATAGTGAGAAAGGCACAACCTCAACAGAATGCTACTACAGTCTCACCAAAAGTTTGTTTCACTGCTTTTGTTCTGTTTTATTTCAATTCCCAATTACACCAGGGTGCTTGGCATAATTACTATGAAAGGAAATCCCTTTCTCTAGTACCATATTATAATTATTTTCCTGGGCAAATGCAAGAAAGAGTACATTCATATTTTCTCAACACATATACCAACTGTTTCAGGTCCCATCCATTTATTTGTTTTCATTGATGATGATTTAGTCCTTTTACATGCAAGAATATGGGCCCCTTAACTAACCAGTTATAAAAGGTAAGTAAGGATGTGAATTTATCACAGAATAGTTGACATGCTGTAACTACCAATATTGTTAAGGAAGCTCATACTGCTTTAAAGCAAACAACCAAACAAAAACACATTAATCATGCTTCCATATCAAAGAAAATAGAAATTAAAATAGTTATTAACAACAATCTTTGTGACATTCTAGTAGGTACAAATCTATTACATTTGAAAACTAGTAACATTGTTAGAAAATAACAATTGTAACAATATCCCCATAGAAATTTGAGAACCATTACTAAATATGTTGTTGTTCAGAAATCTCATTTTTCTGCATCACCTATGTAACAAATCCACCCAAAACAGAGTCTGCTATCTCAGGGTAACCACAAATTATTTTTCTTTGGAAAAAAGTATATTCCGATTGTGAGACAATAGCATGGTATAATATTCACTGAAAACTCATTTGTATAACGAGTTAGCACTCAGAATAAAGCACCCATGTAACTTACTTTTTCTGGATACTGATGAGGTCCATAAACATTGCTGCTTCGTGTAATAACAACTGGAAACTTAAAAACATTAAGGATATGATTAAACAAGCTTTATTTGGACAGTTGTAATAAACAAGGTTGTTGGACCCAAGTTGCCCTAGCTTCTTTAGGAGTCAAACTCCAGTGATTTACACATGGATAATGCCTATTCAAAAGTCTGCAAATACTTCATGAACATTAAATGAAAGCTTAAGGCACAGCTACCAGATAGGCAAGTACCTACTACTTTACTGTTTGGGCTCTACCTGTAAAAGACAGTAAGTTCCCTATTCCCAAATTTCATTTATATTACTTTCTAAAGTACATTATAAACATGTACACCCAAACAGCTAAAAGGTATATCTATCAATACTTTATTTTTAGTTTTATGGGTTTTTTTGTTTTGTTTTTTTAAGAAAAGTCTATTCTCCTACTCCTCCTTATGCCAAAAGAGCCACTGCAAAACCAAGTAATGGCCTACAAATGCTAAGGTAGAAACAAAATGTTTTTTAAAAATTAAGCTGCTAATGACAATCATCTGACTAGCAACTAAAAGAAAATAAGGAAAGACTAGGCAGCTGGTTTCACTGGGGAGCTGGAAACAGTTAACGCTATCTGAGGAAGTCTCAACTGATCTCAGTAAAAACCTGGGACAAGAAAGGAGCAACACAGCCATTTATACACACAGATCTTCCAAGCTTCAGTCACACTCAAACTAAAAACAGACAACTGGTTTAACATCATGTTGATTAAGCTGGGATGTGAGTGGCACAGCTTAGCAGGCCTGTTCTTGGAATGATTGACAATTAACTTGAATGAGGAACTATTAACTTACAAAGGTACATCATTCTCCTGGAAAAAAGGGTATTAGCATATTTAATCTTGCATACCTAACAGGTACTTAAAGCACTGGTATGTCTGTGGGATCCTAGAAAAAATACCTCAACCCTTCAACTCCCCCACCCTATAATAGTCTGTTTATACCTAGGGTACCTTAAAATTTTCATACCTTCATTTTTTAAAATATTGGGTTTGTTTGTTTATTTTACATTTAGCATCAACTAGTTCCCTAATTTAAATACTATATTAACTCAACCCCAAAATGACATTTTTGCCCCATTTTAACATCAGGAAGAAAGGCTCTTATCTTGGATTAAAAAGCAAAGTAGCAATGCCACTGCTGCAGCTCTGGCCCAATCCGCTAGGGCCAGAGCCACAGCTGCTGCCCCCCCCACTTATTGCCTCTGCAATCCCTGCCCCCCCCCTTTTGTCAGTCTCAGGTCCCTGCCCCCCCCTTGGCCCTCCCTGCCCATGCCCCCTTGTCCCCCAGCAGCCTTTGGCCACTGCCCCCCTACTCTCCCTCCCCACAACCTTAGGACCACACCAGTGTTACAGGGCCATGTTCCCCTGCCATGCTACCTGTCCCCCACTGCTCCCCCCACTCCCTCCCCAACTCCTTGACTCTCACTGCTGGCCGGGAGCGCTGCCACTGCTTTCCCCAATACAGTGGAAAATGGGATGGAACACATATTCAAGACAACCTTGCAATAATTAAATTCTATAGGTAGAAAATGCTAAGAAATTTATACATTTCCCCATGTTTGGGGGAAGGGGTCATCTTAAAAATTCAGTGTCATCTAGAAGTCAAGTAAATCCAGTAATTCTTTTTGAGTGAACTGACTAGAAAAGAAAAATATAACAATATTGAAGCCCATAGCCAAGTCAGACAGAGATTGAGAGAACTGAATAAATACCGGAGGGTTGCAGTTTTAGTAATAAGACAGGTAACAATTTTAGTAAGAGAGACCTGTTGGTTTTTTTAATTGGAGAAAAATGGCCAATTATTGGATTAAAAAAAGTAACCCAAAATTCACATTTTTCCTTGATTAAAATGAAATGCCACTAATACATAGATATATACAAGGTGTTTATAAAGTCTTTGTGCAACTTTAAACTTTAATAACTTTGGATATACACATGATGGAAGCAAACTGTGAATGGCAATTGAAAGCATAATTCATTACAGTTTTTAGCATAGTACAAACTATGCATATGGAAGGACCACAATTGCGATTCATGAAACCACTCAGCAGCAACTGGAAAATGTTTTCTATGAGTTGGAGAATCAGATTGAATGATTTATCACGAAAGATGGCAGTTATGCTAAAGGTTAGAAATTTGAGCTGTTGTGTATTAAAATGTAACGAATTATGCTTTCAATCACCCTTTACAGCTTGCTTCTATCATGCATACATCCAAAGTTACTGAAGTTTAAAGTTGTACGAAGTCTTTATAAACACCCTGTATACAGTGGTATTTCATTTTAAAGCATGGAAAAATGTGGACTTGGGGTTCCTCATTAATTCGAAAATTGGGGATTTTTTTTTTTTTTTTTTTTTTAAATCAGAGAAAGCCATGATTCCTGGTAATAAGATAGGCATACGGTGAATACACAAAGTTGCAAATCCACTGTGAACAGGTGGCACTGTGTCTACACTGTGGTTAAGAGTATCAGAAGAAAATTTATTAAGACAAATAGGCTAGTACAAAAAAAAACAAAAAAACTTTATAGCCTGAAGCATGCATAAGATTACCTGGTATCTTTCCCAGTAGGACTGAACAAAGCATTCTGCAGCTGCTTTGGACGAAGCATAAGGATTTGTTGGTCGTTTGGGTGATGACTCATCAAACTCCTAAAATAAATCAATATGAATGATAACATGCTTTAGGCAATACCTTTTATCCAAAAGAATCCCAGAATACTAGAGAAGCTTCATAATGATGTCATAGTCTGAACGTTTTCTCTCAGACACAGGGAATAGAACACTTTATATGTTCAACAGTACTGGAGGTGAAGATAGCATGATAAAAGCAAAAGCAAAAAAAAGAAACAGGCTTCATGACTACCAACAGTGGAAATAGGCCACAATACCATGGCTAAACTAACCTCCTTAAATTCATTAGAAAGGTCCTTAACAGATCGCAGCCTACTTCCACCTTGTGCAAACCACCATCTCTATAGGAAGTTCATTAGCAACACACAGACATTAATTGCATGCACCTCTTAACACCACTTGAATGTTAGACCAAGTCCTTAAGTCCCAGTCCTTCAGACCTTCACTGCATGAACAGTGAGGTCTGTTCGCACCATGCACTATAAAGGATGGGCACCTTTGAGGGAAGAATACTGCCTACAGAATCAATATTATGTGGCTCCAAGGATTAAAGACCTCTGAAAAAGAACAATTACATCAAATCTTTTGAATAAAGTGTTGAAAAAAAATCATATAATCTGATATGTTCTGGCTGTAAATCTTATAAATTAGACCATTAAAATAATAAAATATTGGCTAGCAATGATAGTCATACCAAAACCAATAGTTCCTTTTCTTATAAACACAGAGTACCTTAAATATTCATAAATTAATTATGAAAACTGTTTCAAGATCTTTCTTGAAGCAGGAATTATAAAGCAGTGTTTGTTGTTGCGCAACTGCGTCTTACTGGTCCAATTCACCATCATTCAATTTTGGCTGGTGAAAGTTTCTGAACCCTCTTGCTATTTGAACTTTATGAGAGGACTTCATTTGATGACAAAGTTTAAACGAATTGTTTAAAAAAAAAAGTTCAGACACTTTGTGTTCAGCATTTTGTAGCTAGTGCGTATGTCTCATAACTGGCACACTAACATGCTTGATTGTAAATTTAATACCTCAAGTAGGCTGCTCAAATTATAAAACCAATTCTGGTTAAGAATACATTCTAGAGAAATTTGCTTTTAAATAAAACGTTACCCTAAGAAGTTTTCTCTTTAGACTTTGTAACCACAGAATAAATGGTAATAATTAAATTACATAATGTAAAACAAACCAAGAACAATTTTACCACTGCTAATAATTCTCTCGCAGGTTTTTATTAAATTACTTGGCCTGGAGCTCCATATTTCCCCATATTCCCATTGACCAAAAGTGCAACACTACAATCAAATTCAAGTTCAGGACCCTAGCTACATACTGATTACCCTCTATCACACCCCTCCATTCTTGATGAAGTGTGTGTGGGCTGAGGGGGAAGGAGGGAGCAGGGGAAAGATCAAGCTACAAAACCCACACAATTGTATTTGGTAGCTCTCCAAAGCAAGGCTTCATCAATTCTGGCCCTGTTCCAAAAGGATCAAAAGATGAATTGTCTAACTGTTTTTTGGGCAACTGCTACAAATTAAACAAGCCGTTGCCACTTCTTCTCCCCACCACCCAGAACAGACAGATACCAGACACTGCAGAAAAGGGATGAGAGCTTTATCTAATCTGGTTCAGTCATCAGTTAGCTACTTCTCACACAGCCAAGATAGACAGGTATTGGAAACTCTGCCTCATGGTGATCAGCAAGATATAAGCAGTCAGCTAATCTCTTACTCTATGATTTTTTACTGAAGCAGCACTCTGGTTCTGCAGTGTCAGTCATCTATTATGTGAAGTATAAAGCGCAATTCTGGCTCATTTCATTTCCCAAGCTGCTATACACAGCAGACCTCAAGAGAACAAATCCACAAGAAAGCAAAGGCTCAAGGGCAGAGAAAGTGCACCCAAAATATAATAATCTGAGTTTGTCTACTTAGTCTTAGAATGCAGAGACACAACTAACTCTTATCTTGATAATCTACAGACACGGTCCAACTCCTGTTAGTGGAGGTGATCTGATGCCATCTGATACAGCAATGGCAGCATTCATGCAACTTAGCTTGAGAAAACATCAACCTTCTCAAGCAAAAGCACAAAACATTCTGCCAAATCTTTATCTTAATCGTCTTGCAGGTGGTCACCAGAACCATGCTCAACCATACTCTGAACTGCATGATCTTTCAAAAAGAGCAAACAATCCCTGTTCTCATTCCTGTATGGCTGTGATACGTATCCTAACAAAGTGCTAATCCAAAATGACAATCCTCTGACTATGCTATTACAGATACAAAAGTTGATTACATAAAAATTAATACTGGAGCCTACAGTATCCATTCCTGTAAGGAACAGAATTTCTTCACTCTTTCTGCACTAAAATGGCTACAGTTGAAATTGTGCAATATTCCCTGATGGTTAGCAGTAGTTGTTCGCAGATGGAAAGCCATATTTTCCCCAAATAGTTACTTTTTGTACTGATGAAATAATCATTTCAAATCATGCCTGAAGTATGCCAGATATTTTAAGCATGACAAACCAGTTCCCTGCTATGAAAAGCTTACAATCCAAGCTGACAATAGACAAAAAAGAATGAACACAATTTTGTTTGCTTTCTTTTAATAAGGACAAACTCAAACATCTCCTGGAACAGAATTTATAGCAGTATATTCATTCCATACTGCTTATAAGATTAGGCAAACACTTCATATTTGATTCACTATACCAACCACAAACAATCAATAAGAGGCTTGATGCTAAATGAAGTATTAGTAACAAAAAAATCAGTGCTTCTTTACAAGCCAAGGCATCTTCAGAAATCAAGCCTGCATTATTTCAAAAAGCTGGGGTAAACTAATCTAAAAAAAACTGTTTTGTTTAACCTCTTAAAAACACACACACACACACACACACACACACACAAGCAGAGGTAAAAAGAATGCCCCAAAATATTGAAGCATTTTCCTGCTTACCTCATCATTGCTACCTCCATATACTTCGTCTGTACTGACATAAACAAACTTCTCCACACTGGCTTCATATGCAGCAGTGACCAGAACATGAGTACCATAAACATTCACATATTTGAATTCCAGAGCGTGCCAAAATGAAAGATCTACATTTTAAGAAATGAAAGAGAACTCATTCTGTTATAATCTTAATAGGGAAGAAAATGAGGGAAATAACACGAAGATATTAATAGCAAACCACTTCATGACACAGCCAGGATTAGAGCTTTTGATGTTCTGAACTTATTTGAGGTGATTAATTAAACAAATGTATGAAATATTGTACTTACATTGAGATATTTGTTCCATAGCACAAAGTATAAACACTTTTCCTTGATAATCAGGGATCCTTGTTTTCTCCGATTTAAAAAAAAAAATCCCCAATTTTTGGTTAAACCAAAAGCAAAAAAACAAACCCCCACAAGTAAAATAAACAAAACCCGGAATCCATATTTTTCCACGAATAAAATGAAACACCACTAAAATGTATATACATGTGGTGTTTCATTTTGATCACAGAAAAAAAAAATAAAAATGTAGATTTCGGGTTACTTGGTTTTTGTTTGTTTTTTTAACTGAAAATTAGGGTTTTTCTTTTTTTAAATCAGAGTAAACCAGGATCCCTGTCAATAATAAAACAGTAAGAAGAACTAAAGCCAAAATAGAGTATTTATACTTGCATTTACATTACTACAAGTTTTAACTCAAGTTAAAAATGGCACTTGAATTGTATTGATGTGTATGCATACAATAAGTCACCTATAGACTGCAGTAGAATATCAAAACATTAATCTATTATTAGATATTATCCAATCAGATGGAAAAGGTTAAAGTCCTTATGCATGCAAATTTTTAGTTTCAAACCATTTATAGAGATATGTTCCAGTAAAGATTTTTCTGAAGAAAGTGTAAATACACCCCAAAAGGCAAATCTACATAAAAATAAGACTTGAATTTTTCTATATTAAAGGGGAAGTTGGTACAGAATAGATGCAAATTTAAGCACAACTGCTATCCTATATTAACTCTATGCAGACACCTTGAAGTTGCCTGAAATTTTTGTTTAGACTGCTAGTAGTTGTTAGGATCAAGGAAGCCAAAGGTCAATGGCATCTCTCATGTGGACTTGTACATTTACTTTATTTAATAGAAATTGTCAAAAGAATTACATTAGGACTCAAATTTGGGGGAGCAGGGGTTTGTTGGTTTAAAATATTTTTTCTCTCAATACTATTCTCTTTTACCTTGTCTTCAAGCATGAACTGCAAGAATAGTTGTTAAAAACTTCAGAAAGTATGTTAAAAACTGGAAGCTCACTTTTACAAACCAGGACCTAAACTCTGAAAACTGTTTTCTAGATACTGTATTGCTATTCCAGGGCAATTGCACGTAAGCGCCAAAATAGATTTAACAACTACATTTTTGTTTTTAAATCATCAACACACAGTTCGATAAAGTTCAAAAAGATATAAAACAGGTGATGGCCAGATCACATTGATGGTACAACATCCTTAGGGGTTGAATGTGTTTTAATCAATAATGAAAATACAAACAGACCTTGAATCACAGCAGTGCTACTTTGAACTGCTATAATAAACTGAATACTATGGTCTTTAACATAAGAATGTAATATGAAGGGGAAAAAAATGAAAACAGACAACATGAATAGATTACTTATGTCAAACATGCATCTAGTACATTTATCACAGTAACAACATGCAATAATGCTCACCTACATGTGTTTGTGCTGCAAAATGTAGGACTATATCAATTTTCTCAGTTTCAAAAAGCTGTTTTATAAAATGGGGTTCACAGATGTCACCCTAAGAGGAAAAAGTTAGATTGAAACATAGCCATCAGTAGAAGTCAGGTTTCAATAATACTGGAGCAGCAAACTCCCGGTGTACCAAGTTTTATATGCTATTTTACTACTGCAAATATTGTATTGCCTTGACTATTCCTTTATGCAAAACTATATACTTTGACTGTTTATATACTAAAAGATGAACCGTTTTAAAAATTGAATTCTAATTTTAAAAGCATACAGCTTTGCAATCTCACTCAAAGCTTTAAAACAAAAACAACCCCCCCAATCCAAAAAGCCACCCACACATGTCATTTGGGACTTCCATAACTATCATAGCAAAATTATTTCCTCCCCAGATTTATAGTCCATTTAGAAAGTTAAGCTACAGCTGTAAAACTTCAACTGAAAGCTTCCTTTTTCTAAAAGACAAATACATATTTTTCTTTTTAATACTGTGCAGAAAATGAAGAGTAGAGATATAAATAATGACCTTTCAAGTATCATGCTCTTTACTCTCTCTAGAAAAAAAACCTGGTTGATGCTGTTCTATGTCATTAACAGCAAGTACAATGAGTATTAAAATAAGTCACAGTATCATGTTGTAACAACAACCGCCTTCCGGGAAGAACATGTTTGGCAGATGACAGGAGGATCTCTCTATGTTCTGGAAGTCTCAGTTATGGATCTACCAACCATCAATATTAAATTACATACAGAATAAATACCCCTCTTATGCTAATTACAGATGTGACCAACAATTATAACCTTGCAGCTGAAACATCAAGATAAAATATAAACTATTACAGAAAACAATTTTAAAAGGTTTGTCAGATCTTCATGAAGCCAGACTGCAAATACTAACTTTAAAAAAATGTTTTTCAATAAAATAAATTAAAAAAAAAAAAAAAATCAAAGAATATTTAACTGGGAAAGAAAGTCAGGTAACAAAAAATTGAGGTGGCCGATAGGAAAAAAACATTAAGGCAGTATCTATGCTAATCCTCTCCTGATCCCAGAGGTCCCGTCATTGAGAAAATGAGGAAGGAAGAAAGAGATAAGCATGACCACATGTTGGTTCAAGAACTTGAGTGTATCCCTCAGAGGGAAGGGAATACTTAAGTCTACTCTGAGCCCCTCAATGCAGCTCTGAACATATCTTCACTGCTTAACTCAGAGGCTCTCAATCTTTTTAAATTTAAAGCACCTCATCACTAAAAAAATAAATAAATAAGTAAATACATAAAAGTTTTTTGCTGTCATGCCAGTGGAGAACCACTACTGTGGTGCCCCTGCTTACCATATTTCATGGTGTAAAAGTTGAGGTTTGAACTCAAGAAAATTTACCCTTAAATTTCCACACCATGTCAACACTTCAGCCAGACACTGCACTGACTGATACCCTGCCAATTGGGCAGCACACAGCCTGGGTTGCACTGCCACCAGAAGGAAGGACTGGGCCACCCTTGCAGCTCAGGGGCTGCCCAGCCAGGTGGCAGCTCACTCCCCAGCCACAGGACAGGCAGGCTCCACCAAAAGCAGGATCGGACCCCTCACCAATTCTGTCTTCAGCAAGCTACTGCAGTGCACAGGACACCTGGTGCCACACAAGAAGGGGCTGCCTTGCCCCACGGGCAGTGTGGGGAGCAGGGGGGTAGGAAGGTAGCAGGGTGCACTGGCAGTGTGAAAAGGTGGTGGGGATGGCATGGGAGGCACTGGAAGCCCGGGCAGCACCCAGACCTATCTGACACCCCTATCCTTCCCTCCAGCCACTGCCTGACATCCCATGCTGCCCATGGAACAAGGCAGCCCGTTCCTGGGCAGCACTAAGCAACCTGTGGGTTACAGAAGCCTGCTGAAGGCAGACGCAGTGAGACCCAATCCTGTTTTTGGCAAAGCCTGCCCATCCTCCCGTCCCTCCCCTGTCCTCCCCTGTGCTTGAGAAACAAGCTGACAGCAAGCCAGGGAGCTGCCAGTTCTTCCCTGTATGGCAACAGCACCCCCTGGCCTGGCCAGATGCTGCCCAAGCTCAGAGGCACCCGATCCAACACTTAGACAAGCCCACCCAGGCTTCCAGTGCCTAACATGCCATCCCTACCCCTAGCTCATCCAGCTACGCTCCTGTCACCTGCCCCACCCACCTCCGGCAAGGCAGGGTCGACTTATACATGGGATCTACAAAAATCCTAACTTTTTTGAGAAGAAAGATGGCAATGACTTCTACAATGTGACAACATGTACACCATAAAATATGGTACTTCAGTAGACTGACATTGAAGTGCTACCACCACAATGAGGTGTCCTAGGTGCCTCTGTTTCCAGGAGTGTGGAGGAGGGAAGGGGAAGGTAATGGGATGAGGCAAACCAGAAAGAGCAACAGTAAGCAGACGTGCCTGTTTTAGGCTCATCTGGCTACGAACTGAAGCATGCGGGGCCATTCTATCTGTCCACCGTGCTGGCCATACCTTCACTGCAGCACTTCTGAAAGGGTCTTGCATCACGCAGTTGAGAACTACTGACCTAAATGCTGATCTCTGCTGTACCTCAATAGGAGTGAGTAGAAAAGTATCCTTAGTTTCTCAATAGTGAGCCTCTGGTTGGGAAGGAAGTATGGACATGGACAATGATCAAAAAGCAAGAAAAGAAAATCATGGATATGCATATCTGCATTTAAAAAAAGTGGATCTGAGACATGTGTCTTTGTAGTCTGTGCACAACAAAGGGGGAGGAAGTGTCACAGTTAACTGAATTTTAAACTAAATAATCCAAAGCTACCTCTAAAATAACAGGATAAAAGTGAATTCAACTTCTTAAAGCAAGAGTCGCCATTACACACATTTAAAATGTACTTGCATTTCAGGATTTATACTGCTCATTAAAGAATGAAACTGAAGTTACCACTAAAAAAAAAAAAAAAAAAGTCATAATCATCTCCAACATTCATAGTAAAGCTACTCATTAGCTTTTGCCTATACTGCAAATAAAATATCTAAAGTTTTCAATACTACGTGCATAAACAGTGACACCTAGTGGCTCTAAAAATAGAAAATGAATTGGAAATTATTTATTCTGAACTGCAGTTTAGGCTCTCATAAGGGCAAAAGAAGTAGCACAGATACAGCAGTATTTTGTATAACTACATAGCCAGAGGTTTTAGTTTAACATCCCTCAGAAGAAAATTAAGTCGACTTCTCTCTCTCTCCCCTCCCCATTCTCAACTGTGCTCAGAATTTAAACTAATAAATGCTTTTTGAACAGCATTACTAATACTCTGCCTCCATTACTGAGAGTTACCATACTGTTTTGAAAATCATCACTATCCACTTGCATTTTTTTCAGTATTCAGTGTCCACCTGACAACAGTAGAATAGGTATAAAACAATCTGCTCACTACTGTTTTTCTAAAGCAATGGTTCTCAACATTTCTGGACTCAAGACATGCCTCCACAAGTTTTTTTGAATTGAATAGCACCCAATTTCCAAAACTAATTTATTTATTACAGCACCTACTTCCTACACCAGGGTCTGGACAGTAGGAATAGGGGATCACTGGCAAAGACAAATTTGAACCTGGTTTATCCACATATCTCCTCATACCTCCAGGATCCCTTCAAAAGAATCTGGTGGCACCCTACAGTGCACCAGCTCCCAAATGAAAACAACCAGTTTAAAAAAAAGCAGAGCACATTGGTATATTTGGTAATGCTAGCCATCTTCAGTAAAAAATGCTAAATTAGATACCAAAACAACACCAAATACAGCAGCTTTGGCCCTCAAAATACACCCACAGCACAAAGCACTTGATGTAGATACCTATTCTATCATATTCTTGTTTTCATATACTTAAGTTTCAGCATCAGCTCAATTATTTTTGCAGTAACCTTTTCCATTTATAAAATGTTTTCCTTCTTCAATGTTGAATGGTTGTTGGTTGTAGCCATGTTTTTCTAAGGACATAGGCAGACAAGATATCAATTCTACTCAAAGAACCTTGCCCTCCTCATTCAACTTTTAAACATCAGTTAAATTAAAACATCACATTACCTTTGTGAAGTGCACAGTTCAATATTTCCCCTTTTTATACAAATACTGAAAGTGAGACAAGTGTCAAATAACATGCTCACCACACAGAAGGAAGAAGAGTTAGGGGGCATGAGAATTCAATGTCTGGTTCTCAGTTATGGTTGAAACCAGAGTATGATTTGAATACATAACATGGTGTGTTAAACATACTGCCAACAAAAACTTCACTGGAAATCAATGGAAGGTTTCATAAAAATATAACAGTAAGTTTCACAGGTACTTCCTCTATAAATACAAATAAAGATTCAGGAGGGGACCTCAACAGATTATCGAGTCCGACCCCCTGCATAGGCAGGAAAGAGTACTGGGTTCAGATGACCCCAGCTAGATGCCTATCCAACCTCCTCTTGAAGACCCCCAGGGTAGGGGAGAGCACCACCTCCCTTGGGAGCCCATTCCAGACCTTGG
>JAGPOW010003316.1:107862561-107950487 GCA_030014935.1 Caiman crocodilus | reverse complement strand
TTTTTCTCCAATTAAAAAAAAAAAATCCCAACTTTTCAGAGATTCGCCCCCCCCCCCCAAAAAAAAAACAAACAAACCCTAGAATCCACATTCCCCCTGATTAAATTGAAACACCACTCATACATATATAACATTTCATTTTAAATCAGGGAACAAGGTGGATTTTGTTGGGTTTTTTAATCCAAAAATTTGAGATTTTAAATTAGAGAAAACCAAGATCCCTCCAAATCACCTATCAGGCATGCCAACCATAATAAATTTCAAGGCTCGAGATAAACCATTCAAATGGTACATATTTGCATGTTTTAAAAAAAGCCACACCCATGAACTAACAGAAATCACTAGCAGAGTACCTGGAACCAGAATTTGTTGAAGTGCTAAACCAACTTTTACCAACAGTAGCCTCTTCTGTATGTGCAGAAAAAAATATTTTCTTCAGTTGGACATGTTCATTCAAAGCAGAAAAACTGGGAATCAAAAAAGCATGAAAGTTTGTTTTGTTTCTACCAGTCTATTAATTAAAAAAAATGGACGATGGTATTGATGTATTCATAAACTTGAAAGCAGTAAAAAATTTCAAAACAACCAAAGTAAGAAAAAAGACTAATTTTAAAGACCATCAGGCAAGTAGGAACTTAAGCTCAAGCAACTTTCACCATGGTACTTTAGAAAAATTGACCCAGGTGACCTGAAATAATTTGTTTAATTCACTGACCATAGGTCATACTTCTAACACCGTAACAGTTAAAACTAATATTTAATTAACTACTTGTCACTGTGCACCATGCTTTATTAAAAAAGCTTCTGTATCCAAAACATTACAGGTTTTGTTTAATAAATTTGAAGTGCTGTTTTCGTGCACAATTAAATTCAAACTGCCATCTTAATGCAATCTGATATACATATGAGCAAAAACTTAATTATCTAGTGAATAAAAAGATATATTTCATTATTTTATGCCATACTAAAATGGCAGAATTTCTAACAATCCAAATATATTAAGCCATTTATTTTTAAAATATGTATCTATCTAGTTTGCATACATAGGAAATGCATACCAAATCTACTGTAGAAATTGTAAATCAATTAATTGTAAATCAACATTTAATTGTTGTATCAACCAATTAAAATATACTTTAAAAAAAAAAAATACAATGAGAAAGTTGATTTAAAAAAAACTAATGATTTACTCAAGCTTTTGTTTTGCCAATTTAAATCAACTTGATTTAAATTAAATCAGCTCTCCTGACTTCAGAACTACATTTTAGCAAACAGCCAAGAAAACAGAGTGGTGCCAAAGCTTCCTGTAACAGGCTGAAAAAAAGCATAAGAGTAAAAAGAGGAAGATGAATACTCAAGCAGAGTGGCTTGCTTCCATATTATGTTCAATACCCAAATCTAGACATGGACTGCATCCTGTGGAGCAACGGTTCTCAACTTTTTTTGTACCAAGACCCATCTGTAAACATCAATGGCCAGTCCCAACCCAATGCCCCTCATTCAAGACCTGCCGCCCTCAGGCCCCAGCCCCCGGTGTGTAGAGCAGGAGGAGAGCATGAGTGGGGCCCAAGCACCCCTTGTAGGCTGGAGCTCTGCCACCCTGCAGGGGAAAAGCCACAGTTACCCATGTTTTTCTCCTTTAAAAGGAAAATCCATTTTTTAAGTTGGCTGATCTATTTTTAAAGTTTGTTCACAACCCTTTTTATATATTCTTGCTACCCACTTTTGGTTCGCAACCCATGAGGTGAGAAATGCTGTTGGGGAAAACATAAATGGATGTTCAGTATGTCAGTCTGCTCCCATGGTATTCCAACCTAAACATTTCTGTGACTTCAAAGTTTGTATTGTGCTCTCACACCACAGGATTTATTGCAGCTGAAAAAATTCCTTTGTGGTACAACTCCCTCTTCCTTCCACACCCAATATTCATTCCTAATGAAATCACTGCACAAAGCATAACCATTCTATACAGCCATTTTTCAACAATGCAACAGGGCCTCAAAGTAAGCATACAATGAATACGCAATTATGGTTCCCTAACAAGATGGAAAGTTTTGTAGAGGCATTTTTGGGTGTTCAGAGTCTTCATAAAGTCTCTCCTCAACCCCAGGCAAAGCTCTTATTCTGGTGTTTTATCACTGCAGTTCCATGGCAAGTTTTGTACATGTTGCTAGGAAAGTGGTTCTCTCTGTGGGTCCCATTACCATTCACCAGCTAGTAATAATCAATCATGAACACGTGACACCTTCCTGAGTAAAACCATGTCAGAAAAGTTATTCTACAATGCCAATTAAATCTTAGCTGTACAGAAATTAAAATGTGAAATAAAACTCAAACATCTACCAAAGTCTATCATACCTGAATAAACTTGTAGTTGTGTTTCTGGGAAATAGCTTTGAGATTCTTCAAACTTGCACAATAGTCCAGCTTCATAAAAAGACAAAGAAAGAAAACCTTACTATGATGCCTTGTTTTCTTGAAACATGGCATGTTGGAAGCTACTTATTTACTGAGTAAATAGTAAATTACCTTGAGAAGTGCCCTAAATCCAGATTCTAAGACTTTCAAACCAATGTAATTTTTTCCACATAACAAGGCCATCATGCTATGGCATGGCTCACTTATTTGTTTGTTGCCTTTTATTTTTTTCTTTAGCAAAATGAGAAAAAAAATGAACAAACATTCAAACACAGTTGAAAAGGCATGCCTCTAAAATCTCCATAAATCTTACCTTATCCAGATTTATAATCAAATAGTTTGGATATTTTTCCACTAGAGAGACAACCACATGAGAGGCACTGTAAGTTAAAAAAAAAAGAAAAAGAATACAATTTTACAATTACACCTATCTGCTTAGTATCCCAAGCTAAAGCAGGCTGGCACCTCCTGAAACTTTTTTCATGGGTATTTTAGACTTTCATTCTCAGTTTGTAAATGTTGCTACTTCAGTGGTTCTTTTCTGTCTGACCCCAGCAGTCTTTCCTGCCCAAGTGCAGGGGGGCTGGACCTGATAATCTTGTGAGGTCCCTTCCACCCCTAATATCTAAGAATATATGAATACACCAGGAGTGCTCAATCCCTAACCCAGGCCAAACGTGGGGGAAGTCCTGGGATGGAGCCTGGAGTCAGAGTCCTGGAAAGGAGCCCCCATGGCTGCCCCACAGGTAGAGAAAGAACTGTCAGCTCTCCCCACTGCCAACACCCACAACCCTGCAGGACGGGTCAGGGCCAGGCCGTGTTCCATTCCCTTCCTGCAGACTGGGGCTTGGCAGCATCTCCTTCCCTGAGCAGCTGGTTTGGGGGTGCCCTCTTTCCTTCCACCTGCCCCACGACCAGGCTATGCCCCCGTCTCTCCACGTAGCCAGGCTGGGGCCAGCCCCTCCGTCCTGTGGACTCAGGCCGCGCCCATCCCCGCGGGGCGGGACCGGTCAGGGCTGCCCCCCAGTAACAAACCAACGCGCTGCTCGTTCCCTCCAAACGTTTCAGCCCCAGCCCTCAGAGCCGGACAAGGGATCCCCAGCCCCTCTCACACACGCACACCACTAACATGAAGCCAGCGCCACCTGTCACCAACACCCGCTTATCAAAGGCCGGAAGCGGCCCCGCAGCCCCCGACATCGTCTACACTTTGCAGCAGTACTCCACCAGCTACCCCTTTCCTCGTCGCTTTACGGCAGCCTGCCTCTTCCCACGACACTTTACGGCACCGCTCTTCCGTTGTGGCGCATGCTCGCTCCGGCTGCCTGTCCCAAGCTTCCTGTTTT
Source organism: Caiman crocodilus (assembly GCA_030014935.1). Lineage (NCBI taxonomy): Eukaryota > Metazoa > Chordata > Crocodylia > Alligatoridae > Caiman > Caiman crocodilus. The sequence goes on along the minus strand of JAGPOW010003316.1, from coordinate 107,946,723 downwards.
GCGAGGCGAGGTCCGTTTCTTTCCCTATCCCCTGCTTGGTAACGTGAGGCCACTGCCTGAACACCCTCCCCATCTCCACCACCCGCCCTTCGCCTGTGTCAGGAAAGTGTCTTGCCCCTTTCCACAGCAGCTATAATGCACCTCGGACTTACGCAGCGCCGCTTTACGGCCCGGCCTAACGACAGACACGTCACAGCAGCTTACAGGCAGGCTACCCGGGTCGTGGGGGACTGGGCCTCGCCCCTACCTGCTAAGAACGGCTCTCATTGGCGCCCCACGCCAGGCGGCGCGGGCTGGGGGCAGGGTTTGTTCCTCAAGCGGCTGTTGGGCCGGGATGAGGTGGCGGGTATTTTTGTGGCTCGCGTTCTGCGTAGCTGCTTGCGGGAAGACGCTGCGGGGTGGTTTCTCCAGCGCCACCGCCAGGGCCCAGGCGGGCCAGCCCGCCGCGCACTTTCAGTTCCGCGGTAGGTGCCCGCGGGCCGTTATGGCCGTCGGGACGCGTGGCGGGGCTGGCTCCGCCCCCCGGCCGGCGAGTCGGGGACGTTGTGGGGGTGGTGTCCTGCTCTAGAGGCAGCAGCGTCACCAGATCTGAAATGCGACATTATCGCTTTGGAAGCGCAAAGGGTCGCTTATTCCTGGAAACCTGGCGTGCACCGAAAAAAAATACAAGCATGCAAATAAGTTCTTCTTATTATTTACTTTCTATTGCTCACTAAGTAGCTAGTAAGTGAGTAAGTGAAGACCAGGTCAGCAAAGGTGAAGCGTTTCTTTATTTCATGGCAAACAGTCATCATAAGCAAGGATCCTGTTTTTTTCTGTTTTAAAAAAAAAAAGCCCCAACTTTCAGATTTAAAAAAGTCCCCCAAATTCACATTTTTCCATAATTAACATGAAACTCCCCTAATATATAGACATCTGTATATTAGGGCCATTTCATTTTAATCATAGGAAAATGTGGATTTGGGGTTACTCTTTTTTTTATCTAAAAAATGGGGATTTTCTTTTATCAGAGAAGAGCAGGATCCCTGGTCATAAGAAAGCACGGATAGCAGACCTCAAAAGTCTGTTAAGCCTCCCTGACAGTGAGTAGTGATTCAGTTTTGCACATGCTGCATAAATAACTGCTTCAAATTACCATATGTTTTGAACACTTAATATTACTGTATGTCGTTCAAGGGTTGAAATTATTGTACAGATATGGTAATTATGGTATACCTGGCAACACTGCCTGAAGGATCCTCAAACACACTTAAGATGCCAGAAGGAAACAAGGTTGTAGAGCAGGGATGCTAGCTGACAGCCTGGAAGAGTAGTTTGAGTGCCTTATGTGCAGATAATTAACAGCTGTAGCCACTTTAAGCACACCCCTATTGCACACAGATCTGTGAGATCCTATTTCTTGCTGTGCCCATTGGAAAACCTTGGTGAAAAGCACCTGTTTGACCCAAGCCAAGTAGGCTTTGCCACTTCAATGATGGCTGAAGAAGAGTTGTCTGTTTACCATACAGAAGTCTGTAAATACAGATACAAGCAGTAGGACGGCCCTTGGTCTGTAGTGCTGCAGCACCCAACATCATCCCCGCTTTATAGCAACCAGCCACCAACTTGCTCCTTTCCCGCTTTACAGCACTGCTTCCTCTGCTTCCCCTCCCACATTTCCCCTGTCCCCCTGATGCACATAAGTGCACATATGCACCACAAACTTTGGTGGACTCAAACTGACTCTCAGATGATGAGGGTACATGTTCAAAGCACTGTACACCACTGCTGCTTTCCCTGGTGCTACTGATGTCTACCACCACCATCAGAATGCTGCCACAGCCCCACAGTGGGACTCCTTACTGGTGGGATCCATCCTTGGTGCAACCACTGTGGCAGCAGCAGTGGGTCTGGAGGTAGCATGGAGTTCAGGGGCATCAATGGATCAGGGAATGAGACTCTTAGCAGTGGGAGTCTGGGTGCAGCAGCAGATCTGGAGATGGGGGTCAGGGGTCCAACAGGTTTTTGGGTAATTGGTCAGTTTGGCACAGTGCAAATAGCCATGACTGGTGGAGCCAAAGACCCCCACATTCTTGGCAGCTCGTGCCCCCAACTGGTGGCCCAACAGGCCAGATTGAGAAATTGGGTTGGATCCAGTCTGCAGGCTGTAAGATTGAGGCTCCACCTTACTTTATATGGTTTTCTAACAACAACAGCTCCTAGGAAAGATGATGACTTCAGTAGAAAATTATGAAAAGGGATTTAATATATTTACTGCTCACTTAAATGGCTATATACTATCATTTGCAATATCTTCCTAGATAATTTTCCTTCTTTGTAAAATCCAAGCATAGTTGATTTTGTTTTTTAAATGTTAAGGTGACCATGCTGTTCTGTGTATCAGAATCAACAATGTCGCCGCAGCTGTGGGAAAAGAAGCCAGACTTCACCTGTTTCGAGCAGAGGAATGGCTGAACCTACAGGACCAAGATTGCAGCTGTCCAGAAAAGTTCTCTAAAGCTCAGCTGACAAGTGAGTTTGTCTTTTTAACCCCTGAACTATGGCTTATGACTATATATACTTAGTGCTAAGTTTTGTCATTTTTGGAGTCAGTAAGACTTTTGTAACAAAAGTTAAGCATATTGCAACTTTGAATTTAAATAGTATTCAAGAAACTACAAGATGAAATTTGCTTACTGCAAATTATTACTTTGAAGCACTTTTTTGAAATTATGTTTTGAAAAAATTTATCAAGGACTTCTGGGACACTAAACAGTCCTTGCTGAATTAAATACTGAAATGTTTTAATACAAGCAGTCTTATATTGAGTCTGGTTCTGGTTGAAGAGAGTGCTTATATTTGGGTGAAATTTTCCATGCTTGGATTCAACTCAGATGTTGTTCCCACCTCAAATGTAAGGAAAAATCTATTTGCAAATATTTATATAAAAAGATTGTTATGGAGTTTGCAAAATAGCACCCGTTTAGGCTTTAAACCTGAAAAGCTTCATTTCAAACAAATATGCAAAATGAGACCAGTCAAATGAATGTGTGGGAGTGTCTACACATTCTTTAATGCACCATAATTATGGCACATTGACAGGTATTAACTTATTGATCTATAATTGGTGCTACTGTGCATTAGTGTAGATGAATTTTTTTTAGTGATGTTAATGTACATTAAACTAACTCTATTGCATATTAGCATGGGTTTTGCCCACCACACTAATGTGCAGTAGAATTAGTCTGTGCATTATGCGTATCATGTAGATGTGCCCAGTTTAATAAGTTAAGCATGGCTCTAATGTATGTATGTATGTATGTTACCTCTGGAATAGGAGAAAATAGGTTTTAAAAAAATGGTCATAATGGATTCCAATATATGTAAATTTATAAGAAAGACAGTACATTATGTTATATAGGGATACATAAGCTACCTCTGAATCCATTGAAGCACCAACTACTCTGTCCTAATACTCAAGTTACCTCAACTTTAACTAAGTGTGCCACTGCATTATCCTGTGTAAACATACTCTGAATCAAAATGCATACTCCTTTGTAAGGTAAGAATATGTTGTGACACAATAAACTAGCTTTGCTGCTGGGGGAAAAAAACTTTTTTTTTTACTTCCTCATGCCAGAATGTTATCATTTTTCATTTCTTTCTGTAAGTTTCATCTCTTAAATCAAAAGTAAATTGTGCATACTAATTTTACAGTGTTTGTTGATCTTAATATCCTTTCATTATTTAAGTCTGCAATTAACTATTCACCATTGACTCTCTAGTTCAAGGATTTTTACTATTTGAGCTGATAATTATACCAGCATAGAATATGCATGCTATGTTGTTGTCATTTGTTTCTAGAAGAATAACTCAGTTTTGTCAAGAGGCTTCTTTCTCCCAGCCTTGTGGAAAATGTATTGTTCAATGACAGGAAAACAAAAATAAAAGGCCAGAGTCACTTTCATGGAAGCATAAATCTGTCAGCCTTTGTACAAAACATTGAAGATCCTCTTAAAATTCAGTTTCAGAGATGTGTTAATCAAGATAATGCTTAATTTGTGTATTGATCTGAGTGAAAACACAAATGGTAGAACAGCTAAACTATAATGCATTCAATAGTTCTGATTAGTTATGTAACTGAAAGATAGAGATACGAAGAGCATATTTTTGTGCCATTTATTGATTGTGACATTAGAAATCTTAATTAAAAGAAGCATAAAGCATTCTTTATCAAATTAAGTAGATACTAGGGTCTTTATTCACCAGTATCTGACTTACATAATGCATCTTTCTTTTCATGTGTTCCCTCTGTGCAGCCAGAAAACCACAATCTGTGAAGTAACTAAGATTTTTGACGTGCTGTTGGAATAGAATTATAACACAATCTGGTCATGATGTTGTTGTATGCCAAAAAAGCTGTTGTCCCATTATCCTTATTTCTTATCTCTGCTTGTTTTGTGGCATGTGACATAAGAATTATTCATGCTTAGAATATAAGACAAATTACCTTTGTTTGAGCCCCTCCCCTCAGGTCCATTTTCTCCTGCTGGTATCTGATGCCAATTATTTCAGAGGGCACACATTTTCATTGAGTGCAAAGAGTACACTAAGCTGAAAGACAGCAAAGTGTCTGAATCCAGCTCTTGATGAACTAATGCCTTGAAGAAAAGGGAAACAGTCCTTTTAAATTCAAACTCACTTATTTATTTTTTTTTATTTTAGGTGTTAGATGAAGAATTAGACCAGTAGACGTCAACCAGGGGTACATGTATTCCTAGGGGTACTTTTAAAGGTTGTAGGGAGCACACCCCAGCAGAGACCATGGGGGTGCGTGCCACCCCAATCTGCATGGGGCTGTGGTGGCTGCCACTCTGTGGTGGGCTTAGTGTGCTGTGCAGCTGCCTCAGGAGTGGTGCAACGCCACATGCCCACTACCTCTGAGCTATGCGTTCCCCCTGCCTGCCTGGTGGGAGGACGCACATTGCATCGCACCACTCCCAGGACAACTACAGTGGCACATAAAGCCTGGCTTACAGTGGCAGCTGCCTCTGCCCTGCAGACAGATTGAGGGGTATGTGCCCCCCAGGCCTCCACTGGGGTGCGCACAGTGGCAGGAGCGCCCCCCCAGCGTGCGCACCCCTCTATGACCTGCCTGGACTCTGAGTGTCCCATGACCAGGCCAGCCGGGGCCCCATTCACCCCTGCCTCTGTCTGTGCTCCACTCCTTCCCTCATTGTGGGGACCTCAATCTGAACCCCCCATGGCCTTTTCCCTCCCCCACAGACTTACCTGCGGGGGGGCATGTGGGACATGCATGCACATGTGTGCATGCACTCAGCCTCCACAAAATCATTTTAATATGAAGGGGTACATGAGCTGAAACAGACAGTAGGGGTACATTTGTTAAAGAAGGTTGAAAACCCCTGAATTAGACATTTCTAAATTGCTTGTCTCCAAAATATTCTTGAGCTCTGAGTGACAGATTTTTTTATTTCACTTAGGAATTTTTGTAATGTACAGGTTTGCCATCTTCCTGCTTAGCCTACACTTTGCTTTCTTTGAAAATTAGTCGGTTGGCTTTTTCTGTTACATTCATTTCTTTATAAGCTCTTTTCTCTCTTCTCATTCAGCCATGTTCTTTATAACCTGTTTCGGAATCTGCCCTGAATTGTTCTCATTTTGTCAACTTTTCATTGCTAGTTTGTCTCCATTAAACTTCTGAAAACAGTTGCTGGTTGCAGCTGAGGGATTTTTTTAAGATAGCTTCTCTCAAATTGCTTAAATACAAAACAAGAACTTTGTATTTCAGCAGTGCTCTAGAACAGGGCCATCCAACTTATTCGGTTCTGTGGGGCTGCTCTCAGACAGAACAACTCACCTCCAGTGACAGGGCAGCAGGGAAACCAGAGGGTGGATGTTGCTGCTCCCCCTTTCCTCTCTGTCTTCCCCTGCTGCTGCTTTGGATCATCAGCACTGATCAAAATCTCCAAATTTGGTAGGGTACAAGTGGCAGTGGCATTCACCCCTGGATTCTGCAGCCATATGAACACAGTGGGCCTAGGTGCCTTTGAGCCACCACTTGGATGGTTCTTGAGCTGCGCCAGCACAGTGACTGTGGTCACCACCTGAACAGCACTGACCTAGAAAAGTGTCAGTCTGAAGGAAAATAGGCAAAACTTTAAAAAAAACCAAAACCATGTAGAATATGGAGGCTGTTTAGAAGCAATTGAATGCTGAAGATACTGTCTCTTAATGGAGCTCTGGTTAACTTCAGTATTAGCTTCACAAGGTAAATCCCTGTTAGGAGACAAATTTAGTTTATTTACCTAACTTTTCTCTTTTGACTTATACAGATATTTATATAATATTTATAAAATGCCCTTGTTTCTTCTGTTTCTACCTTCTTTGCTCCTTCTTAATATTGCTTCCGCCTCTTTTTCCATCAAAATTATAAAGGCAATAAACCCCTAGATAAACAAGCTGCTTTCATACAGTGTTTTAGGAGGAGGCATATTAATGAACCGTTTTAAGTAGCTTAAAAATCCCAGCTAGTGGCTCAAGGACTGAGTTGATATTATGTATTTGTAATATCTTGTTTTACATTAAAGTATTCTATACAGACCCATACTGAAGAAACAGCTAGGGAATAGAGCAGGGGTGTCCAACCTTTTTGAATGTGGAACTGGATCACAAACTTTTTATCACCCAGTGGGCCAGTGAGCCATATTCAAAGACCTCACAGGAAGTGGTATCAGATCAGGAAGTGATGTCATGTGACCTTTGACACCAGTGAAGTTGCAGGAAGTGACATTGAAATGGATCTAAATAACCAGTTCAAAACTCTCCCTCTATAGCATCCACCTCTGCCACTGTTCAGAACAGGATACTGAGCTAGATGGACCATGGAGCTGACCAAGCATGGCACTTTTTATTCTCTTATGTTCAGAAGCTCTTATGTGCTTTGGCTGGGATTCCAAACTATGGCTAAGATTTGCAAAAAGGGGTAGATAGGCATGTTACAAAGTTGTCATAAAAGATTTGGAGTCCTCTAAATCCCATTCATTTTAATGGAAGTTGGCCTTTTGACTTAGCTTTGAAAATCTCAGCCCAAGGTGCCAACCAAATAAGTCAAAATATATTTTGCATTTCTATGCAGTATATCTAAGTGAGGCTCTCCAAGCATTTTACAAATTATGAGGATGAGCCCAGCCAGAGGAGCAGGGGCTCAGCTGCACTTTCTCCCTACCTGTGCTGGTCAGTCCCGAGTGGCACACGGCTCTGCCACCGCCTCTGCTGGCTGGTGCTGACCCAGGCGGGTCTGTCCCATCCAGAGAAGCATGCGGCTGAAGCTGGCTTCCTATGTGCTGCTGGGGATGGGAGGAGCCCAGCCGGGTCTGCACCAGCCAGCAGAAGTGGCAGCGGAGATGTGTGCCGTTCGGGACTAACAGCTGCATTTTCCCCCTGCCTGCAGCCAAGCCCCTGCCTCTGCGGCCGGGCTTGTCCCGTCCCGAGCGGCACACGGCTCCACCACTGCTTCTGCTGGCCAGTGCTGACCCAGCCGGGCTCCTCCCGGCATGTGGGAAGCCAGCTTCAGCTGCATGCTGCTTTTCCTGGCTGGTGCTGACCCAGCTGGGTCCATCCCATCTGGAGCAGCACACGGCTGAAGCCGGCTTCCCAAGAGCTGCTGGGGACAGATAGAGCCCAGCTAGGTCTGCACCAGCCAGCAGAAGTGGCGGAAGAGCCGTGTGCTACTGGGGACAGGATGAGCCCGCCGGAGATGCAGGGGCTCAGCTGCATTTTCCCCCTGCCTACACCGGTCAGTCCCAAGCAGCACATGGCTCTGCTGCCACCTCTGCTGGCTGGTGCCGACCCGGCCAGGCTCCTCCCGGCCACAGCAGCATCCGGGAATCCGTCTTCAGCTGTGTACTGCTCCGGATGGGACAGACCTGCCTATGTTGACACCAACCAGCAGAGGCGGCAGCGGAGCCGTGTGCCACACAGGACTGACCAGCACAGGTAGGGGAAAAGTGCAGCTGAGCCCCTGTTGCTCCGGCTGGGCTCATCCTGTCCCGAGTGGCACATGCCTACTCCTCCTCCCACACGCACTGTGTTGGCAACATCAAGCTGACACAGTGCATGTGGGAACCTTGTCCCTTCCCAGCCCTTCAGCAGCCATTAGGAAGCTACTGAGGGTCTGGGGGAGGAAAGGGGTGGGAACAAAAGTAAACAGTGTTTACTTTCATTTCCCGTCACAGCACTGCGGGCCACAGAAAACGGCTTGGCGGGCCACATGTTGCACAAGCCTGGAATAGAGTCTGCTCCTGAGTGTGCTGCCAGCCCCATACACCAGATGGGGACCACAGACTGATCCAGCATGCTGGGTCTGGCACCAGGTGTCAGGCCCAATCTAGCACAGCGATCCCAGGGCTGTGTAGCCTGAGAGCACCCCAGATTCAGCACTGAACTCCAATTCTAGGGCCAGCACATGGTCCTAGGGCCAGTGCACATCAGCCCTGGGTCTGCATGTTGGGTCATACTCAGTGTGCTTGGTCTGGCTTCGAACCATATCTGCGCATCAGCTTAACCTAATATGCAGATGGAAGGGCGGGGGGAGGTGCTTCACACAGTAGGTGGGAGGGGAGAACATTGGCAGTGGTTATTGTCATCAGTTTCCTCCCCCCACCACACACCAAGTTTCCAGACCCATGGGGATTCCTTTTGCTCACATACAGTGCATACCTCAGTTTTCTCCAACTGGTTTTGAGGTTGAAAGAAGTGGGTTATACACAACAAAAATATGGTGTTCTTTTAAAGGTATAAAAATCACCTGCATCACGCCTTCCAAATGTTCTTCTAATGACTGACACAGCTGCCACCACTCTTAGCAGAAGTAACTGTTCAAGACCAAGTGGAGTTTCCAGTCTCTCATGCATCTGATTTGGTATAATTTGAGAAGAGCTACACTTTTAGAAATGGGTTCAATTGCTAGATCTACACTTGCAGATTATGTGATGTTTACAGTTTATCTACCTGGGAAAGATATTACAAAACAAGCTTGAGTAAGATTTTAAAGATATATCTATATCATCTTCACTTCTATGGCAACATTCTTGTTTCATACTGAGTACTATATTTACTTGATTTTAAGACAAGGAGCATTTGTTTAACAGTGGAAAGAAGCCCCTTCTCTCAGAACTATGTATGAGGGTGCTGAAGGGCCAGCAGCTGCTGTGGCTCAGGCTCTAGTCCCTACCCAGGGTAGGGGCAACAGCCACAGCTGCTGCCTGGCTCTCCCCTCCCCAACCCATGCTGCCCCTGCACCTTGCCCACCCCCTGTCTTTTCTTTTCATGCCCCTTCCACCTGCCCCTCCTTTCCCTCCCCCACCGGACCCCTGCCTTGGGCTGGCGGGCTCCATACACATTGCCTGGGGTGCTGAGCAGGAGCTATGCTCAGTGCCACAGGTAAGAATGGGTACAGAGCCTGCCAGTACAAAGCAGAGGCTGGGGAAGGCAGGGAGATGGACACCCAAAGCTTGCAGGGACAGAAGTGGTAGAGAGGCCAGGCACAAGTAGGGAGCAAATTGCTTGACCTTCCTCCACCGCCTGCTTCCCTACTGCCTGCCCCCCATACCAATGGGAGGATTGAATGAAACATAATTAGATTCTATACATGGAAAATTATAAACGTATAAATGTTCTATGTATAGAATCTAATTACTTGGGGGGGTTGTTTTTAGATTAGAATAAATACAGAATTTGCATAACATCTGACAAAGTAGGTTGTAGTATATGAAAGTTCATCCCTCTTTGAACGCTTTAATCTGTAAAGTTACAGATTAACCTCCCCTTACTTTCTTTGTGGGGTTTGACCTGGTTCACTTCCAAAGGTGCTCTTACTGTGAAATAAGAATGTTCAAATGAGAAGTTCAGACCAAGTAGCTGGTCCCGTTGAGGAGCCCGGAATGAAATCCTCTGTGGAGGAGGAGGAGTGTGGGGTGTGCCAAATAGAATGGCAGTCTACTGGATTCTTAGCTTTTGCAGCCTATTGTCTTTTGATAATGTGATGATAAGAGCTGTCTCATACCTTGTGATTAGAGAAGCTGAAAGACTGGTTATGAGCATGTGCTGTCTCTAATCCTCTCCCACATTTGTGCCAAGTTTAAAATAAAGATAAGGATTGAGTTCAGTGTCCTTTGTAGAGTGCTATGACTGTGTTTTGATACAGACTATTCACTTTTCTATATACTTAAGAAAGCATAAAAATAAAAGTTATGGTCTTATGAGTTGAATATGTACATTATCTAAGATGAATTAATTTCTTTAAGTTATTTGTGTTGCATTCAGTTCTAATTTCATTTTCTTTCTTTTCAAAGTGTCTATGAACCACACAGAGCAAAATATGACAGTGTCCCAGATTCCATATCCAGAAACATGGTATGTGTTTTATGCAGACAAGTTTACCTGCGAGGAGGATTATGAAAATTCTGAATCCGAGGATGTTCAGTTTGAAATGGTGTTACTAAACCCAGATGCAGAAGGGAATCCATTAGATCACTTTAGCGCAGGGGAATCTGGTAAGATTTTTTTTCTCAAAACTTGATTTATAAGTTAAGGATCTGATCATCAAGTGAGTTGGTACTTACTATGCTTGAAAAAGTGTGAAATTGGAAGTTTGTGGCCTATGGAATTATTCACCATTAGATTTATATTTTTCTCAAAAAGGAAGGAATTCCTGTGAATATATTCCTAATATGAGAATCTCTTCCAGTTCTGTAATGCACTTATACAAATCTGGGCTTATCAAAGAAATGAGTTATGAATTGTAACATCAAACAGTTCTCCTGTTACTTGAAAAGATTGTTCTCTACTATAGTAGACTCAAGTTTTATGTCGTTACAATACAAATTAATCATTGTAATCAAGTGTGATCTATTAGAGAAGGTAAACAAATGATCTGTATAACACAGGGTGCATTGATTTGATAAACCAAGTTGATTTGATTTAAATTGGCAAGCCAAAAGCCTGATTTAAATCATTGATTTTTTTTACCAACTTCCCTATTATATGTGCTCTTGCTCATGCTTGCTCTTGCTCTCTCAAAGGTGCATTTTCATTGGTTGATTTAACAATTAACATTGATTTACAACCAAATACAGTTTTTCAGTAGATTTGGTACATGCATTTCCTAGATATATATTTTAAAAATATATAGCTTGGCATACCTAGATAGCTAGAAATCCTATATATTAGTACACTATAAAATGGTGATATACATATTTCTTGTTTGGTAGATGATTAACTTTCTGCTCCTATTTGTATCAAGCTGCATTAAGTTGGCAATTCAAATTGAATTAAACACATAAAACCAGCACTTCCCAGTGATAGACAAATTTCTTTAAAATATTCCCAAATAGGGTCTTTTTTGCAACCTGCAGCAACAACAGTTTGTTCCTCCAGTTTCCAGGTATTGAAATCATGGCTAGTCTACACTCCACCAAATCATGTTTTGTTTCCTATGCTGCCTTAAGCCCAACATTAGTTCTTGTACTTGCTGGGGCCAGTTAGAAGCAGGAACCACCAGGGCACAGTGTATTCTTCCTTCTATTCCTCTCTGTTTCTCTTCCAACAAAGGAAAAAAAATCCTCACTAGAGACATACAACCCAATTTAGAGGGCTGGTTTTGGGAACAAAGGTACATGTGGTATGAAAGTAATTATATTAATACAGAAAAAGCATGAGAGGGGACCTGACACTAAGTTAGTGGTATGTGGTTGAGAGAGTGGAGTCCTGGATTTCAGTCCCTGCTCTTAGTGCTGTTTACATATTGTATCCAATATCCATTTCATGTAAAACTAAGTCCTGCAGAGTTCAGGTGCCTCAAGGATTAGGTGCCATCTTGACAGGATTTTCAGGTTTCTAACTTTGGCTTAGGTGGAATTTAGGTGCCAAAGTCCTGGTTATGGATATAGCCCTACATTACTTTTACAGGCAGAAGGCTTGTAGCTGAAAACTGATCTGAACAAAAGGCATATTATATTTGGAGCTAAATCATACTCTATGTATTAGTCACTTGGGTATGATCCCCTTTCACTCTTCTGAAGTTCCTGAAATTTTATTAATACTTCTACTTTTGTAAGATGGTATCTTGTTAGTTTAAAGCTAAGTCAAAAAAGCAGTGAGGTAGAAGAGGAGAAAGAGAACCCATCCATTTATTATATCCGTTTTTCAGGGGTTCTTTTTCAGACTTTCTCATCTTGCTAGACGTTGTATCCAAAAGAGTTTACGGTGATTATGCTAATGTTTTGATGAAGACTAAATGGCTACAGTCTTCTAGTTCATGTTGAGAAGTATCCCACTTTGTGGAAAGTCAGTTTATGGTAGGCTACCCATGGATTAGGTAGATACTCACTGCAAGCCAAGGTGGCAAATCTTGTCCAAAATACAGATTTTCTCTAGACAAAAAAAAAAGGTCTGGATAAAAGAAAAAGATGGATGGGCTAAATAGGATAAGCAGAAAGGTGCATTTAAAAAAAATTGAAGTGACAACCTGCTAAGTAGCTTTGTAACTGTGCTCTTTTCTAAGACCATAAAGGGCATAGACACATGACAGGATCCCAGATTTTTACTGCACAATAAATTCATTCCCCTATAAGGAGTGGATGCATGAAGCTACCCAAGCAGTAGGCAGTATTACAACATCTGGTCACTAGGTAGTAAGGGAATCTGTTTGTAAGGATCAAATGACTACCTTAAGTAAAACTGACAAGGGGAGTTGATAGGTGACCGGTATATCAATATGTACTATTGTACTATAGTACATAATTGTACAATATGTACTATGTATCAATATGTAATACTCCTTGCTTTTTGAAGAGTACATTTTCATTCAGTTGCAGCAGCTTCTTCCCACCTCACCCCACTTTTTAAAGTTGCTTCAGGTATACGTTTGTCTATGTCCAGAATGGAATTTTTGCAGCAGTGAATCATGTCTACTCCATTGTGCACCCAAAGTCTACAGACCTCTGCCATCCCATTCTATGCATGTTCAAGTTAAATGCTTTGAGTTGTAGTTACTAGCTGCAGTGGTGAGCATTCATATTTTATATACCTTTGATAACCTTTCTGTGGTTAATACATTATGACGGAGTGGCCAACCCGTGGCACAGGCAGCCACTGTGTAATGCACAGCAGATTGAGGCAGAGGCAGGCAGAACAGCAGCAGATAGCAAGCAGTGCATCAGATTAGGGAGGGCAGGGAACAGAAGGCAAGGCAGAGGAAGGAGATAAGGGTGGCACACAGGAAAAGCATAAGGCTTAATTTGTGGCACTCCTGCCAAAAATGTAGGCCTCTGCTAATAAGTGTATGCTCTCTCTTCTGAACTAGCTGGAATTTGTCTGACGGTTTTGTCTTGGAGAATACATTGCTCAAAACTGAACCATTTCCATAGAATATTTATTTTTTTCAATGAAGGCCCAGGAGAAAGCAAGCTATCTGGTTTCCTGCAAGTTTGCCTGCTCCAGTCTTTTTTATCCCATTGCATCTTGCCTGGTGGGATGATGTGGAGCCAAAAATATGGAAGTCCTAAAGCTGCTGGTTCCCAATCTCAGTTTCTTGATAGAGCTGCCCTACCTCTAGGGCAGTCATCCAGAGTAGTGACCTGTAGCCAGGAACCAGGACTTTGCCTTTCAACAAGTTTCATTCTTTGTTTTGTTTTGTTTTTCATTCCAGATTTGGAATAAAGCAGGATTTCAAAATACTTGAGTCTTCTGTGAAATGGAATTACTTTTCTTTGCACAGCTTTAACTTTTCCATACCTAAAAGCTGTCTCCTTGGTACAGGTGCTATCTAAACTAACCATGCTTCATTTTATGTGGTATGAGAGTGACACCCAGTGGATACATAGATCCCTTTTGCATTTATTGGATATGGATTTCTCTCTCCTCATCTCCTAACCTATCTTTGAAGACTAATTGTTTGTCTGAACCATTTCTTGGAGATGTTTCTAATTGCTGATATCAGTTGGGACTGTTGCTTGATTTTTCAAGGAAATATTTTCTATAGAGGTGCAACAATATATCGGTCGCATATCAGGTTGGCACCGATAACAGGAAAATTAACGTTATTGGCAATCAGCTTTTTTTGGCCGATGTCACCAATAATTGCCACGTGCTTGTGTGCAGCCACAGCATGCATGCGGCCAGTAATGCAGCCCAGTAGCTTGGAGAGCAGCGTCCTGCTGGTAAGTCTGGGGGGGGCAAGGGGAGGCAGATCAAGGCCCCTACTTTGAGGGAAGGAGTAATGGGGCAGGACAGGGGCAGGCTTTGTCTAGCCAGGACAGTGGATAGAACCCCATGGCCAGGAGTGGGAGTGAGCCATCGGTGGCTCATCCAGGGGGCATGGTGGAGGATGGGTGGCTCCACACTGCTGTGCACACCTCCAAGGGAGAATTGGGGGGATACTTGCCCCCCATATTTGTGCATGGGGTGAGGATGGGGTGCTAGTTCAAGGCAAGGGGCAGCACAGCCTCTTCCTGGTGGGGGGCTGGGCCTGGACTCGGCTCAGCAGGGACAGGGCAGGATCAGCTGAGTGGGGTGAGCAGGGGTATCAACACTGGGAGGGTTGGCTGCAAGAGAGCTACAGGAAATTTTAAGATGACAGGACTCTGCTCTCCAAGTTGCTTGGCTACATGTCTATAAATCGGCTATTCGATTGGTATCGTCTGGCATGACTAGTTAATAATCAGCTATTGGTATCAGCCAAGAAATTCTTTATTGGTGTACCCCTAATCTTCTATATAAGCTATGTCAGTCATTACCATAACTCTGTACATGACATTTTTAGAGAAATTGAGCACAGAATCTCTCTTGCATTCAAGAAAAGATTATTTTGATTTAAGACTAGGCTTTCAGGTCAAATAATCAGCCATCTGGGAAAACTAGCCACATAGGTTCTTCCTTTTTTCTTAGTATATGGAAAAGATAAAAGAATGTGTTTTGAGTACTAGTTCAGCTTTACAATTGCTTTTTGGTCAGTAATTACCAATACCATGTTGCTTAATATTGATTGTCCTAGTGATTTGATTTGCATTGTATTGTATTATATTATCTATACTTACCAAACTTGCATTATTAAATAAACCTCATTTCTCCTCTTTACAGGATTACATGAATTTTTTTCCATACTTATTCTAGTCTACTTTGTAGCTGCTTGCATATACGCTCAATCACTATGGCAGACTGTTAAGAAAAGTGGACCTATGCATGCTGCGTTAAAGGTACTGTCAACTGCATTACTGTTACAGAGTGGTTCAGCTTTAGCCAACTACCTGCATTTCTCAAGGTAACTGTGCTTATGTTTTTTTCTCTTTTAAAATGAAGAATAAAATGTATTTAACTGTAAAAATCAGTTAACTATTCAAATTAATTATGAATTGTGACAACTTGTGGGGAGGGCTAGTTAGAACATTGTGGTTTTTTTCACTTACTGTTAACAAAAAAAGTCAAATTTGAGACTGAGTAACTTTAACAAATGTTGTCTCCTGTGTGTGGTGGTGTTGTTGTTTCTCCTTATAGTTACTCTAAAGATGGAATAGGGGCACCTCTTATGGGAAGTTTGGCAGAACGTGAGTATGCTTAGTACAATTTAATCTTGCGAACATTTTATGTTGATTAATGTGGAGCCTTTTAAATAGTGCTAACATTTAGGGTTTGATTCTTATCTCAGGTATAGTTCATCAGATTTTAAACAGTACACAATGCTTCTCTGCAAAAAATGGCTCTTTCTGGTTATTTTTAGAGTTAAGTAACTAAGACATGGTTTACAGCTCTAGACAATTTAATTTTGTTAGACCCAATCCTTTAAACAGATAGATGCATACATTTACATTCAGGTATTGCCGTTTAAGACTAGAGCTATCACTTGGATAAAATGGATAAAGTTTTCCACATGTTGAAGTATTTTTTTCTGGATCAGAGCTTTAAAAGGCTAAATAGGATGTTTACCATGCCCCTAAGGTATTTTAAAAATATTTAATCCTAGATATAAAATTTAATTTAACGAAATATAATGTAATGAAAAAATGAAATAATTCAAGTCACAAAATCTCAAGTTAGAGCTGTAACAAGAATTATTGTATTAAGACCTGGTATTAACAAAGCAGTTTCCTTGACTTCATAGGATGGTAGGAAAGTATGGTTGAAAGGGATCTTATGCCCTCTTCTAGTCCAATCTACTGCTTGTGGCAGGATCATTCCAAGCCAACTGCGTTTCCAGCCTGTTCTTGAAAGTTCCCAGGAATTAAAATTCCACAACCTCTTTAGGTGGTAACCTGTTCCAATGCTTAACCACCCTCATAAGAAATTCCTCCTAATCTCTAACCTAAATTTTCTCAGCTGCTGTTTGAGGCTATTGTTCCCATTTCTGGTCCCTACAGCAACAGAGAAAAAGCTGTCTCCATCCTCTTTATCTTACAGCTTCAGGTATTTGAAGACCATTTTCAGATCTTCCCTCAGTCTTCCCTTTCCTAGACTGAACAGCCCTACTCCTTTCAACCTTTCTGCATTATGTTTTCAGTTTCTAATAATTGTTATTGCTCTATTCTGGTGTCTTTCCAATCTGTCCTCATCTTTCTTAAAGTGTTGGCCTTTTCAATGTGTAACTGGAACTAAACCCCACAGAACATCTTGTGCCATGGTACACTGTTTTAAGCTAACCTGAGACTTGTTTTTGTTTTTTGAAGTTCTGGTTAGAAATACAAAGAGATTCCTTCCCAGCTAATAAATTCCTTTTCAACCATTTGGAAATTTTTTATGAAAATGGCACTTCAGTGCTAAGGTAGCAGGTTAAATACCATACCATGTTTACTCAGTTCTGGTTTGAAGTTTTTTTTCCCCATTTAATGTGGGGCTGGGAGGAAACCCCTTGTGTTGTAACTGAGACAGTAGGGAGGCAAGCAGCTGCCCTAGTCCCAGCGCTGGCCCTGACTCAACCCAAAGTGAAGGCCAGAGCTACCGTTGGTATCTACCCAATCCAGCATCCTTGGGGGCAGAGGCTGTGGAGGTAAGGGCAGTGATGGGGGGAAGGGGGTAGAGGCAGTGGGGTTACAGGCACAAGGGAGGCAAGTAGTGCGGAGGCAGGGGTCAGGCCTTCCTTCCCCCACCCCCACCACCACTGCTTTTCCCACTGCAGCAGTGGAGGGGGGATGAGTTTAAGACAGCCTTCTGATAATTAGATTCCATACATGGAAAATTATAACAAATTTAGGATTGTCTTGGATTTGGCTAAATATGGTAACTTAGATAGCGAAGTACCTCCCACAAATCCAGTCTTGCCATTTTGGCCTCCCCTTCAAAAAGAAAAAAAAACTAGATGTTCTTTGAAATTCTCTTTGGTACTCCTGTACAGGCTATTATCCTATTCCTATTTCATTGTCCCACACTGATACATTTTTACCCAATCATTAAATCACTTGCATATACTTGTATGTCAAAATGGAGAGCTCGCCAAAAGATTACTCGACGCTTACCTAGATAAGGTAAATATCATAGAGTAGAAGGACTAGAAGGGACCTATAAGATCATCAAATATAGAAGATGAGACAGTGAAACACAGGCAAGAGCCTCTGAGTGACCCAAACTACCTGTCTAGTTTGGAAGAGGCCAGGTGATTTAAGCTGAACTGTGGTTCCTGTATCTTTTGGAGTATCTCACTATTCTCCAGCTAACTATCACTGGACATCTTGAAGCCATTTTTAGACTAGGACTACTAGTGTGACTGTTTACTTCTGGTAGTAAAGATTGCATTCAGGACCTGGAAGAGGAAAATGTATATGCCGTATTGATTGATAATGTAGGTTTACTGTAAGGTAAACAAAGGATTCAAATATTGAGGTTATATACTGTAGTAAAACTTAAATATAGACACCAGGTAAAGTTGTTCCCATAATCTTATCACCAGTACCCTTAAATATTGCCTGGATAAACATTTGTTATTAGGTTGAGGAGATGTCTGTAAATAAAGTTTTATTCATTAAATTGTAGGAACATCTATATAAAAACAAGTGATGTTTGATTCTGATTTTTTTTTTTTGCATTTGCTTGATTTTACTTTAAGTGTGATTTATATGAGCATTTTTACCTGTAAAAGTGGTGGTCGTTTTCTTCCCAGTCATTTTATATAATTTTTACATGTAGTCCTGAGCACTTTCATATACCAGCAGCAAACAGTAGCCATAAATTCCATAAAAACTTGCAGTTGGTATTAACGACCTCTTGATGGCACTTGGCACTGCAGTAAAAGACATTAATTCTTTGTTTCTGAAATACTGAAACCTCACAACTTTTTCATCAACCACATGCTTAAACCTTCTTTCTGACCTACAGAAGTGAAGTTAGATGAGTGATATGAACCTATTCTTAACTCCTTCCAATACTAGAGTTAGGCATTTTTTTAAGTTGGCAGATATTTATGTGAAGAGTATGATCTTTCAAATGAAGACCATTGTATGTTAATCTCTTAATTCAAGGGATATTTTATTCTTTGTTCCCATTATTTTTAGTGCAATAGCTTAATTCAGGATATTTTGGCTTTAAAGGCATAGCTTCCAAAGACGAAAGAGTCTAGAAAGGATAGATTTTTGTGGGGCAGGGGGACTTGAGAGAGAGAAGGAATGATGCAAGTAAGTGTAGATTTCAGAAGAAAGCACATCTGCACAGGAGAATCAGAGCTGCTGATTAAGAAAGTGCATGAGCTGGTTCTCAATTCTTGGGGCCCAAATAGAGCAGAAAAGTGGACCTACGGCTCATAGTAAAATATATTTAAATATTCAAAAATTAAACTAGTTGAGCAAGAATTATTGCTCCAAATGAGGTATGTCAAAGACATGGGCTTTGTGGCTCCTGGAAGGGTCCATATTTCAGGAATATGATCCACTGCCAAAATCTGGGGTTCAGGTGATGTTTTGGTGGTGGTAGAGTGAGTAACAACTTTCTTCATTCTGTGGTTTGCTGATGCTGTTTGCTGCTGCCAAAGGTGGGTTTGGATCCAGACCACACACCTCCTCATTGCTTGGATTTATCCCAGGGCATTGAGGGAACTTGACACCCCTACTCCAAATAAAATGTGGGCCAGAGTTTAGTCTCAAGCTAGTCTTAAGAAACCATAGAGTGTGTCTCTTAACTGGTTGCTCTGAAATCTAAGGCAAATATTAAGTGTCCTCCTACCCCATTCACTACCTGATCAGACCATCTGTATGCAGTGACTGTTAAGTGATTCTGCATGAACACAATAGTCTGAGTGCATGAAGCTCATAGCAGATTTGTAACCTTAATGAGAAAATTGTTAGTTCACAATTTTTTTAAATAAAAGCTGATAGAAAAATTATTCACAATGTGTATTACAGTACTAAATAATCTCAAAATGTATATAAAACCAGATCCTCTTCCATCTATTAGGTGCCTACATGCAATCCTATTCCACTCTTTTAGTATCCCTGGAAAACTGGTAATATAAAAGTTGGACTTTCCTCACTGCTTTTTTCATTACTTAGTCTTAAAACAAAAATCACAGTATGTTACAAAAATAAATGTGTTAATGGATATTCAGGGACTCAAACAGGATGAAATGAAGACTGCCCTTAGCTCAAGTTCACTTTAGACACCTAACAGATTAGAATAAATTCTGGCACATAATGAGAAAATTACAGTGAGAAGAGTCTAAATTGTAGTTAAATGTGTGGCTAACCGCACAACTGCTATTTTCCCTTTTTTAATTGGAAAAAGAAATTACTTCTCTCTTGTGACTATGTTAACTCTTTTTCATTCCCAATAGTGTGCGATGTAGTCTCTCAGATACAAATGTTGTACCTGTTGTTGAGTTTATGTATGGGTTGGACAGTAGGCAGAATGAAGAAATCTCAAAGCAGACCCCTTCAGTGGGATTCAACTCCAACCTCTACTGGCATTGCTGTAGTTATTGTTGTTATACAGGTTAGTATTTTGTATTTCTTGCTTATGCTGTACATGGACTGTAATAGTAGCATTTAAGCAGTTGCTTTTAGGAGCAGCTGGGAGTTCATTGTCCTTCCTGTTGAACCAAATATCATTAAAGCCAATGGGATTATACCTAGAGGTACACTGATATATCAGTCCATATTGGATCAGCACTGATAAAAAGAAAATTGGCATTATCGGCAATTGGCTTTTTTTTTACTGGTGTAGCCCATAGTGTCACTAATAAGTGCCGTGTACATGTACGCAGCCTCAGAATGCATGTGGCCAGGAATGCAGCCAGGCAGCATGGAGAGCAGCATCTGTCCAGTAAATCTTTGGGGAGAGAAAGGGGCATGGGAAATGGAAAGAGCATGGTGGGGAAGATTGAGTCCCCTACGATGAAGGAGAGAGTGGGGCTGGGGCAGAGGCTATCCAGACAGAGTGGGGCATGGGACAGAACTGTTGGTGACTTGTCCAGGGGCTCAGGATGGGGAGGGGGGCAGTTCCTGGCCACTGTGTGCATCTTTGGGGGAGGCATGGGGGGGCCTGTGCCCCCCTGGGTTTTTGCACTGGGCAAGTATGAGCTGCCTGCTGTAGGCTCAGGGCCAGGGACTGCACTGACTTCTTCCTGGTGGTGGGGTAGGCTGTAGCTGCGCTCAGAGCGGGCAGGGGCAGGCAGTGGGAGGGGGCTGTGGGATGGGCAACAGCCACCCCAAAAGTCCCCATAGCCCGCTGCTCATTACCAAGTGCAGGCCTGAGCCAGCCATGCCACTGGGAAGAGGCTGGCACAGCCCCTGACCTCAAGCCCACAGTGAGCAGCCTGTCGTCACCCCACACACAAATCTGGGGGACATGTGCCCCCATTCCTCCCTAGGGGTGTGTGTAACAGTGGGGAGCCAGCCCCCCTTTCACCCTCTGTGCCCTCCAGACAATCTGCCTGCAGCTCCACTCCATGCCCCACCCCAGCTAGGCATTGCCTGCCCTAACCCCACTCCCTCCCTCACTGTGGGGGCCTCAATCTGCCCCCACAAGCCCCTTCCCTCCCCACACTCCTTCCCCCCAACAGACTTACCAGCCTGATACTGCTCTCTAAGCTACCTGGCTGCGTATCAGACTGGAATCAGCCACTATGGCTGGTTAATAATTGGCAATCGGTATTGGCCAAAAAAATCTTTATTGGTGCATCGTTAATTATTCCTGTGTG
This sequence comes from Caiman crocodilus, assembly GCA_030014935.1. Classification (NCBI taxonomy): domain Eukaryota; kingdom Metazoa; phylum Chordata; order Crocodylia; family Alligatoridae; genus Caiman; species Caiman crocodilus. The sequence goes on along the minus strand of JAGPOW010003316.1, from coordinate 107,925,548 downwards.
TTTCGGTCTGCTTTATAGCAGTCTGGGTCTAAAAAAACAACTTGAGTGGAATGTAAGTGCCAAATAAAAAAAATTATTAGTCTAAAAGTCTTCACTCGGATTCCTCTTAATTGTGGTTGAACCAAAACTCCTTTGACCTCCGAGTTTGTAACCTGTAAAGTTCTTTATTTGTACAATGTATAGCATTACCTACGTTCTGAGAAGTTCAGGGTCTGTAAACCTAAGCTTGGTTGAGATTCCGAAACCAGGCATTCCCCAACCTATCCTATTCAAGAACTGAATCAATATTTGTTGTCAGAGCATACTAACACAATTGTGCCATGCACAAAATGAATTGGCAGTCACACCTGTCTTTTACAAGAAGAGGTAATGATGGTGTCCCTTTTTTATATGATTACTAAATAGCGTAGGGGTGGCCAGCCTGTGACATGAGTGCCACAGGTAGGATGTGCATCTTCTGTGTGGGATGCAGCAGATTGGGCTGGGAAGGGCATCAGAATGACACTGAGAGAGGGTGCAAGATTAATTTGTGTTGCATCTGCCAAAAAGATTGCCCCCACTGTGTTAAAACCTTCCTTCGGTCCTTAGAGCAGGGGCCTGAACCCAGAGTTCCACCTTCCTGCTGGGTGTCCTAACCTCTACATAATTGGTCTCACTTTTGATCTCTTTCTGGCCCAGTTAATTTTGAATTGTAGCATAGTGTCAGCAGGAGGGATGGGAAGTGCCCCAGTCCCAGAATAACCAAAGTGGTTAGGACATTCTCCATGTCTGGTACACATCATGGGTTTGAATTCCTTTAGTCAGGAGGGGAAATTAAATCCAAATCTCCCATATGCTGAGTGAGTGCTCTAACTACAAAGTGATTTTACAAAGCCTAGTGGCCCTTTCCCACATTTTGAAAGAAAACTCAGGTATTGTTAGAAAAGGACATACTTGTCTGACTTGGGGTAAGGATCCACAGCCTAAGTAAAAGGTGGCACTTCTCTGTATTCTCAGGAACCTAAATCTCAAGAAGGGCAGGATGCAATTTCACTGTTTCTTGTTTAGTTTTTACTGGTTTCCCAGTGAGCTTTTTGAGTTTGGGTGGCCCACTGATCGCACTGTATTTTTTTTACTCTTGTTGTAAGGTGTCTAGTCCCCAATCAGCTCTGCAAGTAGCATAGGTACCTACTGTGGACAAGGTTCTGAATTTCATTACAGAGGATGGTCACCATAAATTATAGGTTGCAATGCTCAGTACTGGAGTACTAACTTTCTTTTTTAGCTTAGGCCTGTGGTGCTGAAGAAAGTAGACTAGTTCAAGTAAGAAGGGGGATAGTAGTTTGGAAGACTGCTGCTAACAAACTCTGTCCTGTTCCTGTTGAAGCCAGTTGGCAAAATTCTGGTTAATTCAGTGAAAGTTTTCCCTTCAGGTTTCTCAGAGGAACATAGCTACAGTTGTCAAGTCCTAGGTTGAAGCTTGATTGAAAATGTTGTAATTTCTGGAAAGTTAACTCATTTTATAAGCAGCAAACCAACTGCTTTCCTGGCTATAAAGCATCACGTGTCTTCTGTGGTGCCAAGAGAGCAGTTTTAGCTGTTTCTTGTAGTAAAATGGCAGTTTCTAGCAAGCCAAGCAGAACCAAAATGCTGTACTGCTACTTCCCTATCATAAACTCAGTTAGCTTTCTGAAGGAATGAGACATGTAGGTACAGTATTTACTTGACCTGTTCTTCATCATTTTACAGAGTATTTTACTGATTTGGGAACAGTTTGAAGATACAAATCATCACAGCTACCATTTGCACTACAGTTTAGCAAGTGGACTTCTCACTGCTCTAAGAGTTTGCCTAGCTCTGTCGTTGGCCTGTAGCCTTTATCAGATCATCACAGTGGAGAGAAATACACTCAAAAGGGAGTTCTATATCACCTTTGCCAAAGTAAGAGTTACATGGCAGGGAAGGAAGAGGGGTGGGGGAAACCAATTTTTTCAGTGTAAATATTTTATGCGGCATACTATTGAGTATCATCCTGTGCCCATAGGAAAGTTAATGTTGAAATATTTTATTTGTTTAAATAAACTACATTATTTCAGTATATTCTGAGTAATCATTTTTAAATGTCATTAGAAACAAAATCTAACTTAGAAATCAAATTTATAATAATATGGCTGTAATTACATTGATTTATTCCAAAAGAGTGAATCTGTAAAAAGAAAGATGGAAATGTAACCTTCTGTCATATCCCTGTTTTGGTATATTAGAATACATTTCTAAGATGTGATTCTTTCTTTTTCAGGCCTGCATCCTGTGGTTTTTGTGCCACCCATGTCTTGCAACCATTTCTTTAATATTTAGAGAATATCAGAGAGAGAAGGTATGTATGAATAAAATAGAAACTGGATAGAATTTTAACAGAATTGTTCATGTACAACAGCTAGTCCAGAGGTTTAGTGTCATTTCAGCAAATTCATGGTCTTCAACCTCTAACCCTGTTTTCCTAAAGTAGCTTGGGAAGTCCTAGCCACAAGCCTTGCTACTAATGAGTCACATGGCTGAAATCTAAGCTTCGTAAAATGTAAAGGTAATAGTTTGTAGGTAAAAGGGGTATGGTTTTTAAGGTAAAGCAAAATCTGCTTCTAGTAAAACAGACTTTTTTCACAAATCTGTCAGAAAAATTGTATAGGTTAATTTTTAGGCAAATTTCTAAAATGCATTATGTGACAGAGCAGGTTAGGGAAGCCACAGCTGAACTGTTCTACTGGATAAAATGCTGTTTTCAAAATGTATAATTTAGTTTTTAAACTCTTAAGATTAAAACAAAGGTGGATTTATTTGGCTTTCTAGTTGCTATAACATGCTGGGAGCTAGGGAGCTAGTGTGTGGAGCCTGCCATGCTCAGATAAAGTACACCATCGTTCTCAGGTGAGTGACTACATCATTGAAAAGCAGAGCTCTTGCTGCTTCTACTTAATGTGGTCTGTTCATGAGTGTGCAAATATCTTCTGAAATTGAACTGTTATTGTATGGAGGATACATAGGTTAAAAGGTAAGTTAGTAAAAATAAGAAAAAAATTAGTTCTTATTTGATGTTAGTTCACACTGAAAAGTGATTGATTCCTATAGGTACATTAATCAGGATAGTACTGGGTTTGTTTGTTTTTTCTTGCTCACTGAAAACCTTGCTTCTCCCCTCCCCAGCTCATTTGAGATGGGAATCAGTGTAGGAAATCATTACTCTTTGCCGTATGTTGAGATCTGGTAATTAACTGTAGGCGGATTTTTGTAACAGGATTTCTGGGGTCCTGGGTAAGTTTTAACTACTGTGTTTAAGTAACTGCGGTTTTTAAATTGTACTCATTTAACACTGCCTTTTTCATACCATATAATACCTCAGTAAAATATGCACCTTGTTTTTGGGAAGGCAGAATGTAGAAAAATGATTTCTTCCAATCATGGCTGATAATGTGAGATAGTGTAAGTCTTCTGGAAACACCGACTGTCCAGGAAGTTCCTAGTACCAGCTATGTCTCCCAGCCTATTTCCCTGGACCCTACGCTTCCTGGGCACTCTGTGCTCCCACAAGGACATAGCATCACACAAGGTTAGGCCCTAGACGCTTGCAATAGCAGTAGCAACATTGTTGGCTCTTTACTGTAATTAGTTCTTTATATAAGTTCCTGTAAATGAAATGTTAATTTCCACATTTCAGACCTTATCAGCAGGGATTCTTCCTGGTTTTCTCTGTTTTAAAAAAATAATCCCAAATTTTTGGATTAAAAAAGGGACCCCAAAATCCACATTTTTTCCATCATTAATATATATCATTAGTGGTGTTTCATTTTAATGATGGAAACATGGATTTTAGGGTCCTTTTTTTAATCCAAAAATTGGGGCTTATTTTTCATCAAAGAAAACCAAGAATCCCTGTTCATCAGGATACTGATGGGGGGGAGGGGCGGTGGTGGCTCCCGCCACTACACACACCCGGGAGGGCATGCAGGGTGTGGGCCCCCAGATGTGCGCATGAAACGAGGGCAAGATGCCGCTGCAAGCTGGGACCAGGGTGGCAGCAGGCACTTCCCAGCAGGCAGTTGGGCCTGGGCTGCACTTGGGGAGGGTGGCAGTGGCACTGGGAGTGGGCTACAGTGAATTTTGGGGTGGCTACAGCCCCCCCTCCACAATAGCCCTCCTCCCAGAGTGCAGCATGACCCAGCCCCACACCAGGAAGAGCTCAGCACTTCCCTGTCCCTAGCGTACAGCAGCAGCCCACCCTCACCCTGCACGCAAATCTGGGGGCACGCACTCCCCATGTCCTCCTGGGATGCATGTAGCGGCAGGAGCCACCCCCTCCCACTCTCCAAACGAGCCACACTCAGCTCCATCCTGCACCCTGTCTCACCTGTGCAGCCTCAGCCCTATTCCCTCCCTCACTGCAGGGGCTTCAATCTGCCCCCACTCTTGCCCCTTCCCCCACAATAGACTTACCAGCCAGACACTGCCTGCCTGCATATCGGCAGTCGAATCTGTATCAGCCAATATGGCTTGTTAAAAATCAACTGTCAGTCTTGGCGCAAAAAATCTGTATCTGTGCACCCCTAATGCTTTACTAGTATTTGTTAGCACTATATTATTCAATTTAAAAGTAAAGCAAAAACAAATATAACTATTGGAATGTGCACTAATTTACTAATTTGTATTTTTTGAATTGTATATTAACTGGCCAAAAAATGGTAAAAATGGTCAAAAGCTATCGTATGATTAGTCCTGTAGTCATTGTATGCATCTTATTCAGATTCATAATACAAAATCTAGCCTTTTTAAAAATCGTAATGGTGCTTCTGCTACTTCACTGTTGGTCATTTCTACATCTGAGTTAATATTACCACAGCTGAGTTAAGGTTTTTAGCTAGAAGTAAAAATAGTCTTCAAGGTGATGAAATAGGAGAGGCAATAACAGGAATGGGGAAGACAGAGCAAAGTAGCAGAAGAAAGGATAGCTTGAAGAGTGAAACATCAGGACCATAAAAAACAATAGATGGTTCTTAGCACCCATGGAATACAGAGAGATTAGCAGAAATCAGGGAGATAAAGGGATACAAAGTTGGTGGACTCTCCGCACTGCCTGAATAGAAATGCTGCTGCCCCTCCCAAGGACTTTGTTATGAAGTTTGGGTGGACAGGAACCAAAGGGAGATAGAACTGTAGCACTGCACCTGCCCTGGATCTGCCCCTGCACGCAGTGTCTCTAGGTGTGCTTCTTTTCCAGTAGAAAACAGCTTCCCCGCTTACAATATGCTGATTTTGGGGAAGCCAGCCATGTTGTTTGTGAGAATAAGGTAAGTTTCACAGCAACTTTGTGGCTCAGCTGCTTTTTCAGCTACTTCACTTGTAGATGGACAGGTTGAAATGTAAAAAGTTCTTCTAAAATAAGAAAGCACCATCATTTGAGCTGCATGCATAGAAAGAGCAGGCCCAAGCATATTTATTTTTGTCATCTGAGTGGTAAAAGTAACTAATTCAGCTACACCTGTGGAGCTCCAGTGGTCATGAATTAAAGGTCTGAGTTTTGAGGCACAGAGTTTGTGATTTGCCCAAGGCTATCCACTGAACTAATAAATCTAAAATTACAAGTCAAGAGTTTCTTTGTCCCAGAACCATACTCAAATCTCTTGTAACTACTACAGTATCAAAAGGTTTGTAGCAATTTTCATTGACTTAAGTTGCTTATAAGAATATTGATTTGTTTTTGCTTCAGAGCATTCACTTTTGTCTATCTCTCTCTTTTTTGGTTTTTAGATTATTACCATAGGTGTTATCCTCTCTCAGGCTGTCTCCATGGTTGTCCTCTACAGACTTTTTCTGTCTCATAGCCTATATTGGGAAGTGTCTTCTCTGTCATCAGTGACATTACCATTAACAGTACCATCTGGACATAAAAGTCGACATCACTTCTGACATAATTAGGAAGACACAGTTAGGCAACAGATGTGCTTAATGACTTAAGTATACATACATTTATTTACTTAAGTTTGCAGTCATACTTAATGACTTAAGTATGCAGATATTTGCTTCAGGTAAACGTGCTACTCTGGTTTCACTGGAAAACACAAATCATAAAAGTAGGGCTCTTCACTGATACTGAATTTGAACAGGTCACCCAGTTAGGTGCATTCACTAAAAATGAGATATTAAAATATATTTAGAATGTTAATGTTTAAATGCAGGTTATTTCTATGTTACATGCTGTGTGCTGAAGTATATGACAGCAAAGGAAGACCAGTCTCTCTGTTCACATTCATAACTATGTTTTTCAATCTAAGACCTTCCCCATCTTGCACCAATTTCAGTTTTTAAGGTTCTAGAAAAAACAGTTCTTCAAATGACTGTAACATCAAACAAGGGTGGGATAGACCAGTCTGAAATCTCTGTAGTGTAATGAATAAAAAGGTTGTGTTGTTTTTTTCTTCCTGTACTTTGTAGACAGTACACTTTATGTTTTCATTTTTTAAATGAAAACAAACTTGTTCCAGGAAACCAGTGTAAAATGTTTCCAGGTAAATGCAGTAAACTCTTGTTTGTTATTTGTGCAAATGATGCACTTTTTTGCTAGTGGTGTTGATGTTGGTTTAATTTTTATTTTTAAAAATCTATTGCTACCTATGTTACACTTTTTTTAAATAAATGCTACTAAGACATAATACAGAAGCAAAAGGCTAAATACTGTATGAGGCTGTAAAGTGATGGCAACATGAATGTAATAAAAATAGCACTCTTGCATCTTTTAAAAATAGGAAAGAAAATGGAATGTGTGATGTGGTACTAGAATTTCAATCCTGATATAATTCATTTCTCTTACATTGAGGATTCAATCATAATTAAGCCATATACACAGATTAAATTAACAGAAGCATTTCAAATAAATGTTGGTTTCAGTCATCAACTACCCATGAATTCCTGCCCAAGGATACTTAATCAGGATTAAATTTTCTATGAATAATTGAAAAACAAAATACTCACTGGATTTGTTATAATCCATGTTGGCACTGGGTTCTAAGTAGTTGCCATCTTCCATCCATTGTAATAAAGCCATACTACTTTGTGATGCCCTAGTATTCAGCAAGCTAGTGTAAATATACTTTATTGAAGTGCCTATTTATTGAGTGTGATTTAAATCATGCTGACATTTTTTTTCTTTATAATATTAACATTCCTTTTGAGTTCTTGATTGAAATCTTTCTACTTGTATTTAGTTTGATATTTGTCAAATTTTGTAGACATATTATTGTTGAAATTGTGTTCTTTCAGTACATGGTTTTCATTTACTGACAAATGAATTTTCACTCCTTTACAAATTGTACTGGGTTGTTTTTAATATGTTTTTATGGAAAATACAAAGATAGTATTTTAGCTTTAAAATACCCATGGCTTTCTTGTTCACATTTGCACAGGTTGTTCAGTTTAGCTTAAGTCTAGTAGTATTCTTTTGTAGTTTAACTAACAAACCAGATATTTATCTTTAACTAAGGCAAAATAGCAACATAACAAGGTCGCTCATTAGTTTACCTACTCTTCAGTTCTCTGTAATTCAGATCAAGAATAGCAGGTGGAGGCTGGAAAAGATGAGCTGTTGTTATTTCACACAATCTGCAGGAGGATTACAAGATTAATTATTACATTCTTCTGATTAACCAGTAACATTCTGATATGGTTGAAACTGTAGTATTATATTCCCGTTTATCTCTGCTTTCTACCTCCTGGGAAGAAAGCATTCTTTATGGTGCAAATCTGGAGTAAAAGAATAGTATTTTATATATCCTCATGAAAGACCATATACTACGCTCATACTCTATCACAAGATTTTTTGCCACAGGATTTTAAACATTGAACATTGACTATTATATCTTATGATGTAACCATGATGGTAATTTTAATCTCTGCAGAAAAATTTTATTTCTAAGGAGCAGTCAATGTTTTTCATGTATGCTTTTTGCTGCTTATGTTGCCAGCCAAGTGCCATAGATTGATGTATAAAGATAAGTCTCCCTTAGTTTTACATGATACATATCTAGATACCCAGAATCCTTATTCATAGTTCATCTGAGCATAAGTATATACTATAAAGGCATTCAGTTTTCCCAGTCACATCCAGTAGTCAATAGAAAATCTCTTCCTCCTTGCCTCTACTTTACCCAGTAATTGGTAAACTTCATCTTAATATTTCTGTTAGTGTAACCATAGCAGTAAAATGTCATTCTTCTGGTAGGTAAGATGGACCAAGAGTTAGCACTGGTACTGAGATCAAGAAGCTCTCTTCCTGATACCTAGCATGCTTTAGCCTTAGGTATGTAATTGTTAAGGCATGGAAGCTATCCATTGTCTCAATTTATTTTACAACCACAGTGACCATTTGTTTAGAGAGATGACCATTCCAACTGCCTGGTAATGCATTATGTCCTCAAATATTATCAGGATCTCTTTTTTTCTAGTCTCCTACACTAAGATCTGTGAAGCAGAGGGACAAGGACCAGGGGCAGATTTCACTTCCCCAAGCTCAGACTGAAGCTGCCTGCACCCTAGTTCTGTCATAGAAAAGTGCACAGAGGCTGTTTTAATCTAATCTAACCTGAAGGTACTTTATACCCAGCTGGGAATCAATTGCTTATTTCTTCTCCTGACACTCCTCTTGCTCCACTCTGACTGAAATAGGAGTCTGCTCTGTTGCCAGTCATCCAGAGATTTCTCTTTTGAGGAGTCTGACCACAGTTCCGGGTGTATTATCACCCTAGCAGTGCAAAGGGACCAAAATAAAAGAGTGTGTGACTATACACATGACAATGCTAATTAATTGCTGAACATAAGTATTTAGCTGGGGCTGAAAGACACCCTCTAGCTTGTTAATTTTCAGGCATTACTGTTATTGATGATGTTCTGTCTTATCTAAAGATTGCTTTTACATACCAATTTATTTCTAAGTCTATAAAAGGTGGCACATATTGACAGGACTGCAAACTGAAGTTCTCCATGTTCTGAAAGAAACTGTTTCTGACTGAAAAAATATTTCACTGTCATGCCCAATCCTTGTCCTCTCTGCTGACCAGCTAGCTTCTGGTTCTCAAGGAATTTAGACCAGAAATCACCACCTGATTCCACAGAGGTCCCCAGACAGTCTTCAAAGTGATGCTTTTCCTTTTCTATCAATTTGTACTGATTGAACCAGTGAACAAAAAAGGAACAGTTCTGGAGCTTGTTAAAAATCCCTATCACTGTTCATGGCCCCATTATGCTCAAGTATTTTTGCCATTCTTTAAAAAATCCTCAGGGTAAGAAGGCAAATAAATATGACTAAGCATAACTTTACAAGTGAATAAAAATAAAAGGTGAGACTGGAAAAATATCAAGATTACTTTAGTACATTCTGACTCACTCCCACACAAATCAAACATTTAGAGTAAGATCTAATATTTTTTCTGGCCTTTGTGACAACGGGAGTTTCAAAATCTCTTCATTTTTATTGTTTGTATTTTAATCCTACTTTGAAGGTGGGCAGAATTGTATTTGGTTTGGCTTTTATTTATCAACCACAGCTTATTCAGTTAGTTGATATTATTTAGAAATTGAAATATATGGTGATTCGGCTTGTCCAAAACTAACAGGACAAAACTTTTCATGTGGGTTCATTGTAAACATTTTAGTAGTGTTATTTTAGGATCAGGCAGATGGCAGGGTAGAGTTGCACCTTATAGTCTAACTGAATCAAAGATGCATAAACTTCTGTGAGCAACAGCTCACTTCGCCATGTCTGAAAACTTAAAAAAGCTTATGAATCTTCGATTCAGTTAGAATGTGAGTGCAGCTCTCGTAAGAAAGAACAGGTAAACCTTGATCTATTGAGAGAGTCTGATTTGCTTTAAAGGAAAGAATTTTACTGATCTACCATTCCTTGATATTCACAAAAGGTTTTATTTTGCTAATAACTCTAGGTTTGATTTATTTTTTTTCTAACCAACCAGGCAAAATATTTGTTTAAAAATATTTAGTTGACTTTGATATGCCTCCCTTCCCTACAAAGGCTCAAGGCAGCTTATAATAAGAGAACAGAAAAAAACAATATAAAACATGAGTACAAACAAGAATTAAAAAAAAAAACAACTACTAGAATGACAATAAACCACCTCCCTCCCACCCCCGAATAATATCCAGGCTTCACTTTGTTTGCTAAACACCTGCTAAAACAGGAAGATTTTACAGAGCATCCAGAAAACCTGGACTCTGGCAAGCCTCAAGAGAGAGGAAGTTCAGGAGCTGAGGAGTGACTCCTGAAAAGACTTCCCACACATTTTCATCAAGCAAACTTGGCACATTGATGGTACTTGCTCTCAGCTGACCTTGAGCATCACAGTGGGGCATAAGCGAAAAGACAATCCCAAGTAATCCAGGCCAAGTAATTTCATAAATTGCAACTCTTTGCTAGATCTTTTGTTTTCCTTAGATCTTCCCCCTCCTAATCTCCCAAGGATCCATCTGTCACTGGCATGCATTCATATTTTCAGTATACAAGGCACCAGTTTTTTCCCTCTTTCAGAACTTATTCTGATGAACACTATAAACATCCACTTAGCATGTGCATTCTTGTGGTTTGTACATTTTTTTTCCTTTTAATTTTCCCTGACTCTTGTTTAGCCTTTCTCCTCATCTGCTTCTCTTCAGTTTTCTCAGGCCTATATCTTTCTTCAGTGGTTCTGTTGAAGCAGAAGTTGGCTTCTGTTCTCCACTGCAATAATCTAATCATCTCTTACTCCATATGTTAACACTTAAAATCCTTCTGTAAGAGCTGTTGGCCCCATTCTAGTCTGTGTTCCCCTTCTAGCTTTACAAAGTGGGTTAACAATTCTCCTGGTCCAACTGCTTAGCAGTTTAGACCTATTGGCCACGTTCAGACTAGCAGGAGCACCCCTGCACATGCCCTTTGTTGCAGGGCATGTTGCTTTGCTGTGGGCAACCATGCTTAGCTCCTCCTGGCTCTTGGCCAGACTCCATGGTTTCATAGTTGGTAGGGTCAGAAGGGACCTGAGCAGATCATCAAGTCTGATCCCCTGCCGTGGGCAGGAAGATGCTGGAGTCAAATGACCCCAACTAGGTGATTATCTAGCCTCCTTTTGAAGACCCCCAGGGTAAGAGCGAGCACCACTTCCCTTGGTAGTTGGTTCCAGATCCTAGCTGCCCTGACTGTGAAGTAATACTTCCTGATGTCTAGCCTGAACCTACTCTCAGTCAACTTGTGGCCATTGTTCCTAGTTACTCCTGGTGGTGTTTGGGGGAACAGAGACTCTCCATTCCCCATGGTTCCCCTGATAAGTTTATAGACAGCCACCAGATCCTCTCTCAGCCTTCTCTTGTAGAGGCTGAACAGGTTGAGGTCCCATAGCCTCCTCCCCTCATAGGGTCTGCCCTGCTGCCCCCTGACCATGCAAGTGGCCCTCCTTCAGACCCTCTTGATGCTGTCTACATCCCTCCTGAAGTGTGGTGCCCAAAACTGGATGCAGTACTCTTAACTGCAGCCTGACTAATGTCACATGGTGGGGAAGATCACCTCCTTGGACCTGCTCATGATGCATCTATGAACGCATAACAAGGTTCAGTTAACCTTTCTGACCATGTCCTTACATTGGCGGCCCATGTTCATCTTGGAATCAATAGTGACTCCAAGATCCTTTTCTGACTCTGCGCTGACGAGAAGGGAGTTCCCCAACCTGTAGGTCTGCTGCTGTCTCTTCCTCCTCAGGTGGAGTACCTTGCACTTGTCAGTATTGAAACCCATCCTATTCTCATCCACCCACCTCTGTAACCTGTCCAGATCTAATTGTAGCCTGTCCCTCCCTTCTAGCGTGCCCGCTTCTCCCCACATCTTAGTGTCATCTGCGAATTTGAACAAGATGGTTTTCACCCCCTCATCCAAGTCACTGATGAAAATGTTGAACAGTTTGGGCCCAAGCCCTGGGGGACCCCACTGCCCACCTCCTTCCAAGCTGAAAATTACTTCTCCATCACCACTCTCTGGGTGCAGCCCTCCAACCAACTGGTGATCCATCTGACTGTGTAGGCACTGACACCACAATTGCCTAATTTCTTAATGAGAATGGGGTGATAGACCATGTCGAAGACCTTCCTGAAGTCCAAAAAAACTATGTCCACCATGACACCCGTGTCTAAGGATTTTGTGACCTGGTCATAGAAGGCCACCAGGTTGGTCTGACAGGACTTACCCCTAATGAACCCATGTTGATTGTCCCTAAGCATAATCTCCTCTGCTGGTCCCTCATAGATATGCTCCTGGATAATTTTCTCAAAGAGCTTTCCCAAGACTAAGGTAAGACTAACGGGCCTGTAGTTTCACAGGTTCTCCTTCCTCCCCTTTTTGTAAATGGGAACCACATTGGCCTTTTTTCAGTCCTCTGGCACCTGGCCAGAGCACCATGAGTGCTCATAAAGCCATGCGAGGGGACCCGCAATGACCTCTGCCAATTCCCTCAGTACCCTGGGGTGGAGATCATCTTGACCTGCTGATCTGAACATGTCCAGCCCCACCGGAAGTTCCCTAACTAGGTCCTCTCTGACCCTAGGCCTGGGTTTGCCTCTCCTGAGTCCATCTGGTATCCCGGTAGGGGGGTGTCCTGGTCCCTGCTCAGAAAAATGGAGGCAAAGAATTTTTTAAAGAGATCAGCTTTATCGCCTGCTGCAACCACCAGATTGCCAAGCATGTCCTGCAGGAGCGTCACATTAACCATTGCTTTCTTTTTACTCCCTATGTATTTTAAAAAGGACTTACCATCTTTGATCTGGGTTGCTAGTCCTAGTTCTATCTCTTCCTTAGCCTTCCTACCAGCCCCCCTATGGTCTCAAGCAACTCCATGTGCTGCAGGTGGGGGGCTGGCTGGGGCACCTTGCACATTATGCCAAGCTACCAGTCCCCATGCTTAGATTCCCTACTTCCCAACCAGCCAGGGAGTGGCATAAGGGAGCAGGCAGCCCTGGGTGCAGCATGCCTCAAGATGCAGGAGCAGGCAGCTCAGGATCCAGTCTCTGCATACCTCAGGGCAGGGGCTCTGCAGCATATGGAGACTCTATTTGTCCTGGTGCACACTGTTTTTGCATGCTTTGTTACGATTTTGAGTTGGTTTGTTGGTTTATTTTTGGAGTGGGTGGGCAGGGCTTGGTACTCAGAAATCCCAGCAGTAAATTTTGCCCCTGCACTGCAGATTAGCAGCACTGTGCACAATTTAACTGTTGCACTTTCCTGTTACTGAGTGCAAGGCGGGATGAGCTAGCTGGGTTAACCACGCATATCGGTTGCGAAGAACGGTACTTACTCTGCAGTTGATTTTAGCAGGGTGAAGTTTTATTATGAGAAACCACGAATGCAGGTTATGATGAACGGCTGCAGGAACACGGAGTTACAGAAACCATGTTACGGCAGGCTACTGCGAACACACGAAGACCTTTTTTATGAGACGAGGAAATGACTGGATTGTCACTCAGAGGGTCTCTCTGCCTTCCTGTTCCACAGTGGGATACATATACTTAGATTTGCGTAAGCGCGCTATGTCATACTGCGGCAAATTTTAACCTATGGCGGCGCATATTGAGTTTACCCAGCGACAAGCTCCTAGCCTATGATTGTTAGCCAAGCATCTGTGAGCCGTGGTCTGCTTCCTTATTTTTGTGGTCATGAGTTCATTAGTACGCTGAGCTTTGCTTTAAGCTATCTGTGAGTTATGCAAGCCCTCTCAAGCTGTCTGTTAGTTCTGTGTCTGATTTCTGTGTCATGAGCATCTCACACTTCTACCTGACATTAACATGCAGTGTGTGCAGTTTGTGGCCCCATAAACCACACAAGCCTGCATGTTTGGACACGGTTATTGTGTTCATCTTGCATAGTAAATAACTACACAAGAAACCCAGCACTGCAGAAGAAGGTGATCTTAATTTCCCAGCCACTTCAAGGGTTTCCTTGACACGTAGAGAACCTTTAATTGCTGTAAGACAGTGTAAAATTAAAATTAAAGCCAGAATCTCAAAGCTATTCCCAGTTAGTCAAACTGTACTTTATCCTGGTTTTGCAATTTAGATCCAAAAGTCCTAAAGTCAGAGGGAGCCTCAAAGGTCAGTCAGTCTCAGGAAGAGACTTCATTTTGTTCATTGTGGTAACTGGAAAATAATTTCTCTGAGTGTTTCTTGAGCATGTGATGTCCTTTAAGGTAATGGAATTACACATTTCAATCCAGAGATATAAAATATACATTAGAGTGAAAGAATTGCTATTTACATAAAGCCTGTATTTATTCCATCTTCCAAGACACCTTTCGTCAGACTGAAACTTTGTTGTTAAACACTTACAATGTACAAAAGCAAATTATTTAAAAGTCTCTGCCCAAATTCTATGAGTACCTTTAAATTGAGCTTAAAAAGGAAGGTGAGGGGGTGGGGAGGATACTGCTTGGAAGCATACCAGTTTAATTTGCATTTTGACTCTGATGTAATTTAAAATAGATGAGATTAGAAAAAAAGTTTGGCAAGTGATTACTCAATTACATGATTTTAGTGCTTTGGTATTTTGAAAATAAAAATGAATGTTTTACTTTGAGAACTGGTTTATGCATGTGATATAACCACTTAAAAACAGGAAAGTTCTCTCCACTATGTACAGTATATATGCCAACCTTGTTCAAAGAACTAGTGTGTATTTATGTGATAGACTGCAATAGCTACCAAAGAGCCAGTGAAGGTCAAAAATCTATTTTTAATACATAAGTTAAGATAAAATTGCATTTGAGTAATACAGGGGGTGCAGATTTTAACCTACAAAAGAAACTTGAAGAAATTCTGAATTAACTATGTTGTCCCCAGGTTGTTTCCACAGAGAGGATAGATCTCCGCAAGTCTAAACTAATGCAATCTGTTCTGGAAAGTTTGTATATCTGTGGAAGAGCAAATTTGTTCCACCAAGGAATTAGCGAGGTGGGGAAGCTTCCAAAAAAGTATCCCAGGGTACCAAGATAAAAAAACTTAAAAATACTTTAGCTACTCATCTGTAGATCAGGGCCATTTGCACTGAGCTTTTCTGTACTCGTTTGATAGGTTCTGCCTCCCAGGCCATTATTTCTCCAGGGCCTCTATTGGGTGTTACTCCTCAGAAAAGATGGCTTTTACTGGGTACTGGAGTGTTGATTGTTGCTGTGTTGATCTAAGGATATAGGCAGACAAGGTTCTTTGGGTAAATCTGATACCTTTCATTAAACCAACTAAATAGTTGGAAAAGAAGAATTTTTCCAACTATTTTAGTTGACCCAATAAAAGATCTCAGATATACCCAGAGAAGTTTGTCTGTCACCGGGTACTAGAATAGCCAACCTAATGGTGACAAGATCAAGATTCACTTTCTTGGGAGTGTTAAGGAAAGGATGATACCACAGTAAGTTGCCATGCCTTGCCTTCTTGCACTGATGAAGGCAGATGCCTGCAGAGTAGTTTCCTAGGGGTTATTGGGAATGTGCCATAGAATAGAGATGTTTTGCTGCTGCTTCCTTTCTGTTAAGGGAAGCAGAAAAGAACATTTAGCCTCAACTTATTAATTTGTCCCCTTGAGATCACCATGCTTGTGACCATGTTCTGCTTTTTCCAGTTTCCATTTAAGTACCAATACCTTGCTTCAGGTATTGGTACTTGATGTTTGATAGCGATGTGGTTGCACTTGGTGTGGGCATTCAGTTTGTCAGATCAGGCAAAATACTTTTATAAAATAATTAATCCAGAGTCAAGTCCTTCAAAAATGCTTTCACCTGTGCTTTTTTGCTTGAGCATACCTATCCCTTAAATAGTAAACATTATATTAAAAGAAATTATCAAAACAGCAGCAGTGAATTACCTAATAACCCTTTTTAAGAGACATCTGGTCAACTGGAGCTTTTCCATTATCATTAATGGGGATTGGATTAAGCCCTCAAGGAACATATTTTTTCTACTGAAAGTCCAGAGTCCCAACACCTACAGAAATGTGCATTCTGGATAGCTCTAGGGAGTGCATAAATGTCTGGTTTTGGAAGTAGTGAAATATCATGTAAATTCTCAATGAGGATTTGCTGTGGAGTAATCTTTAGGATTAAAATGTGGGACTTCGGAGTTTCAGCAAATAATGACAGCTTTGGATAATGCTGTTCAGTTAGACTAAAATTCTTGCCTTTGCGGATGGCCGGCACTCATCTTAGACACTATGTAAATCCCACTTAAACCCTCAAAATAATGTGTAGGACTTAGGAGATGAGTTTCACCTGTTGTCCCTAGCCCTGGTAAATATTTTATCACGTATCTCAGTCAACACAAATGTTTCTGAAAGAAAGTGAGGGAGCTGCATTGCAAACCAGTATGATACACATCACTCTGAAAGAGTTCCTGTCCTGGCCCCTTTCTCCTTTAAAATAAAAATGACAATTGCAGCCTCCAAGAGTCCACTTCCACGCATCTTGTAGAAAGTCATTCTTCAGTGACGTACTGTGCTCTTTTGTACAGGAATGGTATATGCTGGCTTTGTTCTCCCACTCCTGCCAAGAAACAAACCTGCTATCTTATTCTCCCTGTGGCTCCTAGGTTAAGTCGTTGGCCATTGAATCATTGGAACCACATGTATGTTTCTGAGATTGTGTAACACCATTCATCTAACAGAAGAAGAGAATAAGTGCACCCAAATTATAATATAATTTATTATAATTTATAATATAATGAGGTTTTATTTAATGAAGTGGATTTTCCATATAAATATCTTTGCAGAAGGATGGTCCTAGTTGAGAAATAAAGGGTTTTTCCCCCTAAACCTGTGTTATCCAATGAATACTCATTTCAATTTCTCATAGACAAGGATTGTTCTAGTCCACATTCAAAGTGCATTTTAATCCATAAAATATTTATTGTATTATTAACTATCAGTTGTTTCAATTGACATGTTTTGTGAAAGGAGATCATGGAAATAATAGGATCAAGCTTGTGTATTTTTGCTGATGAAAACAGGACTAATGGATCAGGAAAAACCCAAGGCCTCCCGGGATTTTTGCAATTCCACATACCATCGCTGAATCCTGGATTTTGTTTCTGTATCTGAAATTTATCTTGAAGGTGCTTTGATCCCAAAAGCTTGTAGAAAAGGACAATTTTCTTGTCATTTCCAGTTGGTCTAATAAAATGTATCATTTTGGAATGAAGAGTTCTAGTTTTTTGTACGTAAAAGTGTATGGGTTTTCCCATTGACTATGGATTGGAAAAAGCTTAAATGTTTGTTTGTTTGTTGCCCATGACAAATCAATTGCAATTTAAATTCCAAAATTGGATCCAAATCCTCAGGAAAATAATTGAAAAATGAAGAAATGGGATAATTCTGCCTCATTTTTTTTTTATTAAATAAAAATTTCTCAGACAAAAACAAGCAACAGTTAAGACTTGCTGTAGAGGATTCTCATTTTTTTTTAGGGGAAGCTTTTCACTACCACCCTGAAAGTTGAGTTGACCCATCCAGGGCAAATTATGCCCATATGCTTCACCAATGACAGCTAGTAGTAGGGCAGGGACTCTAGTTGGAGACTAATGCAGGAGCTAGTTATAACAAGTTCAGAATAGCACATGCAGGGCAGAAGTTGTATATGATTGGGCTGAAGAGCTTATTCAGAACAACAAAGGTGTGAGATTGCACCAGCCCAGCCCCAGTGAAACTTTCCAGCCATAACAGTGCACCCTCAAGGGTGCAGAAAAGCTATTTTTAAGGAGATTTTTAGAAAAAATGGTTACCCTTCTTTTTCAAGCTGCTTTACTTGGGGGAGGAGCCCGAGGGCTCAACGGGCTATGCCCTCTTCATTCATGGCTTCAGATACCTTAGTTGTGCTTTATAATGCCACAGTATCCCTGGGCACTGGGCTTCTCCAGGGAGACTCAAGGCATCTGAGATATTTCGATGCTGCTTTAACTTTGGATTGGTCTAAACCTTGCTAGTTCTCGGTTGTGATCCGTGCCTGGAGTAGGAAGGCTTAAGGAAGGGAAGCAGGTTGGAAAAGCAGGTCGGGGCCCTGCCGCGGGCGGGGGAGGTGCGCAGCTCCCTGTCTCTTGGGCGCGCTGTGTGTGTCGCGCTCCAGCGCGGAGACACGTGTGTACATGCGGCCCCACTCCCACTTGTAGCCGCGTCTGCTGCTCCAGCGCCGCTAGGGGGGATCGTTAAGCTATTTTGCGCGGGGTGAAGGGAAAAAGACAGGGAAGAAAGAATGAACTCTTGAAAAAGACCGCAAGTTTTATTATTTCAGCTGGTCATTAGACAGCTCTAAGCAGGCGCATCCCGCTGGAGCTCTAATTCGGGCTTTGTAAATCACCTCCGCTCTCCCAGCAGCGATGCCAGGCGTGCACACGCCGCCTTCCCCTCTCCCCATTGCCAGAGAAGTCAAGGACCAGCGCTGCCCCTACGTGCTCCCGGCCCGGCCCGGCTTCTGCCCAGGCTTCATCTCAGCTCTAGTGAGGCAACTCCGAGATCCGCAAGAAGAAATCAGCGGTGGCGGGGAGCATCTTTCTTTGCAAGGATCATTTGGAGCTGAACAAAATAAAGGCGATCCAAGCAGAGGCCAGGGCTGGGATTCAGAGTTAGAGGCAATTAGAAGCGATTCGCTTCCCCCAAATAACTGGCTGCGCATCTCCCTTTCTTGGCCATTTCAATGAGCCCGGGAAGGGACCCCGAAAGCAGGCAGATCTCGCCGCCCACCCCGGGTACAGATGCGGCCAGATGCGGGGGTTGTCTTTCTTTGGGGCCCCGCGATTGTTTTCACACCCAAACAGATTTTAGGGACATCCAGGGTCTTGTGAGAGTTGGGGGTGGGTTCCAGCGCGGGAGCTGTAGGGAGGAAAAGGGCAACCTAAAGAAGTCTTGAAAAAAACCCTAGATATCAGAATATGTGCGTGTCTGGGGTCTTCTTTTTTTTCCTCCCCTGTTCAAGCAGGATGTCAAATCCTGTCCTTCCCCCCCCCCCTTTTTTTAAGCCCGCTAAAAGGAAAATTCTTCACAGAATCTTAAGGAACTTTTTTTGACACAACAGCTGCAAAATCTATTTTCTAAACAAAGATTTATACATATTTATATGAGCTTAATCCCGATTTTTTTTTAATAAATCATTCTCAGAACTGCAGAGGTAAACTATATGTAAATACCTCAAGTAATAGGCTTGTAGTGCAAATCACATCATTTTATCTTCAATTTTGCATTCGTTTTTCTGGCTTAAAGGTGCATCAGAGATATGCATTTTAGCATATTCAGAACACGGGGCGTGAAATTAAATGTTTGACAGAGTGAGAAAAATATACAGACTTTGGAGATGCCTTAAAAATAGTAATTTATGCAGATCTAGAGGAGTGAAATCATTTGCAATGGAGTGACCCTCTCTCCAGGAATTTTTTGCTCAGTGTTCTTCTCTAATCTCCTGCTGTATCTTCATTTTTCATTGAACTAGCCAGTTTTCTGCGAAGCAGTCTTGTAGATAAGGGAAGTGCTAAAAGAAGAAGAAAGAAGAAGCTCAGTGGGTCCGTTTCCATTGCACTTTTACCCAAGGCAATGGGCAGAATTTAACGGATTCCTTCCAACATATGTTTTTGCCAGATAAGTAAACAGTGTGTGTCGGAAATGAAAAAGCATTTGCAATTTAATGACATTACAGCTCTCAGCTTAGGCTGGCGTGCTGCGAGGCGAAAAGCAGAAAGAGAGAGGAGAGGAGAAAGAGAAAAAGAACAAAGTTCATCTTCCCTTTTGTGCATTTTTATCAAGGAAAATATTACTTCTTTCCCCCTCTTGTTCTCTTTTCTTTTTCTCTTTGCTTTTTTGTCTCACTCATTTACATTTTTTTCTTTTCTCTCCTTTTCTCTCCTCTGTTCACTTTTACCTTTTCCTTACACTGCCACTGAGTCATTTCCTTTCAGCATCTCCCCCCCTTCCATTGTATTGACTTATTCATCTATTTGGGCCATTCAGTTTTTACCTAGAAGAAGCTGTTTATCCAACAATGTATCTTTTTTTGCTGTGTTGTACTCCTAGCGCTATAGCTCACAGTCAACAGGATTGTTGGAGGGATTATAACGTTTCATTTCAAAGCACTACAAATCTGCTCTCCTTCATTCGGTCCCTGCTCCTGCTTCTTCTGATACTTGTCGTTTCATTTCAAATTCCTCGCCTCCTTTAGTTTTAGGCTCCCAACAGCCCAGCGGCCTGGTGCAGAGAGCCACCCCCGGACCCTCTGGCTCTGGGGGGACCTGTGGTGGACCAGGCTCAACACACGTGGGTTTGATCTCCAAGGTCCAAGGCCCCACTTTACAAGGGACAACAACCCTTTCAGTATGACAGCAACATCTGCTACCCGGCTGCTGCTTGCCCCTCTGTGATACTGTGATTGGGGGTGGCTGGGTGAGTGTGAGTGTTTTCAGCCCCCTTCTCCAGCCCTGCCACTGCTGCCCCATCCCAGGGATGATGGTGACTGGTGGACACCCTCCCAAGCACGTTGTGTGCCCCGCATCTCTGAGGCCCGGATCACTGCACCGGCCAGCTCCCTAACCTAGCAAGGTGCCTTTCCAATTGGGAAAGATAAAATTCCCAGGCAGGACCAGCCCTTACGGAGCAGGAGATTGCTAACCGGAGCTCGCAGCACTGCCCAGGTACCTTGCCTCGTCCCCCTGGTCACCAGGCAAAGGCTCCACCACCATGCACCTGACCCTTCTTGCTGGAGAGCTCGCAGCCACGATGCTGAACGGGGGGGAAGGGACGGGAAGCAGCAGCTTAATTTAATGCCACAGCTTTTAACACTAATTATATTTGGAGAATGGTTACAAAAGTCCCCTGCTCCACCCTCAGGTCGCCCTGCAGGTTGGGTGTAATTGAAAGCACCTCTAGTCAGTAGCATGGTCTATCAGAGAGGCACCGAGTTGACAAGATGAGTAAGGCAATGTACTTGTCTAAAGACTTGTGCATGTTTTTACCATGAAATTACATCTTCCGCATCTTCCAGATCCGGTACTTGGTAAGTAAAAAAGAAAATCTGTTTGGACGTAAGGAGGTAAAGTAGCTAGAGGTGGTAATTTAATCAAGCAAGGATATATTTCAATGTGGGGTTTTTCTGGTCTTCTAGGCATTAGCACTTTAAATTCATTATGTCTGTTTGACAGATATATGCAGCCTTAAGGATCTAAAAATGAAATCCAAGAAGTAGAGCCTGCTAGAGGACATGTATTGAAGTTGAGAGATTAAAACGGTCTAACCATTGCAAACAGAATAGAACAGCGCGCATTTCTCATCCCTTATAAGCATGAGCATTTTGCAGATGTTAAATACAGTCTCCTCTAATTATTTTTTTAAAAAAAAAGCCCCGCTCAAGAGCCGAGGCTCTAACTTTTCTAGAGATAGAGTGGATATTAGAAAGGCAATATTAGCTCCCATGCAGCCCCAAACGGGCTGAGTTTACAGCGGGGGTTTCTCTCGCGATCATAATGCGACTGCAGCGGAGACAGCCTCGACCAGCTCCGCGGAGTCGAGCATCGTTAGGGGATTTCCTATAAGGCGAATGACAAAAGCCAAACGAGAGAGCCGCTCTTTCACTCTTAACTGGGACGTTAAGGACTCTGTGTCATTAGCGCAATTTAGCAGTGTTAATGATCTCTAATATTAATACATCATACTTGAAACTGGGGAAGAGTTGTCATAATTAATTGCATTAAACCACAATTAAAAAGTCATCTAAGCAGTTGTAGAGATACCAGGGAGGATAAGGCTGTTTCATTACATTGCAAACCTCTCCCCCCCCCGTGTCACTCTCTCCCTGGAAGGTTTCGTTACAGGCAGTCCTTGCTCCAGCATCAGATGTGTCAAAGCAGCAGCCACACATGAAGGCGGTGGCATAGACTGTGGGGCCTTATCAGCCCTTTCTATCACCAGCTGCAGTTTAGCACTTTCTGTAAGGGGAGTCTGCATTAGGCAGCATTTTAGCATATCTACTTTAATTCCTCAGAGGGAAAAAAGGACAATCTGGTGAAATGCACATGTGTCCAGACAGACTCTCATAAGATTAGGGTCATTTTTTCAAATCATATTTCAAACGGCATTGAAATGTACCTTTTGATATTTTCTCCAGAATGGAGATACTGTAATGTTTAAGCATAAACCCAAGTTGTCTATCAACTGATGTCTGATAATCTCTTAATTCTCCTCCCTGGCCTGTTTGAATTCTCAGCTAAAGACTCGCAACTCTGGAGTCAGAAATAGTGTCAGGCCTGGAGGAGATAATATGAATCTGAAGCAGTGTACTGGGACTGGACTGCAAGAAGAACAAGGATTAAAAATCATGTCACATTCCTCTGTGCACTTCATAAATAGTGAGTAGTAGCAGTACTTTCCTTTTAAATTACTGCGCATTTGTCATCAGTATGTTTCAAAGGGCTTCACAGAGGAGGTCTGTATCATTTTACAGACCCTGTTTCATGTAGAGGGAAACTGAGGCACAGAGAGGGTGCATGAGTTGCCTAAGGTCACCACAGGCAGAAGGCAGAGCCAGGAATAGTGTCCTGAGTCAGAGGCTAGTGAGGTATCTATTAGGTAACACTACTGTCTTCCAAAACCACCCTACCCTCCTGCTTCAACTGGAAGATTTGACAAGCTAAAATAATCCATATCACTGCATTTCTCCCAGCTTTGCTCTCATATGTGAGGAAAGGTCTCTCAACATTAAATTTTCACCAGGAAAAAAGCAATGGTCTGATTCTCTTGTGCCTAGCCCTGCATAGAAACCAACACCTGAGTGAATCAGATATAAATGCTGCCAAGCCATTATTCCCACCACCCATATGTCAAAAAAAGGCCTTCCTATCCATTTAGTATCTTTTTGGCTTAGGTGAAAGTGCCAGACCAAAGTTCCATTAAGTCAAGGGAATCTCTCCCTTGACTCAAGTGGGTGTTCGGTTGGATGCCAAATGACAGTACTGAAGTGTAAGTGTCTCAATAAAACTATCCCTTTCTCACACACTGGCCCTTTTTCTTTAACATACACCCAACATGCCCCATACAAAATAGATTAAAAGACAAGGTAGCATTTTCAAAAACACTTCAGCTACACAGGAACCTAAAGCTAGATGTATTAGAACAGAAGAGAGCCTCAGGTGGGATTTAGGAACCAAAGGCCTTAGCCAAGCCACAAAACACTTCCAAATTATGTAGGCAGTACCAGGCTAGGACTCCTGTTACACCTGCACCTGCTTGTTAGCCAAATCCCAGCACTGTTGAGAGGCAGGATTTTTTGGTGTACATGTAGCATCTCACTGGTATAGCTATACTATTTCCAGTTTGGGGTCTCCTGGGCTCATCTACACATGCAAGGAATACACTTGATTTTTT
The DNA here is from genome assembly GCA_030014935.1 of Caiman crocodilus. NCBI lineage: Eukaryota > Metazoa > Chordata > Crocodylia > Alligatoridae > Caiman > Caiman crocodilus. Next base: position 107,902,123 of record JAGPOW010003316.1, on the reverse strand, counting down.
TGTGCAGAAAATTCAAGTGAATTAAACTGCACCTGGGCAAGCATTTGAACATGTACCTCTCAGGAACAAATTTGCTCCCAATGACAGCAGTTCAGTCCAGGGCTGCTCCTGCCCTGCTCTGCGCCCCCTGCAGCAGCTTTGGGGAGCTCCAGGCTCTTGCAGGTGCCAGCCCCAGGTTGGCAGGGGGCATGGGATCAGGCCTGGGATCTATGGGGTGGGGGGAGCTGTCCTAACTACAGGACAGCTCCCTCCCAGCCACACAGAAATCGAAGCCAGCTCTGATCTCCTTACAGCTGGCGGGGAGCTGCCCTGGAGCTGGGATTGCTCCCCACCGCTTTGCAGAGATTGGGGTTTAGCCAGGCAGCAGTTGTGTCCCTGCTACCTGGGTTGACAGGCGGTAAATTGCTCCTGGTCAGGGTCTACATGTGTACTTCAGCACATGAATTAATGCACCATTTTCTTAGTACCTGTATGTTTTGGTACTAGCAAACAGCACACTAGACTAATTTAATGCATGGTAATTGACATGCGTGTGTCGACAGCAACACTGTACCACACATTAAAGTAGTCTAATGAACAGTAAAGTGTCTTGTGTGGACACATCTCTTGTGTCCAGAACATACGTGGTGTGTCACCATGAGGGTATTTTTTTGTGCCATACAGACACACCTTTAGACACTGGAAAGGCTGTTCATGCTGATGTTTGTACTAGTCAAGTTCCTCAGGCATCTTGAGTGTTAACGCACGTGCCCAAAAGTTCTGCCATCTTGGCAGAGCAAGGCAGCTCAACGCCTGGTTCACATTGAAGTTGATTTGGGATGCATGGTGGACATTTGGTACCAGGGAGCAGTGGTAGTACTGCCACCCCTTCCTGCTGCCAAAATCCCAAGCCTGGCAGGGTGGGCTGGAGCTGAACCATGACTATCCCTTTGCATAGTCAGATAGGGGTCAGGTCAAGCCATGTCCCATTACCTCTGCATAGCCAGGTTGTGGCCAGAAAGCACCCCCTTTTCCCTGTAGGGCTAGGCCATGCTCCCTCTCCCTGAGCAGCTGGCTCAGGGGCAGCCCATGGTTCTTCCTCCCCCTGCAACTACTGGTGCTAGTACATGACCTCTTCTCTCCACCCAGCCAAGTTGGGCTGGGCCATGTCCTCTTTCTCCCGTGGGGTCCACACCCCTCACAGAACTGGATGGATCTGGGCCTTCTCCTGCACAGTAGGATCCAGCAGGCTGTGCCCCCCCAGCCCTTTGTCAGGGGAATGAAGCCCTGCCATGCCCACCCTGGGTGCCAGATGAGGTCCATTGGCTAGATCCCACTCACAGAGGGATTAGGCACTGCCCATCCAGTCTTCTGGGCAAGAACTTTGAGCACCACTGCACTAGATAATCACTGGATAAGAGGAAGCAAAGACTGAAATCCAGGACTCCCATCCCCCAGGGAACAGCCTTCATCACTGGGTTTGAACCATGATCTCACTTGCCCATTCCCATCCTGGCCCCATGAATCTTGCATGCCTTTCTGCCCTGTGGCACAGCTTCAGTGGAATGAGGAGAGGGAGTGCACCTCTCACCCTCTGCTAGTTTAATCTGTAGCTTGGTTTTTAGGGCACCCTTTGCAAGATTGAAGGTGTGAATTCGACAACCTATCCCCAAGCACACATGCACCTAAGTCTGCTGGAGATGTTGCACCTATATCTTTGGGTAGATGTGATCTTTTCTTAGAGCAACTAAATATTTACTGGGGAATACTCATTCAGATTCTTCCAGTGCAATTTTTAGTAGCAATGCAGATGGGAAGCTAAAGTACTGCATTGAATCAATTAGCTCTCCCAGCATGACTCTATGGTACTGTGAGCCGGTCTTAGTGGCAATTTTAACAGTTGAGATCAGGAACTCTATCACACCCTGGCCCAGTCCCTCCCCCACAACACACTTGTTCCAGGTAAGCCTGAGAACAGGTGGAGTGGTGCTAGGTTAGTCTTCTCTGAGGCTGATTTCCCATCCCTTGGTTCCAAACTGACCTCAGAGCAGCTGAGGCTGTAATGCTTCATCTCTGCTTGACACCTGCTTTTCCCAGAACACCAGCACCAAGGAGGGTGATGCAAGACACAATCACATGCTTGTAATCAAATTTTACTTTTACAGTGTTTAGAGTTTGTAACAGCATGGGGAATCAACTAAAAAAAATATAAAAGTGAAAAAAGAAATTGTTAAAAAGTGGAAACAACATAAAGAAAGATAGGGAGGGAGCCATCAAGGTATCAACATTATCAAAATAGTCTCCAGAATTGGTCAGATATCATTTTGCAAGGCAGTCATTGGCCTTCTGTTATCACGTCTGCAAGGATTCTATGGAGATTCTATCTTATCACTAACATGAGTAGACTCATGAACAGGTCTCAAAATAAAATGTGAAGAGATGCAGAATTCTTATTGTTGAAAATTACAAAATATAGAAGGAAAAGTACAACAAGGAAATCAAAACAATCATGGTGGTGCAGTGTTTGAGGATACACATTATTTTGTATTCTATCTTACTAGAAATATGAAATATCATGTATATGTTATGTTTTAGACATACATCACTGCAAAATTCTAAATACAACATATGCTATGACATCTGTGAGAGGAAACAAATTAATATGTTTGCATGTAGAGAGAGAGTGTGTGTGTGTGTGTGTGTGTGTGTATAGATATATATAGATATATATATACACTTGACTTCAGTGGGAGTATGCCTCTAGGAACAGAGTGGGAAACTCAGATCTGGTGCCCAATATTGTAAGTAACCCTGCCTAGATTTCTTTTCAATATTTATCCATCAGAGTTTTGCAGTGACAAAATGGATGTCATTCAGAATAAACAAGCAATGAGTAAGTTGTAGTAAGTCATGAATGGCAAGCAAAATTAAAATCCCAGTGTAATGATATATTTTACTTATACCCTTCTCTATCTCATTGTCTTTATTCTTTGGTACTTAGATTTTATGCTGAAGCATAAGGTGCTAACAATTTAAAATGGTGGCAGGCTGCCAGACTAAATGATGTCTGTTTGCTTTGGGTATGGGTGTGAAATGATTAACGCTAGATTGTAAAGATATTAGCGCATATTCATGTATCTCTCACTACTGGGAAAAAGCTTCTGTTTTTTAAAGATGTTATTGGCTTTTCTCTGTTATAGCTGAAGCAAAGCTATTGATATTATTTTAGCTACAGCAACTCGTACACTTTGAGACTGAGCACTCCATTCTGACTTGAAGAGTGTCTTTGCACAGGAGATTCACACCACATCAGGAAATATACTGAAGCATCTTAGGGGTTTTTCCATAAAGAAAATGCCCAGAATAGCTATCAAGAAAAGGTGCCTATGTGGACTCTTTTATTCCTTTTATATTTGGAAGTAGATTAAGCTGAACTGCGCTCTTTGGGCATGGGCAGATAGCCTAGTACTGGAATAAATTCAGATCAATTTTCTATGTAAATTACACTGGGATCAGGAACTGAGGTGTAACTATCTCAGGTAGCTTACACAGTAAATGAGTATTCCAGAGCTTTGCTGCTAGGCCATAGGAGAGCAGATAAGAGCCTGTTTGCCTTTAACAAACAGCTCCCCATAGATGGACACAAACAGATGAAACCTGAACTGGTGTAACACATTCTAGTGGAATTTACCCCTGATTATTTCACAAGTATTTCTCGACCAGATTGTATGAAGTTATCCTGGCTAAAGGTTTGCTTTTTCTGTCTGCTAGTATTACACTAGCAGAACACTGATTATACCAGTGTAAACCAATGTAAACATTTCATCTGTACATGCCAGAAGAGTGAAATAAATTATCCACAGCGCGTGCTGTTTATCTTAGCTATTGAGCTTTACATACAAACACCTTATTTTATTCCAGATTTATTTCCCCACATACAGGAGACTTTGATTTGTGATATTCCTGTAAGTTAACCTGCACTTGTGTTAGCCATATCCAGAAAGCATTTATAGAGTATACATTTCCCTAAAATAGTGCCTGGGATTTGCTTAGCCATACCAAAATAGGCTGTTTAAGAAATGTAGCAAAATAAAGATCAGGGTGATACAGTGACAGAAAGGTGATGCTGCTCATGGCAATGAAGAAGGTGAAATAAGAAAAAAGAGAACCTTGACAGGACAGATCACAGGAACCAAAGAAAAGCAAGATTTCCATAAGAGCATGACTGAGGGTATGAAAGGCTGCTTGGAGTTTGTTGGGGACAAGGATAATATATGGGAGCTATTATTAGACCAGGAGGATGGCATTATTAGCATTGGCAAGAGCAATTTCAGTGGTGTGTAGCGGGTGGAGGCCAGGCTGAAGAGTATTTGGGATGGAACTAAAAAAACAGAGAACTCTTGAGAGCAGCTCTAAATCATGTGCTCAGTGGATTTGGAGGTGAACAGGAAAAGAAATTTGGGTGGAATAGCTATTGGGGTAAGGAAGTTGTTTACGAAATGGGGAGCTAAAAAACTCACCTTTGTCACTTCTGAAAGAGACAGCCAATTGCCATTTGCCACCTCATAATGTTCATCAACAGCAGAGTTTTGTGATATCAGTTTCTGTGTAACTGAGACATGTGTCAGTGTGTACTATGTCCTTGGCTAAATTAGGCTCTTGTCACTTCTACTTCTCCTCAGCACTGCTTCCACTGTAGTTGGTCATGAGAAAATAATTTAAAGGGATGACTTAAAAAGAGACTGTCAGTCTATAGAAAGGCAGCTGCGGTGTAATTTTAAAACTATTTTTCAAAACAGTAGCTTTTTGATGCTGAAAACAATTTAGTCTTCAGCCAGGGATGTATTATTATTTGTATTGATGCAATGCCTAAAGATCCACAGTGCTGGTCACTGTAATAAAAAGAAGGTCCCTACCCCCAAAGTTTGCAATCTAGTGCTTGGATACATTAAAAGCAAAAGCATGCATTAAGGACTGAAGCTGAAAGCAAAAATACCAGCCTGGCTCAGTTGATGGTCTGAGGCCTCACTGAAGGTGTTTTATTCATGCTAATAAAATTATTATTTAAAAACTATGTGTATCTAAATGGGGAAAAAAATCTTACATCTGAAGTATTTGTAGTCATAAGTGATCCCATGCTCTAATCAGTAATTAGATTTGAACCAAGGTTAGTCAATCAAGCAGAATTTTTAACTGGTTTTATATACCTAAATAAAATGATTCCTGAGGCATCTAGAATCACAATCACTACACTTTTTTCACTTTTCCCTAGAAGTTGCATGGGTTGACAAAGGTTCAACTGTTTTTCAAAATGTATCATTTGTTCTCAGGTGAAAAGCATGGATCCCATACTTATTTGTTAGTTGTATGTTAATACTAAATTTTGCTGGAATCATACATGCTCTTCCGCTTTTTCTTTAGGCAATGGGGAAATATATCATGACATTAATGGTTAAACTTCTTTCACAAAACTAAGAAAGATGCAAATACAGTATCAGGCATCTGGAGGTGTCATGTTTTCATAAGGATTTATGACACTCCCTGGAGGACCCAGAAAGGAGAAACTAATTCATTTATTGGAATGCTACAGAAAGGTAATGGGGGAAAGCCTGGTCCCTATGTAGTCATTTGTTATTGACATAACGAGGCCAGAATTCACTCACTGTTTCTGTTTTTGACCAATATAATCTTGATGTGCTGTTTTCACTTCACTTAAAAGTTTAAGTCCATTTCAGGTCACATTACTACACTTGTTTTCAGAATAAAGTATGAATGATGACATTTCAGATTTTGAATAAAAGTAGTGGCATAATAGTGATACTTGATTATAGAAAACTTATGTGGATGGAAATTGCTTATAGACAGGGATCCTGGTTCTCTCTGATCAAAAAAAAATCCCCAATTTTTGTTTAAAAAAGTAACCCCAACTCCACAATTTTCCATGATTTAAATGAAATGCCCCTATATAGAGATGTGTGTGTACACACACACACATACACACACACATATAGTGGTGTTTCATTTAAATCATGGAAAAATGTGGAGTTGGGTTTACTTTTTTTAAACCAAAAATTGGGGATATATTTTAATCAGAGAAAACCAGGATCCCTGCTTTTAAAGACTGTTTCAGTAAATACTGGTCAGCTATACTGTGTTGCTGAACTATACATAGTTTGGAGAGCTAATAATTACATTTGGTCTAGGAGAATCAAGCCAACATACCCATCTCAGATGTTGAATATTCAGGTCAGACATGAGATATGTCATCTATTTATACCCTGCAAATGCAGACACATAGTCTTTATTCTTCACATTATGCTAATCACAGTAACTAAGACGGTGCAGTAATGAAAAGGCTAAGTAACTCAATCATATTTGGTTCACTAAAATGAGGCACGACAGAAATAACATTCTTAAGTAGAGGCATATATAGAGATAGACATGTGGCTTAAACAAAGAGAATCAAATTCTGCCCGCTGTACTGCTATACTCCTACAGATAACAGTAGAGCCTGAGGGCTATATTAAAAACCATTGAAACCCAGTATAAACACTGGAGGGTGAAAAGATTGGGCCCAGCTAATCAAAATGCAGACACCAATTCTTCACCCAGTGAGACCCGCTAACCCAGAGCTACACAAGCAAACAAAATGGTAAGGACTGGATATGAATTAGACTGGTGGAAATCTGTTCAAACTCATTTTTGTCTTCAGAAAATTTGCATTTGATCCTATGGTGGCATATATTTATTTTATTTTTCTAAGAGTACTTCTGTTGGGAGATGTCATAATGAATGATGGGCATATCACAGAAGACCAGGTATGGATAGATACCACAGAGTACTGGCGTTTCAGATCTGACAAACCCAATGAGGCAATCAAAAGTTTAGTTGAGTTCACTAAAAACTGAGGAGTTAGGGCCTGATTGAAAGTTCACTAAAATCAACTAAAATCAGTGGGTGTTGGATCAGATTCATAAATTCTACTTAAATATTTCCAGCCAGATCCACCTCTTAGGGATGTATTTCATTCATCTCAAGTCCCTGAAAATCTGTCTTGTATTTCCTTTTGGAAGACTGTCTGATCCTTAAGACTGAAACAAAAAAGCAGTGCAGAAGCAGTGGAGAGGAGCTCACTCAGCTTTTGCACGAACAGTTTTTCAGGAAGCGGAGTGGAATAGAAATACGCTTAGGCAGCTAATAGGTGGCCTAGAATCTGGCCTTTGAGCCTCTAAGATTTAGTAAGAAAACTCATGACAACAGGCTTCCTTGACAAATTTCATGGGGGGGGGGGGTTGTCCCTGACTTCAGTGAGAGTAGGATCAAGCCCAGAAAAAAAATGCAAGCAATGCAAGGACGTCCACAAGACAGAAGTTGTAAGGAAATGTATTCAAGTTTTTTGCTGTACTCGGTTTCAGGAAGCCGGGAGAATATTTCGTAGAATGGTAGAAAAATAGGGCTGAAAAGGGCTTCACTAAATCCTCTAGTCCAGCCTCTTCATCAAAGCAAAATAATCCCAGCATACAACGGCCAAGACAATTGTTTGCCAAACCTACACTTAAAAACTTTGATTGTTGGAGATTGGACAGCCTTGATAGTATCTTCCAGTGCTTTGCCACCCTTGAGTTAGGAAATGCTTCCTATTTGTATTAATATTCTAGACAACCTCACTCCCCAGCAGCGTGAAAACAAACGGGCAAACCAGAGAACCTAGGCAAGGATTGCTAAGCAGCGTATTTGCTACTGGGAAAGCCAGAGCATTAGTAGCACTGAAAGAGATGCTTTGTATTACTCATATGTTTTTTTTCTTCATTCAATTGCGAATGTACTGCACCATCCATGCCAAAGATTAAATAGTTCAAGTGTGGTTAAAATGCTGTGTCCTTTGTCTCTAGAACGGCCGGGTTTTGTGCGCGGCGTTAATTGATTTCTCTTCGAGCTGATCCTCCTCTAAAATACGGGCAGATTTCATGCTGCTGGCTCCTTACTTGCATCACCACCGGCTGCGACAAGGTGGGATACTGACACGCTCTTCGCAGACACCTTCTGTGTCTTGCCCCGCTTGAAACCAGCCAAATACGGAGCTCCCCCAAGACAGGACCACCCCTCCTATCGCGCCAACATACACGCGGTCCAGAACGGGCGCGATCTGGTCTTGGCAGGGCGGCCCGGAGCATCCCATGCCAAGTCCTGGTAAGGACAACTGAGTCACACGGGACCCGCGCCTCTATGAGCAAAGCAGCGAGTCTAATTTGCTCTTGCAGCCCGCTGAGGAGAAAGTGCAAACCGAGCTGCAGCCACAAAAGAGGGCAAGATCCCGGCGTCAGCATCCAATGGGCTCTGGGATCTGTCCGAAACCTACGCCGGGCTAAGCACCTACCTGCACTGCAGCCAGAGCTTGATTAGATAAGAGCAATGCCCTCGGCTCCGGACCCTGCCCCCCCAGTGACAGACATGTGAATTTGGCCTGGCTTCCCCCTGATGCGCCTCATTGCTGGCAGCCAGAGCGATCTTAAGAACGTGTAGAAGCATTTCCAGGGGAATCCTTCCATCAGCAATCACTGCCTGGGCTTTTGGGGGCTGGGGGTGCACTCAGTTCTGCAACTTATTGGAACTTGAACCCCGGAGCCTTTTCTTCTCTGGGGGCTTTGGCTGCGCTGATTTGGGAGCCGCGGTTGTGTTTGGGGGAGGAGAGCAGCTGTGCCCGGCTGCCCTGGCACGAGTTTTGCCCGGACTTCACCGCGACTGCGACCCTCGGGAGCGGGCTGCGGCCCCGCCACCCGCTTGGCGGCCGGCCCCAGCCCCGGCCTTTTATCTTGTTACTGTGGCGCCCGCGGCTGCCCGAGGGGGGCAGACCTGGGCCCCTGGGGCGGGACGGGGGCGGAGCGCGCCTCTGTGTGTACCTGGGTGTGTCTGTGTGTACCTCTGTGTGTGGCTCTAAGCCTGCGTCTGCATGTGTGTGTCTGTACCTGTGTGCCTGCGTGTGTGTGCGCGCGCGCCTGTATCTGTCTGTGCCTGTGTGTGCATGTGTGCGCGTATGTCTGTGACCGTGTAGCTGTCTGTCTGTGTGTATTTGTGTCTGTGTGTAAGTTTGTGCCTCTGTGAGTGTGTGAGAAAGAGAGACACACCCCTCCCCCACAAAAAAATAAACGTGATAAACACGGGCGGGGGTGCCGGGGAAGCCGGGTGAGGAGCAGGCCCGGCGGGCGCGGAAGGAGGCAGCGGTGTGAGCGGGGCAGTGCGGGAGCCCCGCTCCGACTCGTCCGGCCTTGGAAGCAGCCCGGCTGTGGGGGGTGCTCGGGAGCGGGCAGAGGAGCAGCGCACTTTGCCTGGGCCGGGGGACACGCCGCTGGGCGAGCAATGCCAGCTGCATAACGCACTGGGTGCTGGCGCGCGCGGCCCCGGGCCGGGAGCAGGGCGCAGCGGGACCGGGCAGGAGAAAGGAGCCGGCTGCGCTGGTCGGGGCCCGGCGTCAGGCGCGCGGGGCGGGCTGCGGGGTAGGGAGGGAGGCCGACCCGGCTCGTGCCGCGGGACACCTGCTGGCGGCCTGGCACGGGGCAAGCGCCCGGAGCGGGACCCCGCAGGTCGATCGGCTAGGCTCCACGTGTGAGCACATAAGTCTGTGTGTGAACAGGTGTGTGCCTGTGCGTACGGGAGACGTCTAGGTGTACTACGTGTGAGTACGCTGGTGTGTACGACGGTGCACGTCTGTATACGTAGGTGCACGGGGGGTGTTCGGGTGTATGCACTTATGTGTACACTGATGTGTACACGAAGGGGTGTACACGGGGTGTACGTTTGTACGCGTATGTGTACAGGTGTGTGCGTACAGGTGTGCGGATATGTATGTGTGTACCCGGATATGTATGTACCCGTTTGTGTACGAGTGTGCGTACATCCCTACACGTGTATAGATGCTTGTAGATACGCCGGTAGACAGGTGCTTGTACAGAGATGTATGTGCACCGGCGTGTGCGGATGTGTGTGTACACGTGTGTGCACGTCTGTTAACGTGTGTGCACGTGTGTGTATGAGGGCGTATGTACATGTGCATACACGTGTGTGTACAGGTGTGTGTACGTGTGTACATACGTCTGTGTACACGTGTGTGTACGTGTTTGTGCACACAAGTATGGGTGCAGGTATGTGTGTGTACGGATCTATGTACGCCTGTGTATATGTGTAAGTGCATGTGTGCACGCGCATGCGTGCAGGTGCATGAACTTATGTCTGCACCACCTGTGCGGGGCTACAGGGCCTGTGTGTGTACACCAGGGTGTATGTGCAAGCCTAGACAAAACTATTCGGGTAAACCCGATCACTTTTATTAGACCAACTCAAATAGTTGGGAAAAGTCTTCTCTGCAAGCTTCCGGGCACAGGTGCCTGACCGAGGGTGTAGGTACCCGAAAGCTTGCGGGGAAGAATGTTCCCAACTCGTTGCTTTAATAAAAGATTGACCCGAAGAACCTTGGCTGCCTCTGTCCTTAGGACTACCAACAGGACTACAGCCGACACCCTACGTGCACGCGGGTGTGTATGTGTAAGGATGTGAGAGCTGACTCCAGCCCAGCCCAGTCCAGCTGTGCCATCGCCCGCCCCAGCAGCGATCCGGCAGTTAGGGATGGGAACCATGCGTGGAGTCTTCCCGGATCCCCTGGTGCCTGCATGCCCCCTTCCAGCACCATGCCCAAGAGGGCCGTGCCCGGCCTGTCGGAACCCGGGCAGGGCGCTGCTGCGTTTAAGCTAGAGGCTTTCGCTGTCCGACTGCCTGCCACCGCGCTTGGGAGGCCCTTGCTATTCGCCGGCGCATGTTTCACGCAGACCTTCAGCATTTCAAACCTGCAGCTGGAAATGGCTAATGACCTTTTTTTTTTTTTGCTGTAGGTGGGAGGGGACGGGAAAGGGAAACACGGGCTTGAAATCGGCTTTCCGGCAGTGTGTCTCAGGGAGAAGAGTTTAAAGCTGTCCCCTGTAATTTCCCACCAGAAATCTGGTTCTACTGGTTAATTTCAATAGGAGAATTCTCTGCCTGGAGGCGCAGGATGAGTAATATGCCGAGTGTTCCGTACTTATCTGCTAATATGATAATAAATGCATTCAGGGAAAGCAACGAGGTGTTTACAATTAGTCCTTTAACTTCTCCTGCCCGCCTAAAATTTCCAAGTATCAGAACTCACAAAGGTGCGAATCAGCGCGATCTCCTCTTCCCACACCTCTAAAGAACATAAAGGCTAAGATCCCCCCTCCCGCCCTTTTTTTCTCTCCAGAAAAGCAGGAATTACGGTACATGCCACTACAGCTGCACGGCAAATTCCCGCAGGCAGCAGGCAGCCCATCCCAGAAAGAAAAGGCGCAGGATGGGCGAAGGAGAAATTAGAAAATTGCAATCGATCGGCTCCTGCTGAGCAATGCCATCGACTTCTGTCCTCTCACGAGTGTCATCTTCTTTCCAAGTGGCGAAGAGTTTGCCACAGACCTGATCACAGCCCGGGCTGAACAGATGCAGAGACAACAACAGATCGTTGATCCGGCAGGAGAGAAGCTTGCACCTAATTGCTGCGGGGGGGTCTGCCGCATTTCTTTTGCCCTTCTCTTAAGGGATAAGCTCGGGATCTGAAGCCAGTGCATGGTTTTGTACTTCAATACACTCACCTCCTTGCGGCGGGACTTTGCCAGCCAGATTTCACTGCAGGTTTTCCCTGCTGCTCTCCCTAAAGCATTGCCCAAATCCGAAGAGGAGCGCAGTTCACTTGTCCAGTGCCGGTTGGGGCTGTGAGTTTTACTGCCCCGGGCATGTTTGACAGCACTTTGGAAGGGGGTAGTATTTGAAAAGGCTGGCAGCCCCCCTCCACCCCCAGCACCCGCAAAGCCCTAGGTGGAGCAAGCGGGAGCTCCGGAGCCAGCTGCCGGGCAGCCCCCACGTACAAGCGGGGCTTTGCGACGTGGCTCACAAGGACTGGGCCGGGTGGGAACAGGACCCGGGAAGTTCAGGCAGAAGGAAGGCAAAAATCGCAGGCAGTGGCTGCCCAGATCCACTTCAGAAGAGGCCGATCCTCTGAGCTGATCCACCCAGGCTCCCATCCCCCCAGGCTCTGGGACCGGTCCCCAGGGGAGGGCCAGGGGCGGTGCTGCCGGAGCAAGGGGTGCAGGGATATACCTGGAGGTATATTATTTTTCTACTCGAGCTTGTCATAGTTTGCAAGCTCTTGCCCTAAGTTCCTGCAGCGCCGTTGTGCTCCCACCGGGGGAGGGGGCGTCTCGCAGATCCCCCGCACCCCTAGGAGAGGAATTTCCCTTCGGTGTTCGGGCATAGACCCTGCAGGGACCGGCTCCCCCAGCCCGGCGGACGCCTGCCCCAGCTCGAGTGGAAATCCATTTTCCAAACTGCTGCTCTCGGGAATTCCACCACTAGGTCACTGGATGCGAAGGGGAAAAATATATATAACTTCTGCACAACTTTTCCTTCGGCCTTTCTTCCCTCCCGCAGAAGACCATTCATCAGAGAAAATAATGACTGCTCCTCTGTTTTATTCCCAACCTGTTCCATTCCTATCTGTCCCGAGACAATCATGGCAATTATTGCTTCAATAAACATCCTGACCTGGAATCTTTTCCTGCGGTGTGTGTTGCTTTTTTTTTTTAAAGATATATAAAAAAAGTTCCCTCGCTCGTTCATTTGCATAGCTTCATCTTTACCTTTTCCCATTCAGCCCTTGCAAAAAAGCATATCTATTCAAAGCCCTTGCAAAAAGCATATCTATTCAAAGGGCATTTAGTCCATTTCTTTCTTGGCCGGTAAACCTATTCATCAATTGTTCTGCCTTGTAGATTGCATTCTAATGCTAATCTAGCGTGTTAAATATCTTTTTGTTCCCCTTTCACCGTTTTGTCATTCAGTTTATCCAGTTTTGGTCACCCATTTTATTTATTTATGCGCCTGCTCCTATTCAGGGGCTCATGTATTTTTTATTATGTTGTTTCACTGTCATGCAGTGTCAACTTAGTCTATTCAATGGGGGCTACTTGAAGGGCCGGAGGGACAAAGCGTGTACACATTGCACTGCTATTCATTCTGGCCAGCTGGAGCGGCTGAAAAAAAAACCTTGTGAAAAGAAATGCCTCACAATGGACACAGAAGAAGTGCACAATGCTAACAGTTTTCCAAATACCACTGATTGGTTTCCTCACAATGAGGAGAAAGCCGCCGCTTTTTCTTAGCTCCACTTCAACAAACAACGCTCTCACAAAACCTCCCAACCCCGGGTTTTGTTCGCGGACAAAACCTCCTCGACTGTCTAAACGCTCCCACTGAAGGACAAAAAAAGAAGAAGACGAAGAAGAAAAGCTCTTTTCACTATTCCCCCCCTTTTTTTTATTTTCCTGCAAGAGAGAAAAGAAAAGGGGAGGGGGGAAGAGGGAAATTGTCAGTGAATTAATAATATCAGTCCTTGAAAAGGAAAGTGGTGACCTTTGAGATGCATTGGGCAGGGGAGAGATGGAGAAAGTTTCTGGAGCGCTGTCCGTGCCCGTGGCGGGGCGGAGGGCGCGGGGCAGAGAGCCCGCAGGAGTGCAGTTCGCGCGGGGCAGGAGGCAGGTCCCTGCGCACAGGTGCGCGGCTCCTATTGGCTGCTCCCCTGGCTCTTGCCTGGGGCGCGGGGGCAGGGGGTGGAGGGGGGTCTCTCCGGGCTGCCCAGGGCTCACAGCAGCTCCAGCTCGGCCCGTGGCTCAGAGCCGGAGCTGAACTCTCCCAGAAGCCCGCATCGTCTCATGTGAGCCGCTGCCGGAGTGCCAGCGCAGGCCGGGAGCTGTCAGACCAGCCCCGAAGTGGTTTTTCCTCCCGGGCCTGTCGGGTGTTGCAGCTCTCCAGGCCCCGGCAGGGAGGCCGCGTGGACCGGCCCCTGGTGCGGGGAGGCGAGGGAAAAAGCAGGCTGCCGGTCCCCTCCAGCTCCTGGAGCAAGGGAAGGGGAAGGGAAGCCCCATTCGGGTTTGGAGCTGCAAGGAGCAGGGAGGTCACGAAGATTTAGGGGCTGGGGTAAATTTCCAGCGAGCGGCAGGAAGTCCCGTGTTGAGAAGTGATGGGCGGCTACAAAAGGGCCTGGCGGAGCCCTGAAAGGATTTAATTAAGCGTGTCAGGGATAATTACCCCTGGCCAGTCCAAATTAGTTTTGCATAATCGCTCAGAACCATATGAATTAACTTATAATATTGCGGAGCGCTGGGGGAAGCACACGAGGGGGATCGCTTTAATTAGTGGAGCCGCGTCAAACCGACAGCCTGTTCCGCGGATCTCCCAAACTTTTGGCGGTGTGAATTGCCACGGGGGGGGGGTAGGGGGGAGTTGTCGCTATTGTCACAATTAAAGGTGCGACCAATCGCCCGCCGAGGGGAGGACGAAGAAGAAATAAATGGCCTGGAGGTTGGCAGCCCGAGGAGGCAGAAAGCGCTGCACTTTACCCTCTTCTCTTGTCTCCTCTCCCAAAGGGTAAAGGGGCAGTCGATTCCCCCCCCCCCCTCCGCTCCACCTCCGGATCGCAGCTCGCACGCGGGGGGTTGCCCCATTTCCATAGGGAAAGCCCAGAAAATCAAGCAAACAAAGTTAAGAGGCGCAGGGTGCTGGGGAGGATAGAGCCGCTGTGAACAAAAAGGAAAAGAAAAGACAACCAAAAAAGATACCAGTCCCTCCCGGTGCAAATAAGAACCGACTCCTGAGATACGTGAACAAATTACACGGGTTTAAGTAGCGAAGCTCTCATGCTAACAAGATAAAGTGGTCAGGCAACTTTCCACTCTGTAAATGTTACTGGAAACCGATTAAATGCTTTTGAACGGTCTCAGTGTATTCAATGAACAGGTTCACGAAGGCTTTTTTTTCTTTTTTTTTTTCTTGATAGTACAACGACTTGTTTTTTTATCTTCTTTTCCTATTCACGATTCAAAATGTGATAAATCAGGTTTTTTGGCTCTGAATAACAATGGCTTGATTTAGATTTCCTAGTCCATCTATTCAAAAGTGAAACAAAGGCAGCCTTTGGAGGATACCTTACACTTCACCTGGACCGGGCACCGTCAGGGCGATTCAGATAAAAATCTTGTTAGTCATTCAACAAGAAATAGAGGATTTTCTCTTTTTTTCCCCCTGCTTCAGGCTTTATTTAAACTCTTTGTTCAAAAACGAACAGAGTGGTAGTCGGATTCTAATTTACAGATATAGTTTAGACGTCTAATTTTAAATTAGAAGATCACACAGGAAAACCATTGACACGTAAATGTTAAAAGCCATCCTTAAACTTTTGTGTGTTTTGTCTTTTTTTTTCATTTTTACTTTATATTACATAAAGCCAAAAATTGAAACTAAATACAGGTTAGCCAGCTCCATTCACAAACATTAGTCAAAATATACACATTACAAAAGGAAACCAAAAAAAAAAAAAGAACTAACTGATGAAAGATTTTTCTCTAAAACTGTCATGGTTTTGTTTTTCTTTCTCTCTCTTTTAAATCAGTATTTGCAATTGAATTGCAGTTGCTCTAAAAATAAGCTAAACAAGTAGGATACTCCAAAACACATTTCAACACTTCATGTTTTCTTGGGGAGAGGGGCGGGGGGCGGGGAGGTTCCTTGAAAAGGAGAGTATTCTTCTGCCAAAACGCTGCTTTGCTTCAGTTCAGCTACATAATAAATATAGAATTAGCGCTCAGACAAAAAGTCTGATTTAACCTCGGAGAATACCGCGCTCCTTGGGCGGGGGGCGCAATACGGGTCTGAGTTTCTTTCTGTTTCTTGTTATTGTTTTTGCCAGGCGTCCGGTTTTGGTGGAAGCTAAAACTGACTCGAAACGTGGGCGAAGGGAGCGACGGAGTTTCCAACCGAGATTGGACAGTTCCACGGGAATGTACACATTTACAGTCCGACGGCGGAGCCCTCTGGACGGGGAGCGCCCCCTGCTCCGTGCCCGAAGCAAGGCGTCTCCCCCGGTGCGGGGTCGGGGGCAGACAGCCCGGCTCCCGCAGGACTACACGTCCAGCCGGGCGGGGAGGGAGCAGAGGCGCCAGAAGTGCGGGAGGCGAGGAGGGCGAGCCAGGAACCCCCGGGCTCGCAAGCAGCGCGCGGGGCTTCAGATCCCGTCCAGGCTGCGGTCCGCGGGGAGGGGGTCATAGCGCCGCCGCGTAGGCCGCGGGGTAGGGGTCCAGCTGCGGCTTGCCCATGCCGGGCAGCAGGATGTAGGCGAGGGGCGGCTGCAGGCCGGGGCTGGGCCAGGCGCTGCAGTTGCAGGGGATCATGTAGCCCGGGTTGCCCGGGCTGGGGTGCGAGTGCGTGTGCCCCCCGGCGGCGGCGGCGGCGGCAGCGGCGGCGTGGAAGCCGCCAGCCGCGGGATAGCCCAGGGACGAGGCGTAGGGCAGCCCGGCGGCCGACGAGGACGAGATCTCGGCCATCTTGGAGCCCAGGTCCAGCAGCGAGTAGGGGCCCCCGGCGGCGGCGGCAGCGGCGGCCGCGGCGGCGGCGGCGGCCGACGGCGGGAAGAAGACGCGGGCAGCGGCAGCGGCGGCGGCGGCGGCCGCCTTGTCGGGGTGGCTCAGCAACGAGTCGGGCCCCAGGCCGCCGCCCGTCGCGCCGCCGTGCAGCCCGCCCGCCTTGAGTGCGTGGTGCTCGGCGTCCGCCGCGCCGCCCAGGCCGTAGGGCACGGGGAAGGCGAACTTGTCTTTCTTGAGCAGCGTCTTAGGCTTGCGGCGCGGCCGGTACTTGTAGTCGGGGTGCTCCTTCATGTGCATGGCGCGGAGCCGCTTGGCCTCGTCGATGAAGGGCCGCTTCTCTGCCTCGCTCAGCAGCTTCCACTCCGCGCCCAAGCGCTTGCTGATCTCCGAGTTGTGCATCTTGGGGTTCTCCTGGGCCATCTTGCGCCGCTGCGCCCGCGACCACACCATGAAGGCGTTCATGGGCCGCTTCACGTGGTCCGCCGGCTTGGACATGCTGCCCGCGCCGCGGCCGGCCTCCCCGCGCGCCGGGGCAGCGCCCAGTCCATAAGCTCCCGGGGCGGGGGTGGGGGGGGACGGACGGACGGACGAACCGGGGGGGAACGCTAGCGCTAGCCCCCTGCCCCTCCGCGGCTCCTCAGGCGGGGCCGGGGCCGGCGGGCGCGGCGAGGGCAGAGCAGCATCCGCGGGGCCGCCTCACAGCAGTCCCCCGCGCCCGGCGGCACCTGCTCCTCGCCCACGGCTGCGCGGCGGCGGCGGCGGCGGCGGCTCCGCGGGATCAGGCTCCGACTTAAGTAACTCGAGCAAGTTTGAGGCGGCCTCGCCGGGCTGCTTCTCCGCCGGGCTGTGCGCGCGGAGGGAGGAGCCGCGCGCCTTGGGCGGGGGGGGAGGTTAAGGCAGGCGGAGGTGGCCGCGGTGAGACAGCCCCGCGCACATGCCCCCCCCACTCCTCCTCCTCCTCCTCCTCTTCTTGCTCCTGCCCCCGTGCAGCGGCCGGCGCCGGCAGGCAGGCAGGTACGGACCGCTCTGCGTGGGCATGTGCATGGGGCTGCCTATATGTTGCGTGTGCGTAAGCGCGCGTGTGTGTATGTATGTGTGTGTGTGTGTGTGTGTGTGTGTGTGTGTGTGTGTGAGGGGGAGGAGGAGGCGGGGCCTGAGGTGAGGGGGAGGGCGGGGCTCGGCCCCCCCGCCCCCAGCCATTGATGGCCCCGCTTGTCCCCTCCTTCCCACTTGGTGGGGGGGGGGGACAGAGCATCCCTGGCCGACCCTATGGAGTGGCGGGGAGGCTCCCGGCTGCGGCTGGCCCCGCTGGGGAACTTTTATTTGCTCCCCACCCCGCCAGGCCTGTCAGTCAGGGCGGACTTGCTCGCCTTGTTTGCACTCGAGCTGCCCAGCGCAGGACGTGGCAGCCGGGGGGGGGGGGGCAGGGGAGGGATCTCGGGTGCCGAGGACAAGCGAGCCGCGGCGGAGCACCCCGCGCCGCTCGGTTCTTCCCAGGGACTTTGGTCCGCCGGCCCCCGCGCGTCCCAACGCCTCCTCCGCCCCGCCCGGCCCCGCTACCGCTCGGGGAACATTGCAAAAGTAAAAAAAAAGAAAAAAGGGTCATTTCTCCGCAGCCCGGATGCGGCCGAGACGTTTGACACAGCTCCAGCTCTCAACACCTTTGCTTTCCTTGCCTGCCCTCGCGCGCACCTGCAGGGCTGGACCCGTGGCTCGGGGCAGCCCGCCCCCCAGGCCCGCGCCTGGCCCCGCTCCCCGCCTCCAGTCCACCTGCGGCTGGAAGTTTTTGAGCCCCGGCATCCATTTAGCCGGTGGGGGGAAGTCATAGGCGGTTGTCACTTGCAGGGATATGAAGGGACCTGCCAGCCCTGCCTCGCCTGGGACTCCATCTCCAGAGCTGCAGAAGTGACCTGCGGTAGCTGTTGCCAAGAGGGGGGGAGGGGCGGGGAGGGGGGGAGGTAACTTTTTTCGAGCCGTCGGCCACGAGTTTCCCGCTGTGAACTGAAGAGCTGCTATTTTAAACCCTTCCCAAAGCGTCTCGCTTGGTTGGCGTATGGCGGGATCCTAAGCCATTCCACAGATTCTCAGAAGTTTAGGGCTGGGAGGGACCCTGTGAGATCATCGGGCCCAGCCCTTGAGTCTTCTGCATCTTCTCCAGCTTCTGCATCTTCTGTCTTCTCCAAATTCTGCATCTTCCGCATCTTCTGCGTATTTTCCAACTTCTGCGTCTCGTTCGTCTTCTGCATCTTCTCCATCGCTTCTTTGCCTGGGTTCGGTGCAGACACGAGCACCTGATCTCCTCTCCTGCCTGGAAAGAGACACGGAACAGGGGCACCAGCCCCGCAGGCACCAGCCCCGTTTCGGACCCTTGCCCGCAGCGCTTTATGGGGCACCTGCCTCCTCCCCCTGCCCAAACTCCCAGGTGCTCAGCTGGGATCTCCGTCCAGGGAGCGCGGGAGCAGCCTTCCGCAGGGCTCCCAGCTGAACCAGGGCTCCTTGCTTCTCCGTTCACACATCGCCCCATCTAGAACGCCCACGTTCCCCAGCCGGGGCGGTGAAATACGTGGAGTGGAGCTGTGTTGCTCTGTTGCCAAATCATAAAATGCTAGAACATGAGGACCTCAGCAGGTCATCTAGTCTAACCCCCTGCTCAAAGCAGGACACCCCAACATGATTATTTCAGCCAAAGCTTAGTTTAACTGGGTCTTAAACACCTCCCAGGATGGAGACACCACCACCTCTCTGGGTAACCTGTTCCAGTGCTCTGCTACCCTCCTAATGAGAAAGATTCTCCTGATATCTAACCTAAACTTCCCTGGCTGCAAATCCTGAATGACCTACGAGAGAGAGGTGCAGAACAATGCCACGATCTCCTTAGGGACGTGGGGGACCCTCAGCCCGGCGGCTCTGCTCTCTGTGGACATGGCCAGACTAACGCAGTTATCCCGAGCGTTTTGCCCGGGAGGTAGTTTCTGGCTTACACGATGGGGACTTCTGCAAGCGTTCTTGAAACAGGCGCTTTACCAGTCACAATGCACGAAAAGGCTGTATGCACCAGCCTCACAGCTTTTGGTAAGAAACCCCATCAAGAAAGGCTAAAACCTCTAAACGTCGGTGAGGCTTCCACATTTTTTCTGAAGTAAGGACTCATCATCATCAGTGCCTGAGATAAATCCCTCACCAACCTCAGAACAAGGAACCTGGGTGTCCTGAGGGACGGGTGAAATAGCGACAACGAGCGACTTATATATAATTGACGTCAGGGACTGCTGTCTTGACAGAAGTCGTCACATTCAAGTCTCTGCCTTCACACACTCGTCTTTTTCATAATTTTATATTATCCCAAAAAGTGCACGACAACAGAGATTTTTTTTATCGGTCATACATTACTTTTACATTCTTTCACAGGCTGACATCTATGAACTGCTATATATTGGAAGAAGTGTATTTTTCTAGCTGGAAATGAAATTCTATATACAGAGGTCTGGTTTCAAAGACCTCTCACATCTAACACGTGTGGTAAGCGCAGATTGCTCAAGGATACACTGATGTCTTGAAGATGTAGATTCAAGTCTGTATTTTTACGGTCAAGTGCTTTCACTAGGTTTGGACAAAATGATAGCAAGGCTTGGTGACTGCTCCTGGAGCAGGCGTGGACCTAAGGCCTCAGTAAAGGCAGAGGTCGGGCTTCCAGTCAGGCTTCACCTACCCTGTTATTAGCAGGGATCCTGGTTTTCTCTGGTAAAAAAATATCCCTATTTTTCGGATATAAAAAAGTAACCCAAGATCCACATTTTTCCATGATTAAAATGACATGCCACTAGAGATAGAGCGAGAGCGAGTGTGTGTGTGTGTGTGTGTGTGTGTGTGTGTGTGTGTGTGTGTGTGTGTGTGTGAGTGAAGCCTGAATGGAAGCCTGACCTCTCCCTTCACTGAGGGAGAGCCTTTAGGTCCACACCTGCTCCAAGAGCAGTCACCAGGCCTTGCTATCACTTTGTCCAAACCTGTTGAAAGCACTTGATCGTAGAAATACAGATATCTCTCTCTCTCTCGATATAGATATAAATATCTATATGTGTAGAGAGAGCGAGAGAGAGGTTAGCTATAGATAGATCTATATCTATCAATATGTATAGTGATGTTTCGTGTGTGTGTATCTATATATATCTATGTGTCTTAGTGGTGTTCCATTTTAATCACAGAAAAATGTGGATTTTGAGTTACTTTTTTTATATCTGAAAGATGGGGATAAAAACAGAGAAAACCAGGATCCCTGGTTATAAGGCGCAGACTGCGTCTGGCTGCAGTCAATGGGGATTTTCTCAGGGCCTTCAACTGGACCAAACCTGAGCTCCTGGCACCAAGCATCACTCTTTCTGCCTTGGACTCCTCAGCAGGAGGTTTTACTTGCTCATTTCAAGCATTAATGTCATGTGAGCAGAGGGGGGTGTGTGTGTGTGTGTGTGTGTGTGTGTGCGTGCGCGCGCGCGCGCGTGTGTGTCTCATGTTCTGCAAACGCCCTGGTCCCGATATGGTCCCTGAAGATAACGAGAAAGCAATCTCGCCGCATGTCTTTTCCTTGCATCTGACCTGTCAGCTCTGACGCGGAGCCAGCTCGGCGGCACGGTCCTGCGGGCCGCGCGGCACACCGCGCCGGGGGCATTTTCGCTGCAAAGTAACACCATCAATACTCCCTCCAAATGCGATGCTGTAGTCTAGCAAACAAGTTCAAAATACTCTTGTCTGAGAAATCCTTCAGCACGCGTGTATTCATTTCACAAAGCTGAGACTCTGTTTACTGTAAGCAGCTACGTTTCCTCGAAACATGCAGCCCTGGTGTTTGGCATGAATTATATTATATCTTTGCAAGCCCTCCGGTGAGGCACAGTCTTAAGAGGCTGTATTTATTTTCAAACGTAGTTTAAAGTAACTATAGAGGAAGCAAACACCATAATTCCCCCTAATTTTGGTTATTTGAATTTAATAATAAGGTGGCAAGTCAGAGAGAGAAAACGCATTAGAATAGTGGTTAGCCCGATAGCAATCTGCACCTAATCATTTCAGCTGACTTAAAAGCTGACTCACAAGCTCAATAGACTTATCAACCCACTGTATTTATAGAGCCATATTGTATTTTTACTGCTTTGTTTGTGCACGAAAACGTTTCCATATACTAACTTCGAAGCTAACATTTCTCTTTGTTCAGGTATCAGCCACCGATTCCTCATCACTTGCAGTTGTCAAAAGTTGCCAGGCACTGTAGTATCTTAAACACTTACAGAACAACTTTTCCACTTCGGGGAGCTTGTCAGCTTTCTGAGAGTGGCTCATTATCTTCCCTTTCACAGCACACCTGTAGTAAAAAAGTATATTTTCCTTAGCTTACCCTGTGATCTTTTAATTATGCACTGTACATGGTAAATATGTTTGATTCATTTATTTGCTTATAAAGATTGCTTCCAAAGGTTCAATCTTATTATTTTTCAATAATATGCACTGCTTATTAGTAGAGCAGCTGGTAGCCCAACTCCAGCACACTGTCTGGCAATGATTCTATCATAAAGCACCATTTTCTAAGTTTATAGCTTATAATTTGGCTGTAAAAATGTGATTCTGGCTTGGAACTTGGCACACAAAAGCTCAGCTGGAGACTAAACTTTTTATGATAAAACATTGTTTTATGAGACTTGCTATTTTAAGTTAAAAGAGGGTTAAAAGAGACTTTACTAGTTTTGGAAGCTTTTCATGCTTTTCTAATCCACCCCCCCAAAAAGTTTCCAAGAATTACAATTAAGGGTTTTAGAATTAAGTGCATTTAGAATATATTCTGATTGATTTTGTAATTGTTTGAAAGGTCAGACACATTACACATATGAGGATGGGGGTATTAGGACAAGTCATCCAGGTCCTCCATGCAGAAAACCCCCCTGAAAGCCAACGGAGAGCATCAGACTCAAAATGGGGTGCCTATTATTCATGTTTATCCATATCTCTAACTGTATTCCACATCTCTTAGTCCCTGAAAGTCTATGTAATCAAGAGACAAAACAGGCAATTCAAATTGGTATATGCTCTGGTTTTGGGTCTCCATTGAACTGTCAGGTCTGCGGTGCAATTTTTTAAACACAGTAGCAAAGCAAGACAAGAGCAACACATCATATATCCTCTTTGCCAGTCTGAATTTCATGGAAGATGAAGCTTCCTTTTGTTGACATAGATAACTGATCCTTTTAGAAGAAGATAATACCTAGCAATTTGTCCAGTAGTTGTACATTTTTTTTAGTATTACAAACAGTAGACCTAACAAGTGAACAATTGCCTGTATATGATGATATAATTCAAGCGCAAATAGAGCGGTGCATGTGTATGCATTTGGTTGGTATTATTGTGTCAAGAGACAATGGCAGTGGCTCTGACAGATATAGTGTCACATGTCTTCACTCTCATGAATTGAAATCCTGGCCCCATTGAAATTAATGGCAATGCTCCCACTTACTTCAATGGAGCTACAATTTCACCCAGTGTTGGTAATATGAACGTAGGGGTTGATCCAGGGCCTCCTGGAGTAATTGGAAAGGCTCCCGTTGACTTCAATAAGCTTTCAATCAGGCCCATTGTGAACTTTTTTCACAGATAGAAACTGGTTCTGGCAAGCAAGGAGGGCCAAAATGTCCAAGAATGTTTTACATGAAACAAAATATTTCAACCACATTAATTATGGCCCAGCATGAGAATCTGGCAGCAAGGTCAATTATATTTGCTGTGTTTATTAATTTGTTTTCTGATTTCATGGAAACGTGAAATTGATATAATGTCTTCCCTCAGGCTTTACATGGACAGGTGCAATGCAAGCTTCTTCAAGCAGGTCTGTCAACGTAATCCTAGTTAGCACTCCTTTGGATAATGCAATGCTGACTGTTTCTTGAATAGACTGGAATTTTCTTTTCTCTTCCTTTTGACATGAATCAGCAGGAGAGCAAACATGATATCCACCTTAGATTTACTAAGGATAGAAGGATAGGCAGGAAGAGAATAGACAAAAGCATACACTTTATATCCAGGGTCTGATCCAAGGCCCATCAACATCAGTGTTAAATCTCCCAATAACTTACATGGGCTTTGGGTCAGCCCATACATTAAAGAAAATCAAGACAATCTTCTTCTGACCTAGCACCCTTTGTGAATTTGGGTCTTTTCAGACAAAAGTCCAATTCAATTAAACTAGTTAATTACCAGCCAGCTATTTTTTACTGTTTAGTGGACTAAGTGGTCATTTTAAAGATAAGCCGTGGGGTCTACAGATCTGAAAGGACATTAGGGGCATATCCCTCTGAGCACAGATGTTTGTTTCCCTGGGGACAAGAAGCAGCGGCATGCTTTGTGCCACTGCTACTTGTACCCTGGAAAAGCCTGTGCTACATGCCCTCTGGTGCACTGCAGGATACCCTGGGTGGGTTAGAGGAGGCAGGGTCCAATAATTGTGCCATCCCCAGCAGCCATACCTGGGGGCCTGGGAGAGCTAGAGCCATGGCGCTCCTGCATCAGGGAGCCTGACAAGCAACTGGAGCCTGGCTCCAGCAGTCCAGGCTCCAGTTTTGGGTGGCAAATGCTACCGCCATGTGTGCCACCATGCTTTCCCTTTGCGCCGCTTTTTTTTACTCCAGGTTCTCCTAGGGTCAAACCCTCCTACTGCGCTGCAAGGTAGCAGCACGGGAAATGCTTGAATGTGCAGTGTGTGGCACTGCAGATGGGCCTTCAGCTTGACATACCGCACAGCTGCACTTGCCTGGATTTAGCCTAGGTGTGTAATTGCTATTTACACTAGATGGAAAGAAAGGACACAAATTATTTATATTACAGGAGAAAGGAACCCTATGAGTTTGTCTCCTCTAGATGTGTTAATACAATCCCCTCCACAACAAATGCTTATAAATACTTTGATTCTGATGGGGCTTTTTTGAAAGACAGACAAGTTTCACATAAGATTTTTACCTCAAAGTAAAAAGATGCAATTAGTTTATTTTGGCTCACAGCTCATAGTGTTTTAAGACAAAACAATAAATTAATACAGTCAGGTTCCCTTCAGGCAGTCAAGCGCTTTTTTTTCCCTTTTTTTTTTGTTTAATCAAGGGAAAAGATATAACATATGCAGAATGTTAAACAGACTAAGCTAACGTATGTGTATGATTACTTATATAAACACTTAGACATATAAATGCCTAAACACTAATGTCATCGAGAGTCACAGGAGTGATTCCTGCCAATTTAATAAAAATAACTATCTATACAGGACTGAACATGATAGGGAATCTCAGATATTTCCCTCACAATACAAAATATACTGAAACTTTAGTCTTTGTTTAATGTTCAGACCTAATCTTTCTAACATTATAGGATAAAACATTTCAATAGGTAACATAATTATGGAGACATTTGTAACTAAAATTTAGACAAACAACTAGCTTGAAGTCTCTTTGTATTTTCTTTCTTGCTCCTTTTCAGCAGAATCTAATTGAATTAAATAGTATTTGTTTTCCATTCCACATGCACTTGAATCTCAATATAGAGGTTTAAAGAGTATTGGGTATGATCTCTCCAGGTATTATATGTGCCTGACAAATAATCTTAGCAGGTAGATGTGTACTGATTATAAACCTCTCTGAACTGCTCAGATCCTAGCGCCCAGATTATTTATTTATTTCTTCACACATTTCTTTCTTTTTTTTTCAATTGGTTTAAAGTGAGCCAATCCAAACATATGGGTAAATGAGCAACCATTATAAATTGAACTAAAATTTAGAACTAAAACTCTCCTGGATCCTCATCCCAAACTCAGACTCCTCCATCATGTTCTAGCCATTCAGTCCTCCCACCCAGAAAAAGCCTGGATTCTGGCAGATAATAGGGAAAGCCAATATCAAAGCTGAGGTCTCTTTTTGTAAAATACTTGTTTCCAATCATCTGTAATATTTAATAAGGGTTATTAGTTTTGATATCATGTTTAATTTTTGTAATTTTGCACAAGCTGTCTCTGAGATAACTAGGATTAATTCTGTTTAACACATCAGTTAAAACTTCATCGGAAGCCTGGAAATGACTTGTAAATGCAGCTCCTGGAGCACGGGACCCAAATACAAAGGGCACAAATAAGCAGCAGTATTGTCCTACATCTTACATTTCTGATAGCATATGAGAAGTGACCTGCAATGCCCCATGTGTCAGTACAACTTTATACATAACTTTCTTCAAAAAGTAAAATCAGAGACTGAGATTATCAACATCGAGAGATGTGTCCTTGAACAAGGTTCTAGCAGTTCCTTTAATTAAAAAAAGCTGTCTTCTTCCTCTGACCTTTCTAAAGAGATGTAGTGATGATGATCCCCACCAACAAATAAACCAATACCTCAGATAAGAGAGAAAAAGGTCTAACTCACATAATATTCAGAAGTAAGAAACTCCCCAAACACTCGCTGACTGGCAATGTCAAAAACTCAGGCAAAACAAATTCCAACATTTGTCATTGACAGAGACAATTTTGTACTCATGGATGCCAAAAAAAATCACCTGAATCCATAGGCGGATCTAGGGTTTTGAAAAGGGGAGTGCAGATGGTGCAGTCCATCATCACATATTTTTCCCAGTTAAAAGAAAAAACTAGAAGCTTTGCTAATTTGCTAGGGGCCTAGGGCTATATAGTTCCATTTGAGATCAAAGCCAAAATAAATAAAACTATTGCAATGTGCACTAATTTGCTATATAAGATGCTAAGTTTAAAAACCGCAACAAACTAAGCAAAAAATAGTCAAAATAGTCAACTATATTATCTCATTAGTTTTGTAGTCATTACAGTTAAATGCATACATCTTATTCAGAAGTGTAACTCAAAATCTAGCTTCTTGACAGCATCTCCAATACTTACTTCACTGTCAGCCATTTCTACTCCTCACTTAATATTACTATACCTGAGCTAAGGCTTTTAGCTAGAGCTAAAAACAGTCTGTAGAGCTGTGAAATACATAGCTATCATCAGGAACGGCTAACAATCAGCAACATTGCAGAAGAAAGGATATTCTGAAGAGAAGAACTTCAAGACTATTAACAAGGAAAGCAGGCCATTAACACATATGGAATGAAGAGAGATTAGCATGGATCAAGTAGATTATAAAGCAGGGGTGGGCAATTATTTCGGGTGGAGGGCAGTTTACTGAGTTTTGGCAAGCCATTGAGGGCCACATGACACGCAGCCAGGGGCAGATAAGTATTGAATTTCTAAATTTTTAAGGGCCCCACCGACCGGGTAGAATGGCCTGGTGGGCCACATCTGCCCTGCAGGCTGCATTTTGCCCACCCCTGTTAAGAAGCCATGAAGTCAGTTGACTCCCTCAGTGCTGCCTGAATAGTAATGCCACTGCCCCTTCCAGACAGTTGGTTTAAAGTTTGGGTGGAGCAGAAATCAAAGTGGGGAGCAACTGTACCACTGCATTTCCCCCTTCCCCTCTCCAGATCCACTCCTGCCTGAATGTGTGCAAATATAGCTAGGAAGTAAAGTGAAAACACCACAAAGAGAGAACCACCTAGTTCAGCTATAGAAAGGTATTAGCAACAATTAATAAATCTGTTCACGTGAGTAGTTCTACAGACAGCTATGATGGGGGAGGGAGAAGACACCCTCTCTCCTACCAGCACTGCCAGGGCATAGGATTTCAAAATCAATCACACTCATTGAATGATTTTTGCCCCTAGCATTTTAGCCATGTTTCTTGACACTTATCAGGCATTTATATACTCTGTTTGCTTATGAGGACAACACTTTGGAGAAAGGTGTTTGGGAACCAGTGGATTAATAATTAGAAATTTACCTAAGCCACTTCAGAGAATTGTTTATAACACATTTTCTCAATCTTTGGGATTGGGCCTGCTATATGTGCCATGTATAAATAGGGTCTGAGGCTATTTTGGGTATAAGAAAATACAGTTGCATGCAAGAGGGATTCTGTTAGGTTCCTTTTGTGCTGGTTCTGGCCCCAATTAAAATGAATAAACTAAAAGTTTGAAATTAATGCGGTTCTGAAGGGATGCTGCAGGGAGTTCCCCTGGTGCATAGAAGCTGTTATGATATCAGTAGTCTCTCATTTTTTTCTCTCTCTTCCCTTCTGTACCTCAGCCAGTGTGGAGCTGGTGATGGCAGTGCATGGGAGGCTGAGGCCCCTGATCCTCAGGGCCTGCATATGAGAGAAGTAGCTGCAGGACCACAGGTACCCAAAGATGGAGAACATGAGAAGAAGAGGAACAGGCAAGGGGAGATGGACATCGGGGGCAGAATGGGGTTGAAGCTGCTTCAGGATCTTCTTACCCCTCCAAACAATACTCCAAGACTCCAGGCATTCTCTGCTTTATTCTCTGTACAAAGCCTCCAACCACACCAAGCTGCTTCCCACAGCCATCTCCACACAGGTCCCCATGTCACTAGACACCTCTAAATTCTTGGTTGCCCATGACTCTTTACAACTTGCCTTCAGGCTTTTCCAGAACTGTGTTGATGGTGTGCACTTGAACAAGCTCCTCCATGGCATTAAAAGCTGCTCTAGTAAAATCAATGTAGATGTATTTGCTTTGTGATTATTTGACTAATATCTAATATTTTACAAATATTCAAACACTGTGCCAGGTGGTTGATGAGGTTCTTCTGAACTCAGTGGCACCACACTGATTTATTCTAGCTGAGAAATGCTCCCATTGTCTCCAGGATATGTGAACCTCTAAGACCTGAGCTCATTTCCCTTGGAAAAAAAATTGAGAATCACTGGTCTATAGACTGTACCACTGTCTTCTTGTACTACTGCCACATGTTGAATTGGTTTCAGCTTCATTTAGCCTTCAGGGACAGACCAATAAAATAGGTTTACCATCTCAACACATCCATCTTGTAATATATGTATGGGCCTATGGAAAATTCACTTAGAATTTGCATTTGGTCTTCACAAGTACAAAATATATGAGATATTCTTTAGCAGGGGCTTATCTACATGGGGAGTTAAGACAAATTAACTGAAGGTGTGCAGTTAAAGCACGTTAAACCCCTGTGTTGAAGCTCTTATTCAGAAGTGAAGTGGTCTTAGTTTGCTGTAGCTTAATCCTTGAGATTAAGCCACAGTGAACTAAGACCACTTCACTTCTGAATGAGACTATCCATATGGGAGCTTAATGCACTTTAATTTATGCACATTAATTTTACACTTTTAGTTCATTCATCTGAACTTTCCTAAGTATTCCCTATGTAGACAAGCCTTGAGCACTTATGCTTACTGAGATTATAGCTGTCTATCCTATCTGACTGCCTGGCTCCTTTAGGTGTGACTCACTGAATTAATTGTCTCAAATTCCAGTTCTTGCCCAAGTGGGACAGCAATATTGGGTAGCTAAGAGAAAGAGAGAGAAAGAGAGCACAAGCGAGAGAGACTCTAATGATGTTTCTACTGATGGTTTCCAAAACTCCAAAGCCATTACCATTTGCAAACCTACATATTTAGTTACACTTTATAATTTTAACCTCTTCAAAAGGACTGTTATGTGCTATGTCAGTTATGTAAAAATAAGTGTCCATCTTTTGTTCTGAAAATATTAGTTATCTTTCACATCTTTGCAGACTTGGTGAAGCATCACTGAAGCTCAGCCAGATGGTGGGTGTAAACATCATCTTTCTTTTGAGCTAGTTTTAAGGAACAGACAACCCTTGTTTCCTTTAGGCCTAATGACACAAATATGTTGTTTACTTTAAGAAATGATAACAAGCTCCAGCTCACTCACAGGCATGACACAAAAGCGCAAGCAGGGCTGCTCTGGAATTCAAACCAAGTGGCAAAGGGACTTTTCTAGGTATTAGTTTAAATGGTGGGTGTGGGGAGGTGGAAAGGTTGACAGAATCAGGAAAACACAATAAAAATCCAGAGAAGAAGGAGAAAACCAAACACAATGCAAACAAGTCCTGCATACATAGCCATAAGAAGATTCTAGCAAGAGAGCTTTTGAGCTGAGTGGTGTCTGAAGGGGGCTTGGAACAGTTAGCAAATAAACTGTCTCCCATTAGGAGTTCATCCTGTGCTCAGGGAAACAGGTTATTGTACATTTCTTGTTGCCAAACAAGGTTGCATCAAAGATACCCAGCTCCAGTCCTGATTTCTTCTCCCAATGGAAACAACCTGAAGGGCACCAAACTTTGGTTAAAATCTCAGGTCAAAGAGGGTAACAGATGCATTCCCAGTGACTTGAAATCAGTGGATTTGCACAAGAAATAAGTCAGAGCAAAATTTAACTGCTTATGTTTAATATTAATTTTCTTGCTCCTTTTTACATCAACACACACACACAGATGGAGAGAAAAAGAAAAAAGGGATAAGGGTAGTGGGGTGGAAAGGTGGCTAGAGAAAGAGAGACAGCGAGAGAGAGTAAACCTTATTCTTTGTCTCATATATTCAATTCCAAATTAGCATTTGCTAATGCATTTTTTATATATAATCATTAGATTTTTTTCTGTCTTTTAAAAATGAAGTAATAATGATAAATAATATTTCAAGGTTTTCCATTTCACCAAGGTTATATGGTTCTGTCTATGCATTCTTGTGCTATTCATAAGCCAGTTTAGCTCTGCACTTGTGTTGTAGAAGGATTGAATTATAGCTTTGCAGTAGATTAGGTTCCTTTGTATTATGCTATTTATATATCTGGTTGCTCTATTATGCATTTTCTTCATACTATCTTATAAACTGATTGGGACATATCTCCTTTTCTATTGTGTGCATAAGTGCCCACCATAGTATGCATTTAAAAGCAAAATTAAATACCCAATATCCCAGGCTTAGAAAATCATGGGCGCTCAGTTGCTGCATTGTAATTCTGCCTACAGTTCTACCTAACTACATTCATCTTATAAAGAAAATGCAATTAAAGACATGGATTGCTGAGAAATGGGAATTATATCCCACAAATAATAATGAGTAAAGTTTGCCTGCTTCTGGCCCCATATGCCATACTTGAGCTTTATTGAGGAAAGCTTTAGATGACACTCTTATGTTCTTAATACAATACACTATGTAATATCTAAGTATGTTCCCAGCTCAGTTGGCATCTTTGTTTGCTTTTGGGCTCTGCGCCTTTGTGTCCTAAAATTATAGACACATAATCCTTGAATTTGCTCTGTGACTTGAAACAACTAACATGCTATTATTTTCAGTGAGAGACCTAATAGTGAGGGAAAATATTGAGTATTTTACTAAGCAATAAAATGTTATTCAAGTGATAATGCATCTTAGCATAAAGCAGATTCTAATACCATTCTTTTCGTATACTGTATTTGTTGAATTTCGTATTCATGGAAGTAGGGACTCATAAAACTGACTAAATCCATGCGCAATGTATGCATGTGTGGAGCAAGCTTTCCCTCTGACTCTCCCAGTCCATCCTTGCCTCAGTTTGTTGATGCTTTCATATCTTTAAACTTTGGAGTTAAAATGTGGTATTTTTTGTTGAATGGACAAGCATCTACTGACATCAACCATTATAGTCCTTTGCATCTGATCTGAACACAATTTGAACAAGGGTTTCTAGAGGTGAAATGCTAAAGCATTAACACACCCTAACATCTAACCCCTGTATACTTAAAGAAGAAACAGGATACAGTACAAAAAAAAACAACCCCAAAAGGAAAGAAACAAACAAACAAAAACGCCCCACCAAACCAAAAGAAAAAGAAAAAAATGCTTAGGTTTCTAAGACAGGAGGGTTCAATTCTCCTCTCCTAAAACATCCTTTGGTTTATGGAACAGCATTGACTATATGTCTAGAAGATAATATACAGTCCATTTTTATGCATGCTGACTGTTGCAAGGAAGAGGCTTGATTTGGGGGAAGTGTACCAAAAATTACGGATGAGGCATTAGCTCAGATTTTGAGGCTTGAAACAGTGGTTTCAGCCTGCTTCTCCCTGGGCACATCTACATGTGGTAGTACTGTGCATAAATAAATTGTGGAGCTTATTGCATTGCTCCCAGGTACGCCATTTGAACATGCACAATTAACTCTGGAGCAATAAGCTTCACAAGTAACTCTGGAGGAATAAGCTCCACAATTTATTCAAGTACAGCACATGGAGCCAGGTCAGAGTAGCCTCGGCTGGCAGGGGGCCCTAAGGGTCAGCCTGCCATCTGGGAGCTGCTCCTCTTATCTCAAAGTGCTGTGGAGAGGCTGGATGGGAAATGAGGGAGCTTCAACACAGACTAACCAGCAGGCAGCCCCCACTGAAGCACACTTGTGTCCCAGCCAGCCCCTCCATCATTTATACATGCACTGCTGTGAAGTTTTATATTCTATAGCTGGATAAGGATAGTACTTGTATTTACTTGTATACAAGTACTATCCTGCTCCAGAGTAAATTAATTTAGTTCAGCCTAATTGGCGCACATGTAGACCCCATGACATTTACTGTACCGCTAATTAGTCAACTGTGCAGTAAACGTCTCTTGTAGGTGTGCCCCCTTTTCCCTTCACAAAACAAAAAATACCAAAAATTGAAGGGAATAATATACAAGGAAACCTAGAATCTCAAGAAGCTGACAAGTCATTTGCATAACAGCAGTGATCCTAAAACAAAGGTACAACTGAACTGTACCCAATATGCTAGAGACATTTTGGGGTAGTGATTTAAAATAGGATAATCTTTTTCATACCTCTAACTGTAAATTAAATACAAATTCAATGATCTCTGACCTCATTTATCCAAACTATGCTCCTCCAAATGCCCTTTAAAACTAATTTTATGTGTTTTGTATGCATTTATATACTTATAATAAAAATGTAAATTAAAGAATCAAAAACTGGTGGCTTTACTTCATAATACTTCACTTCAAGCGCACACAGTAAACATTTGAAAAAAATATTAGTAGCTCTAGGAAGCATAGAGTGTTTAATATCCAGATTAAATACTGGTGGAGCTTGAGTTCTTTTTCTGTCAGTCTATCTCCTGCTGTTGTAAAAGACTCCTGTCACATATCTCCTGACCAATTATGTCTGCTGTAGCTTGGGAAGAATCCTCTGTATGGCTGCTCACAGTGCTGTGGGCTATGAACAGTAGACTGCCCAGAATTATTCTCAGGGTAAACCCTTTATGGGTTTTGGAAACAATTAACTTATCTATTTTCTACTAGTCCTAAAGCTGTATGGGTAGCACAAATGTAAATTTATTTTAACCTCAAATCCAATGTATAATTTTTGTGAAACTGGAAGTAGGAAACCCGTGTGATTGGAAGATACATTTCAATTAATTCTTCCACCAACGCTTTATCTCCTCGGCATCAGAACCTTTTATAGTGTTAAAATTAACAATTATGCAGCTGATGGCTGAAACCACAAGGGGACCTGGAAAGGGCCTCAGATAACACAACATGTATAAATCATTCAGGAGAACAATTCATGAAAGAAAAGTTATCTGTGTTTTGGATGACATTGGAAGAACTAAATAGGAGTCAATTTGAAGAAGGGACATTTTGCTCTATTGTCCAGCTTGGCTTTTTCTCTTTTTTTTTTTATTGTGTTGTAATATACATTTTCAAAATTAATTAACCATTAACAGCAAGATAAATGTTCCTTCTTGTGTTAAGGAAATAGTGGCCTCAGTGGTGAGAGATTATTTCACATGAGGTACACTCTTTAAGAAAGCTGTTGCCAGATAAGGTGGCGACTGTACTTTGAGGAAGAACAATGAGAAGTGACAGACAAGCCCATGTTTACCAAACTGAATAGAGGACTTGCAGGTTTCCACATACTGATCGGTTACATAAAGTACAGTGAAGTGAGTCTGGAGTGATGTTTCACCATCCCATATCAGTAACAAAGTGGTAACTACTTCAGAATATTACGTGCCATGAAATCTTACTCCAGGCAGTAATGAAAAGCATTTTTTATTTCACTACGAGACATTTTAAAATAAAACACTGGAGCTAGTCTTATGCTAAAACACTTGGCAGCTGCAAAGTATTTTCATTTGATGCCCTTTTTATTCAGGCTTATGATTCCAGCCTGGGGTGTGATCCTGCATGAGCCATGCTTAAAAATATTATTATATTAATGGGATCAGAAATGTGGGATTGGGAAGCTGCTCTTGTTCTGCACCTGAGCCAAGGGCCCAATTTGGCAGTGGAAACATGAAACTTCATGGGAGTTGTGTGTGTGGAATGGCCTTAGAACTTATCCCCAAAAGAGGTTAACAAGAGGACATAGGGAATAATGCATCAGTCAAACTAGTCTAGTGGCTACCAGTACCCAGGGGATCACAGTCTGGCCCACAATGTCCAGATGCTTTCCCTGAAATGGCACCTTATGAAATATTGTAGACAAGGAGGAAAAGACTCGTGTTATTTCTCACTGTATCTCTCTGGTTCGTTTTTGAAGTGTTCAATTAGTTCATCTATTTCTATTTCAGTAGAGCTGAGCGATCACAATGAGGACTGACATCCTGCTTAACAGACATACACAATCCTGGTCCCACCTAACTTATCAGTTAAGGCCCAGATCCTGCATCATATAGACACAGTCAGATTCCTCATACTTGAGTGGCATTGCATGGACTTCCATGGTAGGAACAGAATTTTACTATGTGGGTCAGCTTGCATGATCAGGGGCTAACACAAGAAGGGACACATGAGAGATGGGAAAATGGGATACAAAAGAAAATGCACAGTTACAGCGAGCATGATTTTACACTGTTACATCAATATCACTTCACTGGAGTCAGTTAGGACATATTGATAGAAAGCAAAGTAAAGAACTATGTTGACTGATTTTATTATGCAAAATAGATCATTAAATATGTTATATACTGATGGAAAGGTATATTATATGTGCATGCATGTATTCTATTATTTATTTTATATATAATATGCTTATTTACTGTACATCAATAATGCACGTTAACTAGACTCCAGAATTCTCAGCCTACCTATAGTCAATTGATTGTTTACTAGCAGGCAAAACACTTACTATAATTCATTATCTTTCCCCTTATTTTTTCTGTCCTGCATTTAACCACTTTCTGTGCTGCTTCTACTGACTATACACTATGTACAATATTTTGTTTCAAAATACATAAAAAAACATATTAATTGGTCAAGGAGGCATCGGAATCCTCTAATTTTCTAAACAGAAATGCTCATGGTCATGAATAAATTTAACTAGAGCACAGACACATTTCAGATATTTTTCCATTTATATACAAATAGTACTAATTACAAATCTGATGGAATGCTTGTACATATAATACTTATTCAAATCACATGTTTTCTTTAACTGACACTACACATTAAAAAAATGCCTTGTAATAATTTTGATACGCATCTACTGGCTGCACTACACCTCTCATACTGATAGCCAACCAGGTATTCATACTATTACATCTACCAAGTAATGCCAGATAGCATGGAAGTAATATATCTCTCCTCCTGAAGATATGCTTTCCTCTTTGGGTGTTCCTGAGAAAGGACCCTAGACAAGACCTGAGGTAAATATAAGGTGAGGTATATCTAATAGTGATTTAACAACGACAAGTCAAAAACATGCATAAAATGTGCCACAAAAGTCTCTTCTACATCACCTCTACTGAACTAGATCAATGCCTATGAAAGTCCATGCCTCGCTAAATCAGTCAGTCTCTCTTCCACCTGACTTCAGTCTAAAACAGTGAACCACCCCTGTTCTGTCTTTTGATGGCTCATAAAAACTGAAGGCTTATATGTTCTGTTCTACCAATAGGGTAGGACGTCTGATTAGCAGTGGTATATTTGGCTCCTTGAATCTCAAGATGGAATTTTACCCCCTCATATACAGCATAAGTCAGAGCATGCTAGAAGCTGTTCTTGTTTACATCAGGCACTTACATTCCCCATAGAGACTGAGTAGGCTGAGCATAACTAGAAAACAGTATGCTTTGGCTGTGCACCTACCCCACATGCTTTGTGTCAAAGACCAAGGGTGATGCACAAAGTGTGATTTAGAGGGAAACTAAGGGAGTTTTATGCCACTGCAGAGTTCTTTTACTTGGGAAGTTCTCATGTAGTCAGATGCAACTGCTTTCCTGTCCCTTTGCAATGGCCCCTGTTTTCAGTTTTCACTTGTAAGCTTCAGGAGACTGAATTCTAAGGGTCTCTCTTTACTTTGATGTATTCTGGCAACTTTCATGGAGGGAAAATTAGGTTTAAGGTTTCTTGTATCTGTGGCATCTGGGGTTAGAAGGTTGAAAGAGCCATCTCAGTTCTTGATCATTCAGAGGCAGAAGGGGGTAGTCTGAGAACTGATTTCTTAAATTCTAATCTAGTTCTGACATTGATTCTTCTTCTGGGAAACAGTTGGTTATGCCTTTCTGCTTTACCATCAGCAAAATGGATACAACAATGTACAGTTGCCTGTTTCACATGGATTTCATAGGGATTCATTCACAGAATAAGAAGACATTTTTCATCCAAAACTTCTTCCCCCACCAAAAAACACAATTTAGTTCAAGTTAAACATTTTGCAAATTTGTGTTGATCTCAGGAAATCATTCATTAAAAAATAGATTTAAAAACTGTGGTTCAAGGGTTTTTAAACAAAATATTAGACTTTTGTATTCAAAGCCATTCATTTTGATGTTTTCAAAATGAAATGTATTTTATTTTAATTGATAGCCCCTTTCAAATTTATTTTAATTGTCTTTAAAAATGTAAATAAAATCTTGAAAACTAAATGAAACATTCTTTTAGGTTTTTTTTTTTAATTTCAGAGCTGCCAGCAAAATGAAACATCAGTTATTCACACAGACCTACTAATTAGTTCAAGTTTAATGTTTGTAGAGCACCGTGAAAACATAAAGTGCTAAGTCTGACTCTTATAGATAATTATGGTTGCATGGAATTTACTGTGTGTGGATTGTTTTGAATGAGAGCTACACAGGGAGAAGCTGTCTGCTCTACATGGATGTTAAAAATTCTACTGCATTTTACATAAAAAGTGAAGGTTTGCTGTAGGGTATGTCTCTACTGCTCAATTATGGTACCAGGCATACCGAGGAGCTGTGCTTCTTCTATGTACACTCCTAAACAAGAATCTTTATTGTGGTTATGCCTGTAAGCCAATGTACTCTACCCCTCAGAGCTCAGTACAGCTTATTGGTACACTTGCAGTGACACTACTAGTTACTGGAAGATAGGCAGTGCATGCAGAGAGAACTCCATGCATCACAGTACAGTATTGCCTAGAGCTGTAATTGAGTGGTATTGAGATACCTTAAGGTAAACTTTTGCTTTTATGAAGGATAACAGAGAATTTTTAATAGCCCCGGAGAGCTGTTTTGGATCCTTTTCTGAAGCCCTGACTTCTCCCCAAGGCACTATTTAAAGTTCTGGATTCCAGTGATGGGGGAACATGTACCCAGAAGTTAGCTGTTATGGGAAGAGGTAATGGTTTCTTAGGTGATATCTTTTACAGGACAAACTAGGTGCATCTACATAAGATGCAAGGTCACTGTAGCTCATCACTACGTTGATGTAGCACTGGTGGGCACAAACTGGAACACCAATGCTACTGTGCAGTAGCTTGTAGTATACTGTAGGGTCAGAAATGCCCCATGTGCCACTAGGACTGTGCAGTAACAATGCTTACTGTGCAGTCAGAGGCACATGTAGATGCACCCACTATGTAGTTGGGATAGAGTTAGACAAGCTTTCAAATCCAAGGCATTCTTCTTCAGGTCCTATAAAAGATATTGCCTAAGAAATCCTTGCCTCTTGCATAACTCTAGATCATCACTGCTACAAGATCATTATGGCAACTACTACAAGATCATTATGGCAACTAACTTTTAGATGTCTGCATTCTTATTTGAATCTGGCCCCTCAGTCATAATTTTCCCTCTTTCTACTGAGTAATCAACTCGCTGTCTTGCTTC
This sequence comes from Caiman crocodilus, assembly GCA_030014935.1. Lineage (NCBI taxonomy): Eukaryota > Metazoa > Chordata > Crocodylia > Alligatoridae > Caiman > Caiman crocodilus. The sequence goes on along the minus strand of JAGPOW010003316.1, from coordinate 107,864,704 downwards.
TGTCATGTCTTAGTTGGCTTATTTAAATAATGTGGGAAGTGATACCTTAAATAGTACTAAGAGCTATTATTTTACAATGTGTGTCAAATACACTACTTATTGATTTTTTTATTCTTTATCTGTTTGGAAAATCTCCACTAATGAATTGCAACATTCTCAAATTTGAAATTTGAAATCACAATGCTTTGTCTCTGTCTCTCTGTATCTCTTTGTTTTTTAATATTTAATATTTGACCTTTTAAGTTATACAAGTCATGTGGTATTGTTTCAGTTTTCTGGTGATCCTTGCGAGTAGTCAACACAATGCTGATTTTCAATACAATAATTGATTGTAGAGTTCAGAATTTACTTTCAGTGCATATTGAAGTATTGACAATAGTCACCATTCATAAGTGCTTGTCTCAGTAAAACTTCAGAGGTTGAATGTTCATGGAAGGCAAGAACGTGTTCAGGGTATGTTCAAAGCAAAATTCTGCTAAAAATTTGAATCAATGTTAGAAAACATACCTACTCTTACATCAACTCCAACAGGCATGCTGTTTTTAAAAATTTTTTTCTTTTAGTATAAAAGACTCTGCACTATGTAAGATATTATTTAAAAAGGAAACATATATATGCTTTGTGGGGAAAATAGATACTATGTTAATTTTGTAAGTGGTGAGCATATTCAAAACCTTCTTGTTCGGTAAAATTCAGAGAATTGAAAGACCCACACCAATCAGGTTGTAAGTTTGATTTCCACTCATCTATGCTATTTTCTTGTCCATAGAGGAATCTATTCATTCTCAGGTCTCGCTCACATGAACATACTCAATTTTGATTTTGAATTTGCATATTTATATTAATGTGAACTAAGCTGTAAGTACAGATATGATATTATTTTACTTGAAATATTTCATTCTTTAAAGTCCATCTATGTTGGCCCAGATAAGTAAGGTTATTTGCCTAACTGTAGAAAGATAAGTCTTTCTAGTTTTATCAGCTTGAATGTTGCCTGTCTCTAGTAAGTATACTACTACTAAAAGGTATTTCCAGTTCATGGGATTGATTTACTGCATTATTGATGACTGGAGGTATGCATTTGTTATGATCTTCAAAGAGGAAAGATGATCTTGTATTTAAGGTTTTGGACTGGAATGAGTTTTTAGCCCTGCATAAAATTTCACCTCAAGTACTCAAGCTGGTTTTCCCATGCTGTGAAAGTTTTGATTTTTTTCCAATCAAGTCAAAATATATGTGTACTAGCAATACGAAAAAAAAAAACCCAAACAGATTAGGACAGTGGAAATGTTTTGTTTCAATCTTTTTGAAACATTTTATTTCAGTTTTAACCTTTTATGTAAACTAAAATTTCAAAATGAGGAGTTCTTTTGAACTGGAAAACAATTTTTTCACTTTGAAGATATAAAAACTGGATATTTCAACAATTTCAAAACCTCTATCCAGTTTTTTAAATCCAGAGATTCATCAGAATTAGTCCTTTCCTTCAAGTAGTTTTGGTGTTGATGACATCATATTTTCCAAAGGAAAAAGTTTCATTAGCAAATTCCTGTGTCAGTAAAATGGAGCTAATAATTCCTTTTGCCTCTATTTTGGGAAAGGGTATGTTTATTTGGATTGTCATTTCTCAAGGAGATAGATAGGCTTTTCCCTACTACACATTGCCACATAACTCATAGTATCATAGTAGTATCATAGCATCTAGGGTCAGAAGGGGCCTAAAGCAAGCCATCTAGTCTGACCTTCCACCAATGGCAGGAACGAGTGCCAGGGTCACAGGACTCCAGCCAAATACCTGTCTAATCTACTCTTAGAGACACCCAAGGTAGGAGCAAGAACAACTTCCCTAGGAAGCCGGTTCCACATCCTAGCCACCCTAACTGTGAAGTAGTATTTCCTAATGTCCAAACTAAACCTGCTCTCCAGTAACTTGTGGCCATTGGTCCTAGTTACCCCTGGTGGTGCCCGAGAAAAAAGAGCCTGCCCTATTTCCTGCTGATCGCCCCTCAGCAGTTTATAGACAGCCACCAGGTCCCCCCTCAGTCTCTGTTTACTGAGGCTGAACAGGTTCAGGTCCCTCAGACGCTCCTCATAAGGCCTATTCTGCTGCCCGCATATCAATCTAGTGGCCCTCCTCTGGACC
>JAGPOW010003316.1:107845021-107862461 GCA_030014935.1 Caiman crocodilus | reverse complement strand
CTCCTGCTTACCTCCCATGCTGTGAGCATTTGTATAGAGGCATTTAAGGCTACCCACTGCTGCCTCTCCCTCTCCACTTGTTTCCCCCAAGCTACAACCGCATACGCTTGCCTGACTTACCTGGATCAGCAGGAGAGCGTCCTCTCCTCTTCCGGCAGGCCCGTCCCCCGGCGAAGCTAGTTTAAAGCCCGCCGCACGAGATCAGCCAACCTAGAAGAAAAGAAACGCTTACCTTTAGGGGTTAGGTGAAGTCCATCCTCGGCCAGCATGCTCTGTGTAGAGAAATGCGGGCTATGATCGAAGAATCCGAAGCCCACATCATAACACCAACCCCAAAGGTGCTGGTTTACAGCTGCAATACAGGCCTCATGTCACCTTCCCTGTCGACTCACTGGCAGAATGTAAGAAAACACCATCTGCGATCCAAATGCCTTGAGCTGTCTTCCAAGAGCCTTGAAGTCTTCAATGATGTCCTCCAGCTGGCCTCTAGAAGCATTGTTGGTCCCCATGTGGACTACCACTAATGGATGGTAATTTGTGGGCCTAACAATCTTCCGGATGCACTCCGTGACGTCCTGAACCCACGCTCTAGGCAGGCAGCAGACCTTAACAAACCCATGCTGGTTGCCCTTCAGCATAAACTCATGTTATATGTACATTTCAGCCATTATTCTAAGAAGACGAGGAAAATCTGATTTCATTAAAATGTTAATAATCCACAATTTAAACTTTACAGTCCCATAAGAAATAGAATAGTTTCAGTTATAATGGCAAGTTCATAAAATAGTTCTTTATAAATTCCCCCATAAATGGCAGAAAAACTTATAACAGCAACCCATACCTTCATAAATTATGTATTTCCATATGGGTATCTTACCTCAGCATATGGTATCAGATAACTGAGGCAGTATATTAGTGCTATTCTGTTAAGCTGTATCCTACATTCTATTACTCTTTGGCCTGCACACTTTTTTTTCCTTTTCTTTTTGCTCTCTGAAAAGCAGAAACACTGCAAACTCCATGCTGGTGCCAGTATGGATAAAAGTTGTCTCTGAACAGATATATTCTGCAATTGGCAGAGATATGAATAATCTATTAGTATAAATGGAGAGATGTTTGTGGGTAACAATGTAGGAAAATGATCTGTGTGAAAAACTATCCTTTTGGATGCTGAGTGAGTAGCTGCTCCCTACTTACTGTTTTTGTGCAAGTTGTCTTTCTGTTTTTAAGTTTTTATGCAAGTCCTGGCCAGAGGTTGCGTAAAAATGCCCATGGCTAGAAAGGGGAGTTCCTCATATACTCACCCTAGTACTATTGGAAATTACATTTCTCAGAGGATTTCATTTAATTATTTTAAAGATCATTCTCTACACTCACTATTGTCACTATTGTCTTTTTGTGCAAAAGCTTTGCTCTTTACAGATCCAGTGGTTGGAAACAGCTTTCTTGTGTCTATGCATCTCATTAGCTTCCCTCCTCTTTTCAAATGACAATTTCAAATCTTTTCTACCTCATCAATTTTTTACTTTTCTTTGCTATTATTTGGCATCTGTGCTTTGGCCATCTTCCTCCTAGTAGAAGAGCCTCCTTGGGTCTGTTATTTGTTTTCTCTCTGGCAAGTAACAGGTCTTCTTGATCCTTTGTCATTTTCTTTCTTCTTAAATAGTGAATAAATAATTATCTTGTTACATTTTACATCCAAATAGTTTTTTAATTTGTATCTTTGTCTTCTAACTTGGCCCCTATGTGTATGTATTATAAAGAATTTTCCTGGTAACTGTAATATCTTCTTTTTATGTGACTCTCATTTCATTGCCAGTCTCTAAAAAAACCTCTGGTGCACCCATAGCAATCTTTTCTTGCTTTGTTTTTTTTCCTATTGTATAAGAATTGTTTCCAGCTGTGTGTTCCGTACCATCCCCTTTGGAAAGATCTAGTCGTCTTCAAGTCCTTTAGGTCTTTCATCCTTATTTTGCTCCTCTCATCTCTTCCCAGTGCTTAGAATTGTGAGAAGGGCTGAAAATACAATGAGAAAAGTGGCTGAGTGGATGGTCTGTCCAAGTTCCTGATCATATGGAAAAGTTGACTATTTGTTGTAGTACTATAGTAGGTATAGTACTTGAAGACTATAAAAGGGAATTTGAATGATATGAGAGGAAACTCATGTAAGTCACCTCATTTATGTAAGCATCCCCAGTGATTTAAATCAGGTAGATAAAATGCAAATGAGACATACTGTGCCTGGAAATAGTCAGGAGTAGAAAATGGGACCACGGTTTACACATTATCAGTCTGATAATCAGGTCCCCCTTCATAACGTTCTGTGGATACATATGTTCAATGTAATCATCGGAGGGAATGATTTCATGTGAAGTGATGTTTGTCTTGTGAAGTGTAAGCTGTTTCTGGTCTAGACAGGTGTCTTTGTGCTGCCTGGGGCCCCTGATAGACATGCTTACTTTAAGACAAGATAGGATCTGATCCTTGATCCCAACAATCGTGTCTCCTGCCATGCCATGTGTGTATGGCAGGACGCACAATTCTGTGATCAAGGATTGGTCCCAATCATGTCTTACTTGCTGGTGCAGGGGGAACCTGAGCTCAGAAGCCCTGGCTCTCCTTGAATCAGCAAGATGAACCCAATCAGCTGATTGTCAGTCAGGGCTGGGAACCAAACCAGCCCCCAGCCCCAGTCAATAATCATCTTGGTGCATGGGGAGCTATAAAAGTATGTGTGCTGCCCATCTGAACAGCACACTTGTTTTTGAAAGGTCTCAGTGTAGGGTGAGCTATAAAATCACATGTGCCACACAGCTCAGTGGCACAGATGGTTTATGCAGCTTCCAGGGCATGGCCACATGTCTAAATTAAGGTGTGATACAAATGAGCCATAAAGGCTGGGGACAGACATTCAAAAAGCCTGTGCCTGAATTGATTCAATCTTTTTAGGTTACTCTAAGCTTGAATCATTTTGGAGGTGGATATACATTCCCTTTTCATTCTAAAAAAGCAGGCACATGCCTACAGTGGCTCAGGCTAAAAGCCAGGGGGTGCTAGACCAGCTTTCTCTTTGCTTCATAGTACTGAGCTGAGGGGGGCATGGCCAGGCCCTGGCAGGATGCTCTGATTATTCTCCTGCTACTGAGCAGCTCCACAGGGAATGTTTATCACCCCTAACTCAGTGTTGATCAACCCATTAAGAAAACAAAGCCTCTCACCAAGCTCTTTTAAACAGCTTTTCCAAGGAAGGACATTAAGCTACCTACTGAATAGCTCCAAAAAGCCTGTCTGCCTTTGTTGTCTCACACAGCACAAACCATAGCCAGCATGTGGTCTGCTAGCTAATGCTGAGGTGTCTGCATAAGACAGAGGGGTAGGGGGGGATAATACCTGTTAAGCAGGGAGAAGCCAGGCAGACTCTCTGTGCCTGCAAATCTCTGCTGGACCTGCAGCCAGGGAGCGAAGGGGAAGGGCCAGACTTCCTGTGAAGCAGAGAGCCCTGCCCAGCCCAGGCAACATATGGGGATGCTGTGGGAGTCTGATTTATCTTAAACCAGCAAGGGGTCTGGGACAGGAACTGGTTTGAGCCAAATCAGTTAAGTCTGATACTACATTTAACCAAGTTTATCTCAAACCAGTTTCAGCCATTTTCAAATTGGTTTATGTGCACTGAACATCTGCTCTGTTACAAGTTTAAACCAATTTCTAATCACTTAAACTGGTTTATGTGTAATGTCTGTCCCTAGCCAAAGCGATTCCACAAATTATTTCACATATAATGTGGAATCATTTTGTAGCTTGTTTACTACATTATAACACCTTAGGTAGAGTTGGACATGGGGCTGGGTTACTATTTAACATGTGACTAATCTGTAATATGTGTTGGAGGCCTGAATATTAGGAATCTGGCCAGCTATCAGAAATCTTTGGGTTGTGGGATGTCTCTGCCAGTATAAAGCAGAGCCAACTTCTACATTACCTGCATTCCTTAACATGGGTGTATTAGGAAAAGAAAATAGCATGGATGGGGCATGGTAGAATGTAGCTCCAATCTTTCAATTCACAGCTGGTGTTTGGTTTCTTGAGGGATTGTAACCAGCTTCTGTAAGTTAGAATAGCTTCTAGGCTGCTATAATGTAGACAAGACCTAAAGCATCTTGAGAATGAAGGAGCCATAGAGAACTTTGGTGTGAGAAAGTGGATAAATATTTAAAATAATAATTCCATACATCAAAGCATAATGTTTACAAGGTGGTATTACATATTTGATAGTCAAACAAATTAACTGTCATTAAATTTATGGGAGTTGTGATTTACCTTGGAAATACAACATTTAAAATATACAATAATAAAAACTTGAGTAAAGTTCCCACTGTCATGGAAATGCATTACTAACATCCTCAAACACTAAAATTTTATGTTTATCCTTAAAATAGTTGAAAGCAGTAGTAATACACATTTCCAGACATAATTTCAACACTGCCCCTCATATACTGACCTGAATGCACCAGTTCTAGTTATCTAAGTTGGATTTGAACCAGTGATATAGAAGTGAAAGGCTATGTGTGCTGTTACAGACACCTCCCTCTTTTTTACTTAAGTAGTGAATGCCTTTAGGGATATCAAAAGTCAGAACTAATATGACAGGTTAATACTGTATTGTAGATCTGCACAAAGCAGCTAGTATTCACTTTGGATTTGGATTCGGCCAATTCAGGGGAGAGCAATTCATTTTGGCAACTCAAATCATTGTCCTGAATCGATTCAGCCAAAACTGATTCAGAGATTCGGCTGCAGCCAAATTGGCTGAATCTCCATATTGGCTCCATGCTTTGCCCATTCTCAATGGCTGCCCTGCCTGCTCTCCCAGCTCCCAGCTCTTTAAAAAAAATAATAAAAAAAGCCCGCACTTGCTTGCAGTTGCTGCCAGGCTGGAGGGGATCCCAGCTGCCCCCCACTGCCCTAAGCCATGTTGAGGGCTCTGCCATGAGCCCCCTTGATCCCTGCCCACTGTCCCAGCCCCCACCATGGCTGCCTTGTCTGCTCCAACTCCTGGCCCTCTAAGAAAGAAGTCCCGACTCACTGGCTCCTGCTAGGCAGGGGGCGCTGTGGAAGCTGTTCCGTTTTTTGATATGCCTAGCATATGTAGTCCATGTTTCTAAACCATAAGAAGATACAAAAAGAGAGAATGCATTTTGTCTCTTACCTATGCTGGAAAATTATGGCCAGGACTGTCATTACAATGAATCCCATTGGACATAGTAAGAAAGCATTTGTATTTCTATTAAAAATAATAGCTATACATTTATAAGACTTGAAAACATGATGTCATTTATATGCTTATTTTGGGATCAGTGGTACTTTAACATGGAGGATTTGCAAATTAAAAAATGATCAGTGTTCCCCTATAAGTCTCAGTTCAGCAAAGCATTTCAGTATATGCTTAACTTTAATCATGCACTTATGCCCGATTCTTTAATCTGTTTAACCCTAACTCCTGCTTCATTGACTTCTAGACTTTATTGGCTGAAAGAAATTCATATTTCTTGTTTGCATCATAAAAGTGTACCCTTTGCCTGTACTTAGTGTAGGATTTTATTAGATAAATAATACATTTTGAATTGGAAGACAAATGTAATAATAAACTGAGACAATGATTTCACTTTTCTTCATTTTTTTGATTATAAAAACTATTAATTTACAAATGGTGTATTGCTAATTACAAACAACATCTATTTAATTTGTGTAATGAGATACAACTACCATTTCTTCAGTTTCTTCAGTTACATATATTATTATCATGTAGAATACAGAAAGCTATAGTCCTTGCCCTGAATAGTTTACAATCTAAAAGTCAGGCATACAGAACAGTGGCTGTGTTTAGTAATTTGAAGCTGGGGATTGGAAAGGGAGGTACAGTAGAAAAATGGGGATCATTTAGTGAGAAGCTTTATTTTTCATTTCTTGCTTTTGACTTTATGAATAATCTTGATGCTTGTGAGTCACTTATAATCAGTAGCATAGCTAAGTGGGGTGACCACGGTGCCAGCCTAGGCGCTGAGTTACGAGGAAGCACAAAAAAACAGCAGCCACTGTGCTGCCATCTCAGTTGTCAGCAGCCCAGCTACTGACATGCCTAGGTAAACCTTTTTTTATAATGATACATAAATAGAGAAGGTGCTGATTTTTGTTACCGAAAAGATATTGGAAATAATACAGTTATTTTATATTTTAAACATCAATATACTTTATACAGTACAATAGATAGGCATAGTACTGTAAAGAGAAAACATACAGTCCTGGCTTCAAAACTACTTACAATCCTGTTTAGACACTATAACATAATGAAGGTAGAGATGACATAAGACAAGAGGAGTGGACAGGGTTACCGTATAAAGAGATGACTGGATCACTTAATTTTTTTTGCGCTCATCATATTGATGTTAACTTGCTAAGTAGTGAGCAAAGTGTGTTAGTACTAGAAAGAAAATTAAAAGAAATACAATTCAATTTCTCAGGTGAGCAAGAAAGCAAATATTTTTGTAGTGATACAAAAATATAAAAAATGTTTCAGAAATTGTTCATTTCAGAATTATAACATTTTGTCACAAGTATTATTTAGTTTTTTGTTATATAATTTTCATTATTTCATGATATCTCATTTATAGTAGTAGTTAAAATTCCAGATTTACAAAAAAATTCAAAATTACAAACTTTACTTTTTGTTTTAGATTTTGAATTCAAAATTGACACTTTAAAAATGTTTTGGTCACCATTTTTGTCCAAGAAGCATTTTACCAAAAAATTTCCAACTAACTCTATCCTAAGTTCACTCCAAGTTGCTAATGAGGAAATCTTTTAGTGAGATCAATTTGAGGCATGCCTTTCAGATCTCACAAAAAAACAGGATTCAGAAAAACAATTAATGGAAGACTTGCCTATCTCTTTTTTCCTGGGCTACCATAACTCCCTCCCATAGTGTAGTTGTGCATTAACCCCATTTCACTGCAATACTAAGAAAGTTAGGACAGCAATTGGCCGCATTAATGTGTCAGCAGATTTGTAGCTAGAAATTTACTACCAGGAGGTAGACACATATGATATGAAGTCCACTTTCTGCCTGGCCCCTTGTTTTGTTCTCTTTCAACAAATCTTCCAAATGCCTTCAGAGTTCCATTATGCATTCAAGCTTTTGCAATATTTGAGAAAGGGGATATGTCATGTGGTTATTGAGAGAAAGGAGGCATTGGGGACTTTGATCCTACTCCTCATCTCTTGTGCCAGAACCAGATTGATGTGTATAGGTCAAGGCTGTCCAACTTCAGCACAGCCAGGGCCTGCATGTGAGGCCAGGATATGATCTCTGGGCTGTACACTGTACAAGCCATATACTATAGAGGTGGACCTCTGGGATCCTCTTCTTCCACTGTTCAGACTGTCAGGCTATATCAATGACCCTCTTTCCCCAAAGTCATCCCCAATGTGAAGAAGTGGGAAAGGACGCTGCAAGGGCCTGCTGGCCACTTGTTAACTGCTTGCAAGTTGCACGCACCCCACAGGCCACCAGCTGGACAGCCAGGATATAGGCCATACAGTTTTTTGTAGTCCTAAAAATTACTATATGCCTAGCATTGTGCTTATCTAAACATGCAGCAAACTTTAAGTAACGCTGAATATTCATAAACTCAAAGCAGTTCATTTACCTAGGTAATATTTCCCATTATTTTTAACTCAAGCTATCTTGAAAAACAAGAAATATAAAGAAGGTGGCAAGAAAAAATTATTTGTAATGTCCATTGAATTGTTATATGCAGAAATGTAAAGTGAAAATAATGACAGTGCATGAGATTGATAGCTGCTTTTTGCTTTTGGAAATCTTAGGTTGGAGATTAAGAGGAACTTTCTGGCTTGATGGTAGTCAAGCACTAGAATAGGCTACCTAGGGAAACTGTAGAATTTCCATCCTCGGAAATGAAGTAGGTTGGACAGACAGTTAACTTGGATGGTTTAGCCAGGGGTGAACTGGGGAATGGACTAGATGACCTTGTGAGATCCATTCCAATCTTACTTTCCTATGATCCTATAAAGCTAAAAGCTATTCCTTGACAAAGAATCATAGCACACCTAGATAATAGAGAAGCTGTTCCCATAGAAAACTAATGTTACAGTAAGGAAAGACTGAAACAAGTGGCTTTACTTAAAATACAGTATGGGAAGAAAAAAGGTGCAAAGCAGTAAAATTGAAACTCTTAAGTTAGATAAGATTATTTGAAAGTGAAGGAAATGCCAATCAAAGAAGCCCTGGAAAAACAAAAGAAAAATACAAGAAGATGTAAACTGGCAAGCACCTGGGCAAGGTTGCATCTCTTCAGGAACTAACACATTTCACCATATTGAATACTAATCTAAAGGGAGAATGAGAGAAGCAGGAAAACAACATGAATTAATTCAGCCAAAACAGAAAGATCTGGTATTTACAGCTGCTCGCAAAAAATGAAAGAAAGCCATTTGAAAGGACATGAGGATGCTGAAAAGGCTGCAGTGAATCTGGGAAGGTTGGAAGAAATGTCTTTCCTAATAAAAGAAATGGAACAGGAAAGAATAACCTATCTTTAAGCTAACCTTGTTGACCAAAGTTCACTTGTAGGATATTCAGCAAGTTCTCAGATGGGACAAGGAACCTGAGTTCTGGCTGCTGATCCAAATGATTAAAAATAGATATTTAAATAGATTATTAAATAGTAGAGCTGTGTGAAGCTTCAGTCTCTGATTCAATATGGTGGAGATTCAGCCTGATTTGATGGCTGAATCTCTGAATCCAAATCAAAACAGAGGACCCTTTAATCTCTCCAAATCAAATCAGAACCTCTGAATCGATTCGGAGAGATTCAGAAAGATTCAGAGATTTGGACATAGATACAGCTTTAAATGTTTTTTCTACATATCTCTAGGTAGAAGGGGCTTATGAGTGCTGCGATGCTAAGGCTCATGGAGTGTCCCACAGAAGCACGGGGTCTCCCCAGCACACTCAGCAGCAGACCTGGAAGTGGACCAGAAGCACTTCCGGTCCACTTCTGGGTCCACCAGTGAGCACACAGGGGGTCTCCCTGTACCTCCTTGGCTCAGCAACTGGCACCTCCTGGGTCTGGGGGGGCATCTGGGAGCCCCCTACAGTCGATCACCAAGTTGAGAGAGTGCAGGGGGGCCCCCAATGCGCTCTCAAGCAAGCCTGGAAGTGGACCGGAAGTATTTCTGGTTCACTTCTGAGCTCGTTGCCGAGCATGTGGAGGGCTCCCCCACACTCCTGTGGGATGCTCCATGTGCCCCAGCATCACAGCAATCATGAGCCATGCTGATACATCAAGGTATCTAGAAAATTTTTTTAAAGCTGTGTCTATGTCTGAATTGCTGATTCTCTGAATCAGCACTGAACCTTCAGATTTGGATTTGTCCAAATGGAATCAGGGACAGTGATCCCAATCAAGAAATTGAATCACTGTTCCTGATTCAGGCCAAATTCAAATCTGAATCAAAACAGGGCCCACTTCTCACACCCTTAATAAGTAGATATTTAAAATGTAAATGATATTATTATGGTTTACTTTACTGCAGGAAAAGTGTACTGAAGCCCTGCCCACTTCTCCCCAAGGCAGTTCTGGGGGACACCAGGCTGCTGCGTTGGGGAAAAGTGTGTGGGGCTTTGCTGGAGAAGCACCTGCCCTGCAGCCACACTGGGTCATTCAGCAGGCCTCCCTGCGCTGACTTTGGTGGAGGATTGGATGTGGCTCCCAGGGTGAATAACTCTGGCCACCCCTGCTCTATGCTGTACTCTGTTGAGAGCTTCCTCTTCCCTTCAGTGAATTCTGAAAATAGGGCTTGACATCTTTTAGACTAATAATGGGTACTTTTCCCCATGGTGTTATTACAAGCTGTACAATAAAATTGATTTCAAGCCAATAGATCTTTTTATCTTTTGCAGCAGAAAGACTGTCACTTGCCCCGTGAAGATTTCATCTGAGCTAGTGGTGCCATCGTCATCATGTTTGTCTGCGAGATGCACATTGTTTTATGCCTTGCAAATTCTTGTAGAGTGCATCTTTTTCCAAAGCTATTGTCCTAGCTTGTGTTTCTTCCTACTACACACACAGTTCCATGTACTGCTTTTTGGCTACAGTTTTGGGGCTCTGCATCTCTTTCTACAGTGAGATTCTTTTATTGTATTTGGATTCTTTTCTTGCTCACAATTTAAGATCCAGACTCTATCCTTCAGTCTGGATGGGATGGCTTTCTTGATTGGCAAATTCAATCACTTTCAATCACATTCTGCATTTCAAAGTACCTCTTCAGGTACATTTTTTGTGTTCTCGGTTTAATAATCTCTGCTGTATTCCTCAAATTTTTGTTTCATGTTTAGCCTACGTTGCTTGCATTAAATGAAAATTATTATAAATATCAAATGCTTCAAAACCAGATATTGGTAAAAATAAACCTACCTTCTGACTAGCTTACTTTTTTGGTGGCATTCGTGGCTTGAAGTTAGAGCATTGTCCTTCTCATTTGGAAAGTTTCTCCTTTCTTGCATTCTGGATGTTTTCTTTATTTGTTTTATACCTGGTACTGTGTGTTTCTCAGCAGTCACTCAGAGCCAAAGATTCTGACAGAAGGTTTCTTCTTAGTTCCAACTGGCTCATGTGAGACCCTCATAAAGGTAAAAGCCCTGAAAAAACCATATGACATCCATAACCCATTCTGAGAATATACATAAACATCTGTAGCAAATTTTTAAAAGATGCCAGAGCAAGGTGAGATCTATAAATACTAAAATGCTTCTAGAGTTGTTACACAAGCTTCCAAACATGCAACATAACAATGTAGAGAGTACTTAGCAATGCTAGTCCCAAATCAGGCAAAAGGCAGAGCAGGGTGGCAGCTTGCAGGCTGAGTTAGTCTCTAATCACCTTAGAGTTAGTCCAGTCAGTCTAAGGCTGGAAACAGACATCACTTCCATGCTGTCATAAGAATTTTTATGATGGCACAAAATTCAAGGAAATGGACATCCATATCCTTTGTCAACAAAATGGTTGCTGTAACAATAGGTGGTAAAAGTTATGCTGCTTTTTTGTGGTGGACGTGTATTTCCTATGTGATGGGAGAATGTGGGCAGCCAGGCGCTGCCTGTACTCTCCAGCCACCCTAGGCAGGAGGTCCTGGAGCTTCAGGGGCCTGATAGTGCATGGGCCCAAGAAATCTCCTGCAGGACCAAACCCCTGAAGTCCTGGCATCATTTCTCTGGGTTTCTCTGCTTGCAGAGATGTGCCCCAGGAATCACCTGTCAAGGGATTCCCTGGGTATGCATATGGCACTGCTATAGTTCAGGATAATGGGTGACATCTGTGTTGCCCAACAAGGCAGATCAGCTATGCCAGGACAGATCCCAATATAGGTGATTCCACTCCAAGGATGACATCTGTTTGTAGCCTAGGGTATCAAGCATTATCTTTTTTGGTAAAAAACATCTGCATTCCATTTAACTCTCATTACAAACTTATCCCAAATTGCACTTGGGATGATATTAGATTGGCTGGTGCAAGGCTATCTAGTTTATACCTTTATTTTTCCTTTTTTTTAAATATTGTAAAATAAATACTGGATTTTGTTCATTTGGTGCTATGTTTGGCAATAGTGACAAATGGAATGTGTGAGCTAATGGTACTGCTAGGTGGTCATAGAAGTGCTTTTAAAATTTTAAAACCATCTTTGTTTACTGGTTTATTTAGGTTAATTTTGTGAAAACAATTCTAGTATTTATCTTACCGTCACCCTTGTTCGCAGGCAGTGTTCATGATCTTAGGTTATATGACTGGATATGTTACCTGCTATTTAATGGAAATTTATTTTTTACTTTAACAGCTATCACATCTCCAGTTAAGGTCATCTTCTTTCAGTTTTCAGTGGCCTTTACCCCCTGTCTAAGCTAATCCCCTATAGTTTATTAATATCTTGTTATTCCTACTAATGTTTTCAGATGCCCTCTTCTCCTGTAGCCTTGTGTTGCCTGCTTGTGTGCCTCAGATAATTCAGACAAGGTTCTTTGGGTGATAGTTCTTTGCCTCAGATAATTCAGTATCATTACTTACTTCTCCCAATTATTTTCAGGCCTGGACAGGCAAAAAAGGGGGCTCATTGTGTATTTGACAAATGTTCCTTCAAAGTGCGCTGCTTTCTAAAACCATGATAACTGGGAATGTCAATTAATGAAGGGAAGTAAAGGTACAAGACAGAGAAATAGGGTATGTTAGATTGGTGAGCTCTATGAAGGCCAGAGATACAATACAGATTATTGTAAAACAGAGAGAAGGGAGATAACTTTATTTTAGTACTCAGCATTGGTCAGACTGAATATTGTGTTCTGCTCTAGCATCCACATTTTTAAAAGGATGCTGAAAAAATGGAGATAGTGTAGAAAAGAGCCAGAGAATGGCTTTAGGACTGGAGAAAATGCTTTAAAATGAGATACCAGTTAAATTTATTAAAAAGAGAATGGCTTGATTACAGCATGCATCTTTACAGGAAAAAAATACTAGGGTGTTAAGGGACTCCTTAATCCATCAGAAAAAGGCACATCAAGAAACAAGGGTAGAAGGATGAAGACAGATAGATTCAACTTAAATTGTTTTTAAAGTGAGGATGATTAACTATTAGAACAAACTACCAAAGGATTGGGTAGTTTCTTTGTCACATAAGGTCTTCAAGTTAATCCTAGATGCCTTTCTAGAATATCCTTTATTTAAATACAAGTTATGACTTAAATCAAACACAAGTTATTGGTTCAATTAAGGAGTTAGTGGGTAAAATGTAAAACCCTGTAATATACATCCAGCATTGTGTATCACAACGCATCCACCAACAGTGACAGCAGAGCCAGCCAGCCATGAACATTATTGCAGGTGAGAACCACCTCTTCTGACAGCGGCCCATGGGAATCAGAGTGCAGGAGTCCATCACCACTGATCTGCAGCCACCCCTCTACATATGGCACCAGCCCCCCCAATCTAGGGACCTTCATCTCCACCTATTGCCAGGACTGCAACGACATAGACATTAGCTGTTGTAAAAACAAAAGCAACTTTATTCCCCCTTCATCTCCCCAAAACTTCCCTAGCATCAACAGTTCAACATGCCAACAATACCCCACATTAGACCTTCCACAACTCCACAACCATTCCACCCAACACCCCCTGTACAAATCCATTCAAAGCCAGAAATAAATGAAAACTCTTTACACAAGCACCAGGGGAAGAGAAAGTGTCCTTAAAACCAGGGGAAATACCAGGGGAGGAGACAAAGGGAGGAGGGAATCAGGAGTTAGCAGCCCCTTCGCCCTGAGCCTGGCCTCTGCCCTGTATGCCACCACCCTATGTGCAAGGACCATGCCAACATGGCCGGGGTCTCTGCTACGCTGGAGAAGAGGGCGGACAGTTCTTAGTAGCAGCTGATGCAGCTAGGCCCATGACTGATTGGTGTGGGGGCAGAAGCAGTGCCCTTTGATGACGCTGGCAGGCCTATGGGCCATGCTGGGGTGCCAACAAACCACCAGGTAGACAAAATGCTCCCAGCTGGGTCCTGCCCCTGGTGGTGGGGTGCAGGCTTCCTGGGGGGGTGGGGCAGGTACCTCTGCTTCTGGTACAGGCTGGGATGCAGCAGCAGAAGTGGCCAAGGTGGGATTGGTGGCCAGGAGTTGCTACAACACCCTACGCTCCTCCTGGACAGTGGTGTCAATGGAGACCCACAGTTGCCTTAGCATCTTGTAGCAATCCAGGACCAGCCATCACTTCTCCCTTATCTCTGTCACCAGCTGCTGCAGGGCCACCCTCCCACCCTGCACTTCTTCCAGGAACTTGGCCAGGACCTGCTGGTGATATTCCCAGGGCTCCTGGAGACACAGCTGCTTTGCCTGGAGCAGCTCCTCCTAGATGCTGTCCTACTGCGCGTGTTGTTCCTGGCACAGGGCGTGCATCTGGATGGCCCCTGGAGTGCCTGGGAGTAGGTGGGTGGCTCCCAGGCTCTGAACAGTAGCCTCTCCCCTAGCAGATGGGCTTTCTGTAGAGAGAGCAAATGAAGCGCCATCTTCAGCTACAGCAATATAGCATGGGGTGTGAACAGGCCTCATTGAGGGTGCCCAGGGCGTAGCCTCACTCTTGGGCATTGGGCCATCTGTCCAAACCAGAGCAATGTGGGGCCGGCACCCTGACAAGGACCACAGCCATCCTGAGATTTGTCCATCCCCTCTCACTGTGTGTCTGGGTAGTCACCCCACCTTGCCCATGGCCTCTACAGGGCCCCAACTGGAGGTATCCTCCTGGGAACAAGCATCACAGCTGGCCCAGCCTGCAGCACCCAGCTTCTTCTTCTACTGAGCTACATGTGGTATTCCATGATACTTGGGCTGTCAGCCACCAGCTCCGGTGGGTGTGGAGCTGCAGCCTGATGGGCATGTGGCCATGGTGATGTCACCACCTCCCCTGCCCCCATGACTGGGACCAGTTCCATCCAGCTGGGAGTGCTGGCACAGGAGTCTACCCAGTCAGGCACCTGGGACCCAGCTGGCAGCCTGAGGAGGTTACTGACATGGCCATTTGAGGCCAGGAAGCTACACTGCAACAGTTCACCCAGGAACACCAAGACAAGCACATTTACTGGGCAATTGCTGCACAGATGGCCAAGGGGCGGGGCATGCCAAAACATGGCAGCAGTGCTAGAGCAAAGCCAAGGCCTTGCACAGGCAATATCATGCAGTTTTCAATGCCAGCCTGTGCTTGGGAGTGGGGTGATCCACCATGGCCCACTATGAGGAGCTGGCCTGAATCATTGGCCCCACAGCTTTGGAACCCCCCGCTATTCCTTTACCACCAAGGGAGGAATGGAGCCTGAAGCGACCAGCCCTGTGACCTGGTGAGAGTCCCGAGAGGCAGGATCCTCCTTCAGCCCTACAACAACACCACTGGTCAACCATGCTGGGTGCAACAGCAAGGAGAGACTCATACCATAGGTAGAACCTGCTGCTACAGCCAGGCCTGAGGAGATGCCAGAGTGGTGTGTCCCCCAGCTTCTGCATGACACCAGTGGGAATAGAGAGAAGGCCAAGGAGTGGGCTGGGGTGTTGTGCAGGTTGACAGGGGCTACACCCCAGCAGCCTCACCACCAGACCTCACCCCCATCTGAGGCCAGGTCTGGCTCCTGCTCCCCCCCCGCCCAACCCTGGGCCCAGGAACTGCAAGTCTCCTGGTCAAGGCAACTGGCTATCATTGCAGCCTGGTAAGTTCTGCCCAGGGCATGGGGACTTGAGAGGCTCTCTCCACTACTTCCCTTCCCCTCTCTTCTCTCCTGGGCTCCTCCTCCTCAAGCTCTGCATGTGCCCTAAGCCCATCTCTGCCACCTCCCTCCTTCCTCTCCTGACTCCCACTCCTCTGCCATGCACGGTCCCCCTTCCCAGCAGTGGCAGGACAGCCTTAAGCATGCCTCCATTTCTCTCAGACAACGACCTCACTAACCGCCTGCACCCTTATGGCATGGTTACAGGGCCAGTCTGTAGACTTTCTTGGCAGCAAGGTGCCTGAGCTCCAGCATCTCCTGTCCTTTAAAAGGCAGCTATTTATGCTGCTTAACAGGGAGGGTCAGGGTTTGCCTCAGTTCATGTCCTTCATGATTGATGGGCAGCGGTACGAGGTGTACCTCACCCTTGGGGACACCTCATGTCTTCGCTGTGGTAGCAGGTCCCACCTGGTTATCCAGTGCTCAAAGAAGATGCCGGCCACAGTGAAGCCTCCTGTGACTGTCCCCGATGGTGGCTCATCCACCTTCGGTGTGACAGCCCTGTCAGGTGGTGGGGAAGGGTCTTCCCCCTGCCTCTGAGACCCTTGAGCCTGACAAGTTTGATATGGAGGTTGGACCCTCTGGGTGCTGCAAGCAGCTCTGGGAGCAAGAGTGTCCAGCCCAGGAGAAGACCCTGCTCAAGAGATCAGGGATTGATGTCACCCCCTCAAAATCCCTCGGGTGATGCTGCTTCCACACCATTTGCTGCTGAGGATCCTGGTAAGGGGACAAGTGTTTCTCCTGGGACTCGGTGGCTCTTGGGGCCTGATGTATACAGCTCCCCCTTCTTGAAGTCAGACTTTGATTTTGCCTCACGACTTGTCCCAGGGTTCTTACCTGGAGGAGGGCCTCAGGGCCCTGGGGGTGTTCCTTGGGCCATTGGTCTTCTCAACACAGAACTGGGAGGACCTTGGTGCCGAGGTGGAGGCACACCTGGAGCGATGGTGCTGGTGTCTGCCCAGCCTCTTCTACTGTGGGCAGGTCCTTATTATCAACAACCTGGCAGCTGCAGCACTGTGGCACCGTTGTACTCTGTTGGACCCTGCACTGGACCTGTTTGAGAAGCTCCCCCAAGCCGTTATTTATTTGCCAGCCCCTGAGGGTGGACATGGCTTGGTTGACCTGGTGGGCAGGGTGGCAGCCTTCCACCTATAGGCCCTCCAAAGGCTCCTCTACTGTGAGGATGCCCTCCCCTGGCAGCAGCTAGCTAGTTTGTTTTTGCACTGGGTGGGGGGCATTGGTTTCAAACAGGACTTGTGTCTTCTGAACCCCACCCTCCTGGACACTATCAAAGTATGGTGTGGTCTTGGTGAGCTACCTTCTGCCTCCTGCCCCAAGCCAGGCATCTGCAGTTTCCACAGTTACTTCAGGAATCCCTGGTCCACAACCCAGCCCTGCAGCACAGTCTGCAAAGCCTCACCTCTAGCTGCCTTGTTGACCCCTCGGCCGGTCACTCCCGGCAGCCTTGTCGACTCTCATACCATCTTTGAGAAGAAGATCAAGGAGCACATCTGTGATGGGCCGGCATTGGGGATGATGCTCAGGGGCAACCAGCATGGTTTCATTAGGGGCAGGTCATGTCAGCCCAACCTGACTGCCTTTTATGATCAGGTCACAAAAGCATTGGAAGCAGGTGATGCCGTGGATGTAGTCTTTCTGGACTTCAGCAAGGCCTTTGACACTGTCTCCAACTCCATCCTCATTAAAAAACTAGGTAACTGTGGCGTTGATGCCTACACGGTCACATGGATTGCTAATTGGCTGAAGGGTCGTACTCAGAAGGTGATGGTGGATGGGTCATATTCAATCTGGGGGGAAGTGGGCAGCAGAGTCCTCCAGGGCTCGGTCCTTGGGCCCGTACTGTTCAATTTCTTTATCAGCAATTTGGACGACGGGGTGAAACGCAACCTGTTCAAATTTGCTGATGATACCAAAATTTGGGGTGAGTTGGGCACACTAGTAGGTAGGGAAAGACTGCAGAAAGACCTGGATAGGTTGCAGGGGTGGGCTAACAAAAACAGGATGCGTTTCAATATGGACAAGTGCAGGGTGCTGCACTTGGGCAGTA
>JAGPOW010003316.1:107779326-107844921 GCA_030014935.1 Caiman crocodilus | reverse complement strand
ACTTCACAGTTAGGGCGGCTAGGATCTGGAACCAACTTCCAAGGGAAGTGGTGCTGGCTCCTACCCTGGGGGTCTTTAAGAAGCGGCTTGATGCCTACCCGGCTAGGGTCACTTGAGCCCAGTTTCCCTCCTGCCCAGGAAGGGGGTCAGACTTGAAGATCTACAAGGTCCCTTCTGACCCTACTTCTATGATTCTGTGATTCTATGATCTGGCTGGGACACCTTCTCCACATGATCCAATCAGACTGGTTGTCAGCTGAGGCTCTGGCCACCCACTTGAGCATGCACTCAGTCCGCTGTGTTGCCCACTTTCTAAGGGATGTGTGGGCCATTCTCCCAAAAGATGTGACAGCCGTCCTGGAGGAACACCTCCGAGCATGGAGAGCCCCCCCTGCCGGGAATGTCCTGGGCGAGCCCTTTCCACCACTGCCCATTGTCCTGGTTGTGGATAATAATGTGCGTGATGGGCCTGCCACCTTACTGGCTCTCCCCATGTCTCCTGACAGTGGTACTGTGATCCTCTTCGACATGATCCCCCAGAAGGCCTTGTATCTATGGGTAATTCAGGTCTGCCACACCCACATCCTTGCCATTCAGCTCAACACGGTGTGGCAGAAGCATGCGGCAGTACTAGCACTCACACCAGCCTGCCCTGCATGGCGCACGCTTTATAAGCCCCCCATCTCCAAAAAGACAAGTGACTTCCAGTGGTGGTTGCTACATGGGATACTGGCCACTGACACTCTTGTCCATCATGTGGACCCAGCTGCATCAGCAGCCTGTCCCTTTTGTCTAAGGAGAGTAGAAAAGGATCTTAGCCATGCCTTCCTCAGATGCCCCCAGCTGTCACAGCTGTTTGCTGCCCTCAGCGCTTTACTCGAGGCGCTAGGTTTGGACCTCTCAGAGGCCACCTATTTGTTTTCTTTCCCATACTGGGCGGCCATTGGGGGTGTCATCTGCCTAGCCACCTTCTTACTTGGCCAGGCTAACATGGACACCCTCTAGAACTGCAGAAAACAGCTTGCCGGGGCCAGCTCAGATGATGCCCTGCGGGGCTTCCAGTTTTTGGTGCTGGCATGCCTGTCACTAGAGTTTGAGCACACTGTCCTCCAGCAGATGGTGCCCTCCTTCCAGGCACATTGGGCAATTCAGGGGGTGCTCTGCAGTGTTGAGGGTGGCCATTTAGTCCTCACACTGTGATACTGCTAGCCCCGTTCCTGGGGTACTGGCAGGAGTCTCAGCAGGCTGATGTTACACTGGATATTTTTGTTTTTAGACTGTGAGGGCAGGGCTTGCAGGCCAAAGCCCTAGACTGGGCCTGTGCGTGTGCAGTGTTTTATTACTTTCTTGGGTTGTTACTCCCTTTTCCCCTTAATAAACCTTTATAAAAAGTGAAAATTCTTTCTTTTCTCTATTATTCATGTGAATATCTCATGTGATATCTCAGTTGGTAGTGCTTCAGATTTTGAATCTGAGGGTTTAGGGTTTAAGTCCCTGTTCAGGTAAATATGGGGCCTTGTCCTAACCTCTGTCTTTTCGAGTTGTGAGACTGAATTGGGCCAGTTCCAGCTCCTTATTCTGACAAAGGTCTGTGGTTGGCCTTACAAGTCTTTCTTTCTATACTGCATAACATTCCAATATAATCCAGTAAAGTTAATAGATTCATAGATTGTAAGGCAGGAAGGGACCTCAGAAAATCTTTGAGTCATGTTAATCTATTGTGGTACACTGTAGGCCTATACCTGCTTTGGTTTTGGTACTTTGATGTGGTTGACAAGGTTACTTTCTTTCAATCCCTATTGAGTTGAGCAAACTTTGGATCAGGCTCTAATTAGTGAAACTATGGCAACATTTGTTGGAAGGCCAATGGATAGTGTCTATAACACATTGGAATTCTCTAACCTTAGGTTCAGGTCTCTTATTTGACATTTATTCTTTCAATGTGTTATCTTGCAATTTCAGGGAAGAAGTAGCAGTTGCAATATGATATGGCTGCAGTAAATTCGTACCAAACACAGGTTTAAGATCAGATGTCTAATCCCTATTATTTATTCAGAACTATTTATGCTTTTGCTCCTTCTGTAGCACACAGTCCACCCAGAACTCCATGGTTCTCAGCCTGATTCTCCGCCCCCATGTAGTGCTAGTATTGTGAAGGGAAATGTTTCTAAGTGTCTCCTACAACCTCCAAACATAGAGCTGGAATACTGAGGATACTGATAAAGGCCAATAAGTAAAAGGAGGACAGAAGAGCCAAAGAACTGGTGCTGCTTCTGCTCCCCTTGGGGAAGTACTTATTCTTAGGTGACTCCATTTCCTGTTTTTAAGGCCAGTACACAGCTCTCTGAACTACAGCTATTCCAGCTAGCTTGAAGAGGGAAATAACTGCAATCTATGAAAGCCTAGGTTTGAAACCCCATGGACTTTCTTGCCAAGGGCCTATAGAGGGTAAACAAAAAAAAGAGATGTTTGAAAATGGACGACGTGGGAGGCATCCCACAGATTCAGCTCTTCTTATTCTGTCACAAGGGAATCACTTAAATCAAAGGGACAGATGTATTAAACAGAAGGCAACTAGGGAGAAAACACATTCAGAAATACAATAAGATCATTATAAATTGAGTACATGATAAAGTAATAAAACTTGTTTCAAGGATAAACTCCTTGTGCAACAAAAAGAAAATTCAATAGAAATTTAACATGCCAAAATAATAGAACCAGAAAATGAATACATTTTCTTTATATCAAACTAATAAATGTATCATTGAAGTGCAGAGCCCTCTTTACAAACTACCTTCTAAAATAATTTGGTACAATTAAGTCATCCATGGAACATGTTTCCCTGCTGGGGCATTTGTAGCAGCCTATAAACTGGCTGCACATTTCAGTTCCAGATAAAGAACATGGGCTATAGTCTCAGTCATTGTAAAGAGGGTCCTACTGATTAGGGAACAAATTCAATCAGAGAGAGAGAAAAAAAAGGACTTAAAATAAAAATGGGCCAATCTTTTCAGTTGTGAAAAGGGTTTACAACTTTTTTTAAAAGAATGATATTTTCTTAAAGTATATTTTCATACAAGAATTTTCATTCATATGACATTGACAGTTTCAGGCTGGTACAGGGAAGAGAATGGATTTAGATTTTTGGTAAAATGATACTCTTATATACAAATTTGTAGACATATGCTGAATGCAATAAATGCTGATATTGTAATATAGTTCCAATACAGTAGTACTCAGAATCCCCAGTTGAGACAGTGCTTGCTTGTCATGGTATCTATACTTACACACCTGTCCCAGGCAGTTTACAATTTGACTAAGTGAAAGATTAGAACGCAAGAATTCCCATGCTAAATCAGATCCCAAGTTTGTCTAGTTCGGTACCTTGTCTTTATCAGCAGTCAACATTAGATGCCTCAAAAGAAAGCTCAAGTCCTTTCAATTAAGCAAAGATGGGATACCAGTAATTTGCCTTTTAAGAAGGCCCCTTGTGCTGCCTATGGGTGCTGAGTGGACCCACAGGCAGCATGTAGTAGGGTGTACCCAGATGGCCCTGCATAGCATATAGTATCTGCTTTGGCTGCTCCAGGATCACACCTCGCGCAGCATCTGCTCTAGCACACATCCACTTCAGGCTGGATCTGGGGTTTCTTACTCTTGCAGTGACCAGATCAGGTGTCATATGCAGTATGACCATGGAGTGGCTGGAGTGGTCATTCTGTGCAGTATGTGCCCAAGACCAGTCCATTCAGGACTGTGCCACATGTGGCACCCTCTATAGGACACATGCTGCATCTGGCATGGAGTGAATGTGCCCGTGATTGGACATTATGCGGTCCCAGAGTAGCTGGTCTGGAACACATGTTGCAAGGGGTGCTCACTCTGGCCACTCCTTGATACACTGAATCTGGCCTGTGGGAATGGTCTGTGGTCTCAATTCAGCCTGCTGACCAATCCCAGGCAATTCATCTGGCCCATGGGTGAGGTGAGCTTGATACCCCTGCTCTGAAGTAGTAGTTTTGTACTCTTTGAAATCTTTTTTTAGTATTAGCTATCTGACCTCTGGATATTTTTGCTGCCTATAAAAATGACAAACAAAGCTTATTAGCCGCCTTATAGAGATGGGAAACCGAGGTATACAGAAATTAGAGATTTATTCAAAATTGCAGAGAAGTCTGCAGAAAGGGTGGAAATTTGAACATAAATGTCTTAAAACCTGAGCTCAGTGGATTCATTACAAGACCACCCAATCAATATAACAAAGAAAGTAACATTTTTATCATATGCATGACATGCAAACGTCCATGTCTACAAAGCACTTTAGGGTGCCATAGATTTATATGCTACTGTTGCTATGTGAATCCATTTCTAGTCATTCAATGATGAATCTCTTTGGCTTATTTTTGCTGAATTATACAAAATTTATGCATTACAAACTCTTAAGTGTTTGTTCTAAAACTGTGTTCATGTTGAATGTAGTTCATGAGTTCAGCTCTAGAAATAAAATAAAATACAATTATGATAGGTATGGTAATTCAAACAATATTTTTTCTAGTGTTTGGTAGAACACTCCTTTTAGGAGAACTTTCCTGTCTTGGGAATTTGTGGTAGGATCACATTAGCCATCAACATTAGCCTTGTATTTTCCTCTACCAGCCTATGCTAACTATTATCTGTTAACTGACTGTGTGGTTTCCTGACACTGTATTCAGCTTAACTGGAAATGTGATGAAGTACAGTAATCACAGGTTGTACAGTTAGAATAAGAATTTTTGTGGGAGAGGAATCTTTTTTGTCATTTATCTTTGTTGAACAACTCTGTTTTGATGCATGTATAAATTTATGTAATTACTGGCAAATCAGTTTCTGCCCACCCTTTGGTATTTTTGCAATTTCCACTGAAATCTCTGAGAAAATAATAAGGATCTTATAGGTTTTTAGGGCAAGATCCACTGTCCCAGTATCAGCTCTGGGGGATCTCTAACCAGATATCACTAGTAAGGATTTATCCAATTGAATTGTTGTAGCTTAACTAAAATAGCTTCAGCAGAGTTGGAGGGTATATCAGCTTTCAAACAAGATAGGAGATATCTCTCAGAGATGTGGAGAGCAGCTCTCCTCATTGAGTCCTATCCTATCTCTGTAGTGTCATATAAGTTTTCATTTACTTAGAAGAAATCTTTGAATTCAGCCAGTTGTCAGATCCAATCAGAACCCCAGGATGAAAGCTTTGGGCCAACATACATCTAATGTTGTGTTGGACAGGATCTCTTAAGGTTTATATAGCTATATTAGTGCAATCTATGTTTTTGGCTGGAACTTCAATGCATGACATAGCAGGTATGGAGTGTTCTAGCCATGGTGGTCCAGGAAATGTCAAGAGGAAAAGCTTTTAGTGATATCTTTTGTTGACCCAACTGTATGATTGGGAAAACTGTTGGACAAACTTTCAGGCATCAGGTGCCCCAGGGGGAAGCAGGCATAGGCTGAGCTAAAGAGGCTGAATTGAATAGAAGACTTTGCATGGAGTCTCTTCCCCTCTTGATCTTTAGCTCAGCCTGTGTCTGCTTCCCCTTCAGACCTGGAGTAAGGGCACCTGATGCCCAAAAGCTTGTCCAACAGCTCTCCCAACTATACAGTTGGTCAAATAAAAGAAAACACAAAAAAGCCTTGCCTCCAGAATGACATGCAGTTCTCCAAAGTCATGCAGGTTTCAAACTCATGTGCAAGGCTGAGATAGGACCAACCAAACAGACAACAAACTGTCCTTTCCTCATTGTGCAGACAGAAAGCTAGAAGGAACAAGGATGAGAGACAAATGCAATCTTTCCTATCAGCAGCCAGGAAAGGATGAAAGGAAAGATCACTATAGCACATTCACAATGTCAGGTGATTATTTTCTGATTTTCTATACTTAAAGTCTATGGGAAAGTTACTTTCCAGTTCTTCAAAGTTCTATGCTACTGATTAAAGGTATTTGTTTCCAGTGTTAAAGAAATACCTGTTGGGTGTATGGGCCATCATCTCTCCAGATACTGGTAAGTATTTAATATAAAAAAAATATTTTGATACTTCAGACCATTCTACTTTAAGAATGATCACTGTTTGGTAAAGCAGAAAATGACACCAACCAAATTGACTCCCTGTTTGCATCAGATGTATATGATGTTGAAAAATATATGCCTCTTACTAGTCAAGTTAACCTATATTGTTACCAGTACATGGTCTGGGGATTCTTGAGGTGGGGAAAGGATGGGTTCTTACTACTGAAACTCTAATCACAAAAAAACCCATACTCTTTCTAAAGAGTGCTCAGAATCAGGTAAGAACCAATTTATTATAGCTGGGCACCATGATACAGGGTAGCATCAGTGGCTGCTCTGCTCTGCCAGTCATAGCTGGGCTGACCATGCAGTGGCTGGTATTTTTGGGTCCCTGCCCCCTAACTTGGCACATGGAGCTGATCTCCCAGTAGTCTTCCCACTTAGCTACATTGGGGTGGATCTAGCGGGGACAGGGTACAGTTTCACCTCCCTTTGATTACAGTTCTACCCAAACTTTAAAACCAAGTGGCTGGGGGACATTTGACATTTCTATTCAGGCAGTGCTGAAAGAGTCCATAGACTTCATGGCTCATTATCATCTCTCTGATTCCTGCTAATCTGTCTCCACTCTACAAGTGTTGATGACCAGAGATCCTGTTTTTTTCTGATTTAAAAAATCCCCAATTTTCAGTTAAAAATAATAACCCCAAATCCACATTTTTCTGCAAGTTAAATGCAACACCACTAATATCTCTCTCTCTATATCTATATGTAACCTGGGTGGTGGCCCAATAGTTGCCACCCCTGCCCAATATCAGGGATGGTGTGGTGAGAGTGGGGCAGGGTTCCAGCCAGCAACAATTTACTTTCCAGCCAGCCGCTGCTCCCCACAGAGCAGCCTGTGGTCCCAACAAGGTCTAACATTTAACTATTTACACTTTATTTACAAAACAAGAATTATAGGAAAGGTTATTTACAAGTGAATTTAAATGGCATAACCAGAATCACAAAACAAACCAGAATGCCTTAATCAACCCTTGACTCAAGAACCACAGGTAGGGTAACTGTCAGCTTTCAGCCACTGCTGAGATGCTACCATCAGGAAGCAAGGTTGTCATTCCCAGCAGCTGCCACAGGCTTCCCAATAAGTGACAGACTGCAACAGGTTAAGCTCTTCTGGTCTGCAGCAATTAAATTGTATCAAACTCCAACCCCTCAAAGAGGCTAAATGGTAACCCTCTGTGGCAATGAATAAGGCAAGCAACAAAATAGGGTCCTGCAGCAATCAGCATGACCCAAGCACAAAGCTCAGGGACTCCATCTGATGACAATCAGCTGCAGAATAAGGGACAGGACTGAGTCCTCTCTGGGGTGGTCAGTGGCAGAGGGTCAGCAGCACAGGCAGCTCCCAGGAGTCATTTCTCTAAACCCCTGCTCCAGATGACTGGCTGGGCACCCCACATGTCTTGCAGCTTGCCAATCCCGCTCTGAGCACTGGCCTGCACCCCGAGCTCCCAGGGACCCTCGTTCTGGTGCTCTGCTGCTCCTCGGGATCCAATGCCTTGCTGCTGCTGTCCCACTTCCCCAGGGAAGGTTAGGGGTTTCCTCAACTCACTGGACCAGCTCCCTGCTATGGATAAGGATGCCACATGCACTCTTGGCTGCTGCCTCTTCTCCGCAGTGGAGTGGGGGGCCGACTGCCACCCCTAGCCTCCAGGACGCCTGGCACATCCAGCACACTGCAATGGGGCCTTGGGGCACCAGCTTTCTGCCACAGCTCTCTCTCTGCTGCAGAGCTGGAGGAACGGGCAACTGCCACTGCCTTCTTCTCCCAGGGCCTTAAAGGCTCTTCAGAGGGGTCTCTCTGCTCCCTCTGCTGGGTCAGCTCACCCCAGCTCTTCTTAGGCCCCCTGTGTCATTCCCGGTAGTCACTGTCAGCAGCCCCACACACCAGTTTGGCTGCTGCTTTTATCTCCTCTGGCAGACCCTCCCTGGCTTGCAAACTGGCCAACCATGGCTCAGGGTGGTGGGCCCCTAACCCCGGCCTTTCCCCTTCCAAATGAGAGGATTGAAAACCCCTTCTCTAGATTGGCTTCTCTTTTTCCACAGGGCAGGGCTCCCCTGCTCCATCCTTGGGGTCGCTCAGAGTTCACCGGCACTGTTTCTAGCCCAGGGTAATATCTCAAGCCAATCTGGTAAGCCCACATTGGCAGTCTGTAACATATAGATATATAGAGAGAGAGAGTTTCATTTTAATCCTCAAAAAATGTGGATTTGGAGTTACTTTTTTTTAACTGAAAATTGCTGCCATGCACACAAGGGACTCATCACCAGGGCAGTGCGGAGTTCACAGTGTCAAGGAGCTCTCCTGCATGGCCCTGCAGTGCCGGGTCTCATTCACTGGACTGTGGGGGCCCCAAGGAAGGGCAACAGAGTAGGAGCCTAGGCCACAGTGGGCAGCCTGGGCCCATTCCTGTCCTGCACAAAGACCTGGGGGGCATGGGTTCCACCTGCCCCTCCCAGGAGTGCATGCAGTGGTGGGGAGGGAGCCCCACCACCCCACCCCTGTCTGCGCCTGCAGCAGGCAGGTAGCAGGGAGGGAGCCAGGCTCCACTCCACTGCACCAGCTGCACCAGCCCTGGTAGGTGGAGGTGAGAGGCAAGAGCAGGGCTGGGAGGGGGGCTGGGTGGCTTCATATTAATCACAGATTTGGGGGGGTTATCAGAGAATTTACAAATTTTCATTTTTATTAAATTTGTACAGATTTGTATCTGTTTTTATCAGGGTAACACAGAATCCCTGGTGATAATGTGCCACACTGTCCCTATTTCAAAGTCCTAAATCTGTCTCTGATCTGTGTTACTGCTGTTTAGTTATTAATTTACAAAAGTGCACTATTGTTAAGCTGCAGTTAGTAACAGGAAGGAGTTCTCGACAGCTTTGCAGTCTCATGTAATTATAAACATTTGTCAAAAGCCTGTTTCTGTCCAAAGTTAAACCACTCTATTATCAATATGGAAATGTATTGATAAACATGGCTGTAGGCAAACTACAGAAACTAATGAAGAAGAATCAATATGTGTGAAAATTGTACAAATTTGTCATAGCATTTTTTGCGAATTTGAGAAAGAAAAAGAAAACTTATAAGAAGAGCCCAGGAATTGTATGGAGTGAGTTTGTAGGCCAAGTGTTCAGTGTCTATAAATTGCTGTGGGTGGGTACACAAGAAGATATGCAATTGATATACATGTTAAAGTTAAGACCCTAGAATAATAATCAGTAAAAGTTGACACAGGATCCACTACAGCTAGCAGAGAGATCAAACCCGCATTGATTTTGATAACAATTGTATCAGGTCTATGGTTATAAAAAGTTTCCTGGTTAATATTTTTGGACATTTGAATTAGAGGGCAGCTTTGAATTTCAGTTTTCGTTTGTACAAATAGTGGATTCCTAACTTTGTTTTAGGTAGTTCTTTAGAACAAAATAAGATAGAAATAAATTATTTTCAGCAGTAGCAAATAATTTATAGGGCCAAGAAAAACATGTTAGGGAGGAGAACTCTTGCATTCAAAATGCTGAAAAAAATGCTATGATAACAGACATGCCTCATTGGCAATAAGGCTCAGTTTTTTGGGTGACATGAATTCTCTTCCCTCAGTGCTTTCCTCCACAATTCAGCTGTTTTATCTTCTTCTTGCACCAAATCCGAACATCAGCTACAGGATTATGACGCTCATCGCTTTGTATACATTAAATACATGGCTCATTCATGGAGCTAATGAATTCTAGCAAATAAATAGAAATTAATCAGCTAATTTCTTGTGGATGCTACTGAAAGAGTGGGTCTTCAAGAGGCAATTAAACTAAGGAGGGTGCAGAAGTTCTAATATAGGGAGCAGGTTGGGAAATATCTTACAAACAATTATGGGTGAAGCTGACAAGTGGAACAAAGCTAACATTCTCAGCTCAGTGGAAAACAGTGTAAGCAATTAGGCTCTCTATCCAGCTCAGGAAAGAGCCTTGATCTAGTTCCTCTTAGGCCATTGCATCAGGCCATGGTGTTTTATTCAAACACAAAAACTGGTAATACAAGACAGAACAAGTCCACTGACCAACTCAGACTGCACCCTCTTTCCTCCTCCCTGGCTTTTCTCTCAGCCTCTAGAAAGAGGACAACTTCTTACCTTTGAATCACCTGCTGAGAGTGACCAAGATTCTTTCAATACTTGTCTGGATGTTTCTTCATGTTTTGGGGCATCAGTGGAGGTGACAATATCATCAGAGCAATGGGAAAAACAAAATCTTAAGTGACATATCTTCTTGTACAGAAAGGAGAGAGAAAGGTGACAGGATGTCATAGAGATCAGACAAGAGGTTTACAATTATGAAGACACTCAATAGGAGTGTTAACTATGTGAACAGAATAAGGGTTTTTAATATATTGTATAAGAAGAAAAGGGATCATTTGAAGAATGCTTGGATGCTTAAGGTAAAGGGAGGAGGGGGGAAGTCTGTAATGCTTCCATTCATAGGATCCCTTATCTCAGCTGCCTTCCCCGAGTCACCACCACCTGCCTCCCAGTATATATTCCCAGTCACGTGGATTTTGAGCATCTTTCCTGCCACAGCTTTGCTGTTATATGAAGTACAGGGCCTCAGTCCAGATTGGAAAGCAGACACCCAAGTGTTTCACTTTTTCCCCCATCAGCAAGCTGGCTCTCCACAGAAAGAGAGAGAGACAGGGAGTCCTTGGATCACAGGGTCCCTAATCTATACCCAAAACAGTCTTTGGGTGCAGGGTCCCTGCTATACCACAGCAACAGATCACAGGGGGCCTTGCCCATAACAGCAACAATCCTTAGCTCACAGCCTGCTAACCTTCTTATTCCCTCTCTAGGAATCAGTCCCATAGAGTGCAGCCTTCTCTCTCCATTACCTTGAAGCATCTTCTTCACATGTTCTTCAGGCTTTATATCAGGCTTCTCAGTCCCTTGGATCCAGCTTCAGCCTCTGCTCCGTCCTAAGCTCTTCTTTCCAGACTGTCCTGCAAGCAATTCCCCAATTCAGGCAGTGGCAGGCTTATATTGTCAAAAAAAGGAGCATGGCCTACCCAAGTGTTTCACTCTTGAGGGGGTAAATGCCCTTTTTCTCACTATTTCATAATGGGGCCTTGTGTCTCCCACTACACAGTCAAAGATGTTTGCTCCTTGCTAAGACAGGGAGAATAGTGTGTTTAGTAAATATTATTACTATGTCTCTAAACTTTTAGACAGTCACCTATCACTGTGCCATATGGATGCACTTTACTTGGTTTAAATTGGAAGAAATGCCAAATATATGTCCCCATCTTGTTCCTACTGGGATTCTTGTTTGCACTAAATACACTTTATAGCACTATGGCTCTTATAACGGGAGAAAATTATATTTCACTTACACAACCAGTGCAGTGTAAAGTGGCCTCAGATTAGATAAAATCAGGCCTTTTTGGTCAGTGGCAGACCTCCATTATTTCAATGGGAGTAGTTGCTGGTCAATAATAAGTAACTACACTATCTAAGAGAATCTAATAATTCTTTTTTACCAGGTGCCATGATATTTATCTCTCTCATCTTGGGATCCATATTTTAAATCAAACAAAGCAAATAAATCAAAACTTCAACTTTGTGAAATTCATCTCAGCACCCTCATCTCACAAAAAAAAAGAAGAAAGGATCAATTTAGCATGCTTACCAATTTTGAACAAAGATTGTAAGGAATTTACTTAATAGCAATGACCACAAACAACCCTTTGCTTTAAAGTGCAAATTACTCTTTCTTAGAACTTCCTTATATTTTTAGATATAAAGTTTTAGCCTAGATAGTCTATTTAGAATCTATTTCTTATCTGCAGGTATCCTGGTTTTCTGATTTAAAAAAAAAAGTCCCCAATTTTCAGTTAAAAAAGCAACCCCAAATCCATATTTTTCCATAATTAAAATGAAACATCATTATATATTTGTGTGTGTGTGCATGCACGCACGTGTGTGTATTAGTGGTGTTTCATTTAAATCACAGGAAAATGTAGATATGGAGTTACTTCTTTTTATCCAAAAATTGGGGATTTTTTTAAGTCAGAGAAAACCAGGATCCCTGCTTATCTGGCATTCATACTACAGCATCATAGTCATGTTTCAACTCAGTTTGTGCCATTTTGGCCTCAGAAGATCAGTTAAAACTGATACTTTATAATGGGCTTGTAAATGATCGTGTCAAAATTTCTTCAACAAACATACAGGCACTATATAACATTCTCTTTTCTCATTCCTCAGCCAAGTGATGGCTCCTCCAATGTAAATCACAAATTTAAATATACTGAGAAATAGCCCCCATTGAATTTTTCTCTGCCAAATAAACTGTCCCAGTAAGATCCAGCACTGATATGACCTCATTTCTTATTCTGGAAGACTAGACATTGCACTTGACTAGGTTCATAATTATCCAAGGCTGGATACAAAGAGCCCTTAGAAGAAAAACAAACATAAACTTAGATGAATAATGTACAGCCTCCCTTTTACAGTGTCTGTTTAACTAACAATGAAAGAAAACAGTAAAATCTTCACAGATTACATTAAGTAATGAGTTTTCACAAAAACACACATGCCCATATACAACTATACATACAGCACATGCATACTATAGCCACCTCCAATGTCATTAGCATTTTCAAGTCAGGACTGCACAGTGAATTGAGTCTATTGGATATATCCTGTCACTAGGATGTGTAGCAAAGATATGGGAAAGTCATGCCCCATATTAAGGAACTATGCAAAACGAAGTGTAATCTGCTTCAATCATAAACTGTCACGTACCACTGTGGTAGAAAAGAATCAGGGTTACAGTTTCAGTGACCAGTTTTAGTTTTTTCGATCATGTATTTTGTTCATAAACTACAAACTCAAGTCCTTAGTCAGGAAACAGTATTTTTATTTGTCTTTTGCCAGTCTTCAGCTTTAATCAGAGTTCGACTGTGTAGCGGCAAATGACATTTGTGTTCTTCTGAGGCACAGCTCAACAAGATATAATTAGAAATACTTTAGTTGACCTTTCATAAACCATGATCCCCAACAAAATTGTGTAGAATCACATTAAAAAATGTTCTTGCATCTTTTGTGGGTACAGACAAGATTACAGGATACTTTTATTTTAGAATAATTACACAGTGACCTTCAGAGTTATTTGCAAAGGTCATATTCTCTTCACATACCCTTGATTTCTTTTCAATTTTCCCTTTTGTCCCACCAGACATAAATTTAGCAAAGGAAGAAGAAAGAAAGAGTATTTTTTCTGTGGTTGAAAACTGAAGAAGATAGTTCAAAGTCCCCATAGGCACTCAGAGGGCTGTGGGCTATGATAGGCTATTTTCTACCATTTAGCTCCTGCATTATCACTACTCCTTTTTCTTCATTATTCTCTACTTATCACATGCAGCATCACTACAGAGCCCAAATAGAGAGTTGTAATTACCCAGCTGCCACCTGATAGTACCCCTTCTATCATCTTTATCTCACTAGGCCTTGCTGTTTCATCATTGGATAAAACTTGCCCATGGCAATGCCTGTGATAGTACATCTTAGAGATACATTTAAAGTTTACTCATTTATCTCAGAAAAATGCTGAACCCATGCAATTATTAGATACACTTGCCAATTTATTTGTTCAGTAAGGCTACTTTAACTCCTTTTTCTATCAGCTATTTGTTCTGCTCTTCTTGAAAACACTGAGGTCACAGTTGGGCACTGACATGAAAGAAAAATTCCAAAATGTCCACAAAAGCCTGAGAGACTCATTGATAAGACCATATATATACACTTTTACTAGAAATCTAAAGTAAGGGACTTGCATTTCATGACCACTTTTGCTTATGTTAACCTGCAGTGCTAAGATACAGGTTATTCAATTCAAGTAGTATCCCTGAGATACACCGGACCTAGTCTGTCACATTTGGGAAATAATTCAACTGTTTATTAATATAAATGCTGATTGTAAAGCCTTTATTACACCATGTTAAGTATAAAAGTGTGAAAATGTTAATCAAATATTCTATATCTTCTTTAAACCTTATGACTCATCCCTTTATATATTAAATATGTTACAATGATTTAAGCTGGATGTAATTTTCTATTTTATCTTCACCAGCATCTTTTTAGAGATAAGTAACAGTATTTTTAAAAAACTCCTACAAAAGAGAAAAACAGATGGTAGATAATAAGAAATGCAGTTTCTGTATTCTTATTATCAACACAATATTTATATGTATATGATAGCAACACCAGGAGTGTCATCTGGGTAAAGATCCTCACATGCTCAATTCCACAGAAACTCCACAGCAGGAGTTGTGCTGCCCCAAGGAGTTTATAATCTAAGTTCTGAGCCAGAAAACCTTTATTCTTTTCCAAGTTGTGCCACAAATTTGTTGCATACCCCTGAGTAAGGCACTTAGATCAATGTTTTCAGGTGTCAGTGCCTAAAGTAAAGCTTCATAGGCTATCTCTACAAAGGGACTTAGGGCAAGATCCAGAGAGATGCCATGCCAAACAATTACTGCAAAAGGGTGATTCAGAGAAAGTTAGGCACCTAGGTTTCCTATATGCAGAACAGGAAGATCTGATGCTTCCGAAGGGTGATTCAGAAAGTGCAGAGGCTGGGGATGAACCGCCTCAACTATCCAATAAAAAAATATGTGTAGAGTTGATAGCTATGGCTGCCATTTGCATAGTAGCCCAGTATTCCTCACTTTGAAAAGGAGACACCTATATTCACAAACCACACGAGCTATGTGGCGAGCCAGCAGGGGGTGCTCCTGCGTTGAGCCACCTACCTCACTGTGCCCGACCACCTTCCAGGCTCCAAGTGTCTCCCTGGGGGTGCCTCAGGACTGGCTGACCCCCTTCCTGGAGCACACCTGCTAGCCTGGCTGTTCCACAATCACCACCCACGGCTGGGCTTGATTCTGGCTCTGTGCACCCTGGGAAACACAGGCCTAGCAGCCCTTGAGGGTACTTGATTCACTTCAAGAACGTGGGATGCGTCCCTCAGTCAGAAGCACAAATATTTATCTCCCTTAGTAAGCTGAACCAAGGGGACCGCAAGGCGTAATCTAGACCCACTCCCAATAAGTCTCCCATGCTAGTATACAAAGGAGAACTTTATTGGTTACAAGGGGTAGGGTTGGAATAGGGTACAGGGTAGAGCAATATCAGAGAAATCCCATAAAGCAGACTCCCATGGCTAGGTAGCCTTTGATCACACATCTGAGTTACTGCAAGCTATATATCTTGTTAGATCTCATGTAGCTTACTCATAGTATCATCCAGAGGCAGGAGGAGATTCCCTCTGGAGGCAGGCAGTTCCTTGATCATGAGTTTTGAGAGAGAGAGCAAGTTTCAGATGGTCCAGCTCTTCTCTCTTTCTGAGTCTTCCTCATGGCTGCTTCCCCTCACCTTCTGGGCAGTCCTTAACTTATATAGCTCTTGTGACCTCATTTACCTGGTCCAATGGAGACCAGCACCTATTGGATGTCTGCCAACCAATCTAGTTGCTGGGCAGACTGGCAGTTCCTAGCTCCCCAGGGAGCCCAAGACCCTCACCCAGGTATGTGATGCCCATCACATAGGCAGAGGGAGCAGGTTGCCCCCCTCCCTTAGGAATGTATCCCACTCAGATTACCTAAAGAGATAGTGTAAGGCATGTATCTTCTGCTGGTCCCAGCCTAACCAAATTGTCACAGAGCTGAGCTTTTGGGGAGAAACAGAGGTGGCCTTCTGCCACAAGCTATAGGGATTTGGAACCCACAATCCTTACATTCTCAGAGAATCCTAAACGCTAGGCTAAGGGAATCAAACACATGAACCATGGGCTTGATGCAGCCAACAGAACCATTCCCTCCGGCCCATAGGGCTTCTGGTGGGATAGAGAATTCAGGGAACATGGACTACAGCAGGGTGGGACCTACCATAGAGTCCAGGGTTATAGGGCACTGTTGAACTTGTCAGGAAGGGAACCAGCAAAGATTGCATCAGTACTGTTCCTTTTGGCCTGTGGCTGCTTAGTCTGCAACTGCTTGGCCCTTCATTGTTTCCTCTGCCACAGCTTTGCCTGCTGCTTTTACCACCTCTGTCACTTTCCCCTCTGCTTGCACTGCCTTCACTGGCTCTGCTGCTACAGCTGGAGGCCCTACCACCACCTTAGTTACCCCTGCCACTACAGCTACTGGCCCTACCACTCCACTGCTTGCCAGGCTATTGCCAGGTCTGGATCTGTAGACTAGTCTTGAGAAGAAGGAAGACACTGTCCACTCTGTCAGAGCTTAGCTATTGGGCAACCAAAGTACAACTATCATGGGACCAGAAGGAGAGACTATCTCTATAGCTTAATGGCTAGGGAAGTCATCTGGGAAGGGGGAATCCTGGATTCTGGCTTTTCTGACAGTGACTCTCTCTTCCTTTTAACAGTCTTGATGTTCCAGCAATCAAGCTATCCTTTGTTCTGCAGTTCTGTTGTCATAGATCCATAGACATTAAGGCTGGAAGAGACCTTGAAGATCATCAAGTCCAGCCCCCTGCCCCAGGGGCAGGAAGTCAGCTAGAGTCAAAGGATCCCAGCAAGATAACCATCCAAACATTTCTTGAATGAGTCCAGAGCAGGTGCCTGCATCACTTCTGGAGGGAGTCTGTTCCAGGTCTTGGGGGCTCGGACAGTAAAGAAGTTTTTCCTTATGTCCAGCCTAAAACGGTCACGGAGGAGTTTATGAATGCTGGTCCTTGTTGTCCTTTGGGGTGCTCTGGTGAACAGATGTTCCCCCAGATCCCAATGCACACCCTTTATGTACTTATAGGCAGCCACCAGGTTCCTCCTGAGCCCGTGCTTTTCCAGGCTGAAGAGTCCCATGGCTCTCAGCTTCTCATCATAAGACCGATTCTCTTGCCCTCTGATCATGCATGTGGCTCTCCTCTGGACTCTCTCAAGATTCTTGACATCCTTCTTGAATTGTGGAGCCCAGAATTGGATGCAGTACTCCAGCTGCGGCCTCACCAAGGCCGAGTACAGCAGGAGGATGACATCCTGGAACTTACTTGAAAAGCATCTCTGGATGTGTAACCCTGGGTGTAACACTACATGCATCCTCACCTGAATAATGGGATCCTGGGGCACCCGGTAGCCAGTAGCCCTGCTCAGCCCCCCTGG
Organism: Caiman crocodilus; assembly: GCA_030014935.1. Lineage (NCBI taxonomy): Eukaryota > Metazoa > Chordata > Crocodylia > Alligatoridae > Caiman > Caiman crocodilus. The sequence continues at coordinate 107,827,651 of JAGPOW010003316.1, read as the reverse complement.
GAAGCCGCTGCAGAGCCCCAAGTGGAGACCCTTCCCATACAATGAAGCACCCTTGCAGACAGTTCCCAAACTATTTCCAAGATTTAATTATTTACATCATAATAAATAATCATTAAATAAACACATGGATATACTGCCTAATAAACCCACAAGAACTTATTTACACAGTTTCTCAATTGCACACGGTGTACTGGGGATTCTATGTGCACTGCCCCTGGTGGGGTATCTCAGGGAGCGGGAATGTCTGTGTCCCTGCACATGGTCTGTGGACACTCCCTGGCACTGGTGTCCATCTCTGTGCTCCTGGGGTCTCTGCCCAGCAAGCAGTGGCCCCTCTGCAGTTCCTGCAAGATAGTCTTCCACTGCCTTTGCCCCCCTTCCCTGGCTCTGCTGGGAGCAGTGTCTGGGCTGCAGGCTGTAGCAACCCTCCTGCCCCACACAGCCTCACAGCCCCAGCAAATGCAGCCCCTCCCTGGGCTTGGCCTGCCCCTGGAGCCCCTCACCCCTCAGGGAAACTAGGGCAGACTCCAGCAGTCCCCACCCCGGCTCTGCTGTGCTCACCCAGCCACACCGGCTGCAGTCAGGTCTCTTCAGACTTGGGCTCTCCACACCAGCAGTCCCTGCCTGCTCCTGCCGTGCAGCTTCTCCACTGCTGCTCCTGCAGGCCTCTCTCAGGGGTTCTCCGAGGGACCACGGTGCTGAGACTCTCAATCCGGTCTCCAGCCTGTCCCTCAGCCCCACCCCCCCTCTCTTATCCCCCCCCACAGGAAAAACTGCTCCCCCTTTTATCCAAGCCTCTCAGCCAATCCCAGCTCAGGGCCCTTCCCGGGCCTTTGCTAACGGCTCTCTTTCAAACTGTGCTGGGGTTACATCAACCCTCTCAGTTCCAACTGGGCTGCTCCCAAACAGTTTCACTTGCTTTCAGAGCCTATAGTGTCCCCTCGGAGACAAACTCTGCCAGGCCACTCTTCCCCTTCTGTTCAGGTGGGTCCATGTTTTAGAGGCTGCTACAGATGCAAGCCAGAGTTTTGTTTGTTTTACCAGCTGCGACATCACATTGGTGGCTTATGGTCATCTTGTGGCCAATCATGATCCCCACGTCTCTTTCAGCTGTGGTGCTAGCGAGCATAGCACTGCCGAGCCTGTAAGTGTGTTGCGGGGCTTTTTCCTCGAGGTGGAGCACCTTGAATTTTTTGGTATTGAACATCATCAGGTTTATATTCGCCCATTTACTAAGCTTATCCAAGTCAGCCTGGATCACTAGCCTGCCCTCAGGTGTGGCCTCTAGCTGCTCCTGGTATTGAAGCTCCTATTTCATAGCCCTGAGGATTGCTTTTAATTCATTCCAATGAAGTTACGTTTATTTTTGCTTCAGTCCAGGCCTAGGATCCTAGCATGTTAGTTTTAACTAGAGAAAAATGTGTATTGTTTCAAATGTGATAATGTATCTCACTATCTGCCTCCCTCCCTTTTCAAAATTCTAGATCTGCCCACATTCAAATATCTCACTCTGAGCAATGTGAATCTTAATCATTGGTACCAAAGGGCAACACTACATTCATGCTGCACCTAAGAGCGCTGCCATAAAGTATGCTCTGTCCACCTGCTCTCACTCCACGGGTTCCAACTCCTCCTCAAACTGAGGCAATCTGGACACTTTTGGATGACCTTAATGTGCACCCAGAGCTGGTGTTAGGCTTTCTGTCTTGGGAGTGTTTACTGGTGCCTGCTTGTAGCCCATGTACATTAGCTTTATTATTTTATTTGTGGGATTTAGTGCATGTGGAGTGGGTAGAGGCTCCCGGCTCCCACACGGCAGAGGCTGCAAAAATTATAAACTTTCTGACCTTTACAAAGCGCTTTGAGAACTATACTTATCACTGTGATTTAAGTTAATACCACATTTTTACACTTGAGAAAGTATGTGGTTCCTGAAGACTGTTTAGACGTGATCATCTCACATACCTTTTGTGAAGCAAACATGAGAATACCACTGGGTGTTATATTCAGTTTTCAAACATTACACATTCGCCACACCCTTGGGAGAAATTCAGGTAGCACGAAACTTAGGGTGTTTACCAGTTCAGGAGCAGCATGAAAAGGTTTCACAAGCTCCCACCCACTTGAAAAAAAGAGTGCCAGATAATTAGTTTGAATTGGCAAGGAATATTGGCTCAAAAACGTATTTTTTCAAAAAGCTCTGAATAGTGTTACATGCATCTTGACACAAAATGACATGCTGTGTCATGCATTTTTAACAAATATTTTATTGAGTTTTGTATGGGTGTCATAAATTTTTATTACCTCTTAGCACTTCACACTGAAGTACAAAGATTATGGCAGTTCTAAAAATGAACCTTTAAAAAGCTCCTTTAAAAGGACTACTTTTAATTAAGAATTCAATCCCTGATTGAAATAGGATGCCATGCAGCAAATGGCTGGCTGAGAGTTTGCTTTGCTGCAGCAAAGCTGAGCCATTCAACAGCCCTAAAAGTCTTTTACAGCAGGTATAGCACTTGCCTCACCATATAATATTGCTAATATTCAGGAAATAAAATTATTAGTAGTATTTAAAAATTTGGCTCCTTAAAAAATACTTGGCTTTGAGCAGAGCTAAAGAAGATGTTGGTTTTCTTAAAGGAGCCAAATCCAGCATCTGGCCCTTCAGACCTGGCTACCCACCCAACAAGTGCTTCCCTGAAGGAAGAAAAGCTCAGAAGGTAGTACATTTTTCTCCTTTTCCCATGAAAGATCTGACCAGAAATTCATTTTTGTTTCTAATCTGATAAAACTTCAAAGGCAGCACTAGGAGGGTGGCTTCTGTTCTGAAATTTGTTGCAGTAAAGAAATCACAGGAGGAATAAATTGTCACTCTCCTTGCTCTCCCCTCTTTTGCACAGAGCATAAAATTACAACTATTTGGAAGGGCTACCTGTCTGAGACTCCCCTGCTTGCTAGCAAATGGAGAGTAGGGTGAAGAGAACAGCAAAGGGGCAGAGTTGGCAAAATTTGCTAGGAGGCTTCCTGGGACCTCTCCCCTGTCATTGGAGGAACAGATTTTCATCAGGGCACTTATTTGTCAGAGAGCACCACCACCTACGGCACTCTGTCTAAGTCAAGGCTTTGTTACCATATGACATTGCCCCATGGGGGAGCCCCATGTTTAGGGAGGACAGCTCAACATTTTGCCTAACCTGTATGAAAACCTAGCTCTGCCCCTGCAGGTGATCTTTACAGCCATGTATGTGCATGGAGAATCATATGGTTGCTGGTTGTAGCCATGTTGGTCTAAGGATATAGGCAGATAAGGTTCTTTGGGTAAATATGATATCCTTTATTAGACCAACTCAATCATGAATGACGCATGCCCCTGGCAGCCGGGGGAGGGGGGAGCAGGGCACGACAGTGGCGGGAATGTGGTGGTGGTGGTGAAAGCACAGCAGTGGTAACTGGGGAGCTCCCACAGATGCCGCTGGCACTGTTGGCAGCATGGGGAGGGGGTGGCGAGCAATGACCAGGAGTCAGTGATCACCTACAGACACTGCCGGCAGTGGTGGCCAGCAGCGATCAGTGACCACCTGCAGATTCCACTGGCAGTGTTAGCAGGGGGGTGGCAAGCAGCGACTGTCTGCAGGCGCCACTGACAATTTTGGTGGTGCCTTTTTGCAGGGGGCGCACCTGTGTGTAACCCCTATGCATCACCAGTGAACTCAAAAATTGGAAAACATATTCTCTGAAAGCTTTTGGGCACACAGAAGGCTGATTTGTACTCAAAAGCTTGCAAAGAACAATTTTCCAACTATTTAGTTGGTCTAATAAAAGATATCACATTTACCCAAAAACTTTGCCTGGAGAACTATAAGTTGTTCCATGAAAAGAAATAAAGTAATTTACTTCCTGCTGTTCAAAGCAGTGTTGCAGCAGCAGAGGAAGTCTCAGTCTTTGAGTCACCATATGCTCAGTGCTCTGCTCTTGGATGGTGCAGCTCTACACTGACCCTCACAGCTCACTGTGAAGTCACACACCAACCACAAATGGATGGTCATTTTTTTCATTTGGACAGTTCGCTGGTGAAGGAATTCTGGCCCATTCCCAGGATGCAAAGCTGATATGCTTGAGCCTTCCAAGAGCTGTCCAGATCACATCTGTGGTCAGTGGTGTGAGATCTGTATGTAATGAGCCACATGCATGATTCTTACCCCTTGTGCAGTCAGAGCAGAGACAGAAATGGTTAATAACACCGCACAGATACTGAAGCTGGGAATACCAGCTCAGCAGTGAGTGACCCCCTTCTGTGGTGGAGTTCACAGGTTTCACTATGGAATTGGGAGCTTCACCAGGGAGTGGGGGCTGCATTAGTACAGAGCAAACCAAATGTTTTGTATTATTATTAACTCTGTAAAGACAAGTGTGGTATAAAAAGGCAGTTCCTATGCTAAAGAGCTTATAACCTAAATATATTACAAACAGAGGAGGAGCATTCTTTATGGCAATGACTGCTGAAATTTTGGAGAGTCACAAATATTTTGATCAAAATGACCCCATGGACAACAGCACACTGAGTGTCCGGCTGCCAGTCACAAATGTGTTGGTTCATCTCTTTTTCTTGTATGCGTCCAACATGACATTTTAGGGATACAATCCTGCAGAGCCTTTGTATTCTAGTCTCAGTCAGGCAAAGCATTTGAGCGTGTGCATGCCTAAAGGTGTGCATGTTCTTAAGAGCTTTGCCAGAGAATTCAGGACCCTGCAGGGTTGCACCCTCCTTCAGCATGCAACACAGCAGGAAATTTAGCCTCATTCTTAGCCATGTAGGAACAAGTTTTTTATTTAGGGGTTGGGGACTATCTGTTACATCTACAACTTTCCTCCCAAAATCTATTAAATTGCCACACATTACAAACTGCATGTTAATATATGCTTACATTCAGTCTGATTCAGCAAAGCACTTAAGCACTCACTTAAGTTCTTACAAGGGGAACTTCCATTAGCACATATTTAATAGTTCAAGGTTTTCACAGTCCTAGCAGCACAACCTCATGCCTGGGGCAGCTATACATCTCTGGAGCCAGCACTGGCTTCTGCCATGCTGATTGCAGCATCATGATCAGCCAACACTGAAGCAATGTGCACAAGGGCAGCACTTGGGGCTCCTGTCATGGTCCTGCTACCTTCAGTATTACTACTGGTATCAGTACACAAGGGATCGACATGAGCAGCATCACATATGGTGGCCTTTGCCTTTGCTGTGAATTTTTGCAATCCTTTCATCTGGCAGGCTTCATGTTCTGCTTCTATATATGGACAGAAATGGAACTCTATAGACTGCCGTAAATTGTTCCAGAAAGAATTAATTAATTTTTCCATCTTTATAACATTCCCTGAGTTTTCTTTAGCCCATCACAGACATATTTTTACATATTACATATTGAAACTTCTTTCTCAAAATCAAGTAGTTTCCAACCAAGTTATTTATTTCAGATTAAGTTAATCATTTTTATTACGAAGTTTTAGAACTGGAAGTACAGGTTTAGGGTAATAAATCCATATCTGGCTAATGCCTAATATTATAAAAATCTCTTTGTATAAAACTTGCTTGAAATATAATTAATTAGACTAATGTAGTTTGGTTTTACTAAAGCAACATATTAATCAGGCAGCAACTATTGACTTGGGATGATATAAGAATTATCCAATGGCTTTATATCTAATGTATATCTATTGATGCAACTCCATCATTAATGGCAAGTAGTTAAACTTTTGGTACCAAATACAAAAAAAATGAGCCACTGATTGTGTCTTCTTTCATAATAGTGAAACATTATCATGATTATTATTAGAATCTGCTGAGGTTGAAGTAGGGAAAGAGAGAGAGAGAGAGGGTATAATGTGGAAGTTAAAGGTATACAGTTCAAGTGTATAATGAACATGATTAAGCTATATTCAGAATAATTGTTTTTTTGTTCCAAAAAAGTCACATAAACAATTCATTATTTATATATTTATTAATTGTTTTATGATCAGTTTTTACAAATAATTAGTTTTACTAGTATTTCTACTAATACTGGCAAAGCCACATCAGTGCCAGATTGTGCCAGGCATCATACAAATGCGCAGTAAGAAACAGTCATTACCTTAAGAAGCTTCTAGGCCAATAAGACAAGAAATCCAACAGGCAGAGAAAAGGCTAGAACACGCAAAAACAAATAGAAAAAGTCCTAGAGAGAAACAATGACTTGTCCATGGTTACACAGTAAGTGGGTTGCAGGGCAGGGATCAATTCCAAATAGCCTGAAGTTCAGTGACTTAAACATAACACGTCTTAAACATAACACTTCTTTCATTCATTCTTTCTTTTATCCAGTTAGAGCTCTTGTTTATACTGTTGCACTTAGTGTTATTAGTGTATAAGTTGTAGTGATTATTGTACAGCTCCAGCTGGAAGTACTATCACTTCTGTGAACGAATGACTGTGGGGAAGCATCCCTAGCAGTAGAAAGTCCATCAGGGAGAAGATACAGCAGCAGAATGTGACTACAATCTCCTCCCCTCCCTGCCACCTCCCCTCCCCCTGAAAAAGGGTTTATAAGAAGTCAGCATAACTTCTGAATGGAGAATACCAGGCGTGGCTATGATGCCAGGGGTATCAGCAGGAGGTAATGCTTTGTAACTTTTGCAGGTGTGGTTCAGATGAAGCCTTCAGTCGATTTTAAAGCTGGGCTCCCTGAAGTAACTCCCAAAAGAAAAACAGATGTGTTAGTTTCCACCAGCTGCAATCCACTGAGAGGCATCCCCACCACAATGGTAGAGTAGGCCCTACAAGTATAGAAAACTCCAATTTGACTTTGCAAAGATTGGCTCAATTTTGTGAGAAAGTGTTTAAAACTGATTCATCTATGAGGGGTGGAATGGGGCCTTAAGTCACCTAGGTGGACCAGCCAGGAATTAACTTTGAAGCTTATATACCACCCACACTATCCAGAAAACAGGCCCTTGAGACTTTCCTTGGAATGAATTGATGAAAACACAATAGAAAATGAGGCTCTAAATTCCAGTGGAAATAATTTTTTGTGAGATATCCAGCAGCTCTTGACTTTGGAGGGATGGAAATACCACAGAAATGGCCATTTTGTCCATAAGCAGAATATATAAGCACATAGGATAAGTACAAAAATAAGGTAACCATAATTTCTGGAACTTCAAAGGATTGGCTTTAGACATTGGTAAGGCCAGTTAGTAATCTAAACATACTGCCAGTCACTACTGATAATTCTCTCACCTGCTTCAGTGAAAACATATAGGGTCAAATCTTCACCTGGTATAAGCTGGCATACCTCCACTGAGTCAAATAATACTGATCTAGTTCTGTTCCTTAGCGTAGTTCATTAATAGCCTCCTTCCTTGCAAAAAAATTGCCCATTTGTTCCTACTCTTTGTTTCCTGAAATTCAGAACAGCAATTCATTTTTCATGCCAGAACTATTTAATTTCCTCAATACCGTCTTTTACGGGATTCTTTCAAAGACTTTTAGAAATTGCAAATAATTTTTTTGAACCAATTCTCTTTGACTCTATTGTTTGATTCCCTCCATGACTTCTAATAGATTAAAAAGTCAGAGAGCCTGTGATTTGTCCCAATCATATCATACTAATCTTTGTTTTATAATTATGTTATTTCAACTAATTTACCTGGTTGTAAAGCTCACTGTTGTGTAAATCCCTGGATCATCCACAGCATCTGTATTAAAGAAACTTAAAACATAGGCTACTCTTTAGCTCTCTGCTGTGGGAGCCGATTTTAATGCTAAATTATATATTTTTGTAAGCAGCTTAGCTACTCTGTTCTCATTCACCTTCAGGAATGTTGGATGAATACCATTCAATTCTGCTTTTAGACAATAAAACCTGTTCTGGTAGGCTCTGTCTTCACTAGCATTTTAGCTGTGTCAGCCAGAATCATATATTAGGGAAAGGGGAGGGAAGAATGTGGACTCTAGCTACGGTCTGCTACTTTCTGGAAGAACTTTTTCAAGCAAGCATGGCTGAATCTTTAGCACATGTAACTCAAGAGACCTCATTCCTTCTCCTCTAGACTCATCAGACCCTTGTTACAAACTTAATTTTAAGCTGCTGAAATGCCAGAGCCTTGAGTCCTCCTCCTCTTCATTGAAGCATCCCTTTCATTTTAAAGTTCTTTTACTCCAACCAGGAGTTTTAATCCTGATTTTAAAATGCTTGATAATTTGGTAATCTAGTAAACAGCAAACAAAACTCTTGGGTATACCCCCTTGATACTTCCATTGCTTTGAAAGACAAAGGCAAATTGACTGCCAGATGAGAGTTCTCTAGTACATAAATCCTTGTCTGCAAAGCCACAGAAACTTGCACAATGCCTTTATCTTTCCTCTCTTTGACTGTGATGATATAATGGGGACACTGTGTTCAAACAGCTATTTGCTGGAAAAACTGCAAACACTCCAAAAATTAAACCTAGCACAATTGCATTCAAGCTAATGAAAGCTGGGAATGTTACAGAGGTGACACTCTCCATCTTCAAGATGAGGATGTATTATAGAACCTGTCATTCTTCTGTACTCTTTGCTGCCAATCTACTGTATGGAGTAGCACTAACAATACCCACTGCCTTCCCAACCACAGGGTTTGTGTCATGAAAGGGCAGCAGGCTGACAAATGGGGTAGGGAGGGAGGGAGTGAAAACACATGATGCCACTTGAACAGGGCTAACATCTTGAGTCTCTCTGTCTTGGGGAGTTGATAACCACTTTAATGCATGTCCTTAGGCAGTACAGTTGACACTTTGACACAAGTAGCCTTAGCTAAAAGACAAACTGACACTGGCACCTTTGTCTATATTGTCAAACTATATTACAACACTGCTACACAAATATCTTAACCACCTCTCCTACCTCTAACAGAAATGGGCCAGACACACTATTTGTCTCTTTCTAAAATTCCTTCTTTAAGACTGTCATAATTCTTAAGCTACTGTTTCACCAGTATTTATCTGAAAAAGTGGTGTAAGCAAAACTACTCACAACAGGTATGTTAGAGAGCTATATTATTTACTGATTTCTTGGGGATTCAGTATCCAGAAAGAACCCTTTTCCTTGCTTAACATTTGCCTTTACAGTTTAAAGGTGTTTCATGTCAGGTGTCAGAGATCAAAAGGATATCGACTACAACACATCATTAATTTCCCAGAGAAACTCCATCTGCAAAGTGTGCCCCCCACACTGAGAGCAAACAATGGCAGTGCTTCACTGATGTTTAGGGATGTTGTATTAGAAAACTGTAGGTCTAGATCATGTAAAATTGAGTAGTGTCACTTTTGTTTAGATGAAGACAGATTACAATGAGATCCAGCATAAAACTATACAATACACTACCATATGACTCAATCCATTTTCAGAAGTGTAACTGAAGACTGCAAAACTCAAAAAGAGACAATTTTTTTGTCTCAAGCATCAGCATAGATGCTACTATTCCCATTGGCTTTAAAGATAGAAGGAATTTGATCCTAATTAATTATCTGGGCAAAAATTTTGAAAGCAACCAAAGTGGCTTAAAAACCTAAGTTACATTTTCAGAAGTAAGTTAGGTAACTAGTAACTTAAGTTATATTGAAAGTCAATATTGAAAAATAGGAAACTTGTACTTAAAGTAGTTTCTTAGTTAAAAAATAATCTACCATATACCATACTTTATGTACAAAAAATGTGCCAGATACAGAGATGGAAAGGATAGTAGTTCTTGAACTATTTCTGGAAGGCCGTCTATTATATGAAAACCCATGGACTAGACCACTTGCTGCAAGGCCATGTCATCTGCTCTCCTGGGTCTCCCCAGAGGTCTGAAAATTTGGTGGCTGTGGAGTGGTGGAAACATTAATTGTAGCTCCCCTGCTGCCAAATTTCCAGACCTTTGGGGAGCCCTGTGGACTGGATGACATGGCCGTGCACACAACATCATGCTGGTGAAGGATGGGGCTAGTAGGATAGGTGGGACCAGTACATTGGATCTAGCCCAGGGAATGGACCGACACCATTCATTTGGGCTGCCGAGCCAGAAGGCTGAACAACACAACTAGGGACGGACATTACACATAAACCAATTTAAGTGATCAGAAACTGGTTTAAACCTGTAGCAGAACAGACATTCAGTGCACATAAACCAGTTTCAAAATGGCCAAAACTAGTTTGAGATAAACCTGGTTAAATGTAGTATCAGACTTAACTGATTTGCCTCAAACCGGTTTATGCAATGTCCGTCCCAGACCCCTTGCTGGTTTAAGATTAACCAGACTCCCCCAGCATCCTGGCATGCTCTCTGGACTGGGCAGGACTCTCTGCTTCAGCCACAGGGCTGACCCCTTCCCTCTGCTCTCTATCTGGAGCAGGGATTGGCCCTAGTGGAGACACCAGTTGACAAAGCCCCGTTAAGGCAAACCAGGCAGGGAGGGGGTTAATTCTTCCCTCTTTCCCCTCTTCCTCCACCACAGCCAGGGTCAGACTGTTTGCTGGGGAGCAGAGGAGAGGGGGCTGCAGTGGTGGCCGCTGGAGCTGGCAGATCCCAGCTGAAGGGAAGGGATGGAGGGAGGCATCCTCCGCCCTGTCCCCTTCACCTTATTGGGGCCATGCTAGGTAGGTTGTTCTACAGGGTGGGGAGTGGGGCTGTGTTCCATGCTGGGGAGGACACTTCCCCCTTCTCCTCCTCCCCCCACAGGGGCAATGGGACCGCAGAGCTCAGCTAGGCAGGGTGTGGGTGTGTGGGGTGTGAGAGAGGATGGATATGTAGGGACCTCCACACACTCCCCCCATTGCATGCAGCCCCCACCACCTGGTAGGAACAGGAGGTAGGGAGGTCAGGGCACTCATGGCCAGCACAGGCACGGCTCCAGCCACAGCTGTGCAGTGGGAGGGCGTGGAGCCTGCCTTATCCCTGCAGTTCTGTTCCCTGGGCCTGCAGCTCCAGCACTCACAGAGGAGGAAGCCCCGCACTGGAGCCTGCTGCCTCCCCTGCTCCCTGTTGTGCAGGTCCTGCACTCCGCTGGGAATGGAGGAAGCCCCACTCCCTGCTTCCCCGCAGAGTCCAGAACAGGGCTTCCCCACTGCAACTGTGGAGCTGCAGACATGCAGTGCAGCTCCTGCCCTACATCCTTAGCTCAGCTTCCCTGTGGAAGGGAGGGCTGCTCTAGTGCCCCCAGATTTCTAGCTTGAGCCACTGCAGGCACATGCACATCTATCCACTTGGAAACTGGTTCACTTTTGCAGATTAAACTAACCTGCAAAGACTGAATTAATTCAGGCTCAGGCTTTTTGAATGCCTGTCCCTAACCCACAGGTCTAGCCATGTGCCCCTGCAAAACCTGAGAGGTCTTTCATAGACAGTTGGAAGAATCTCAGGTGTACACTCAGGTGTATGTTCCTCAAAACACACTCAAAAGCAAGGTAGGAAGATCTTGGTCTTCTTGGCAGTGAGGTGAAACAAATCCACTTTCCAGAGTTTGATAATGTTGTTTGGAATTTTAGATTCTGGGTGTCCCAGAAGCCCCAAAAGAAAATCAGGGTCTCAAAATCAAAAAAAAGTATTGCCTTACAGGTTTTCTTTGCTTTCATTGAAATCAAGATAGACGAAACTGGGGGGGAGTTCATAAAGCTGTAGATAGATGATCCTCGTAAAACAGATTAGCAACCTACAGCCTGCAGACTGGATACAGTTTGGGGAACTAGGACGCCAGTCTAGTGGCCAGGTGTCAGGGAGCCTTGCCATGCTGCTCCAGAGTTGGGGAGCAGAAAGAAACTGTGGTGAAGACAAACAGTGACAGCCACAGCAGCTATGTCCTGCCTTGGTCTCGAGCCAGGCCACTGCAGCCTGCTTCTGGAAAAGGTTGCCAACCACTGCCTTAAGACCATCAGCCTTTTTTGACAAACTTTCTCAGATTAATATTGGTTAGTGCAACCTGATTCAATCTGCCACCTAGCCCAAATGAAAGCTTATGATTGTATTTGCCATTTATTTCCCTAGATACCATAGATATGTAAAAATGTGCTGAGTTTATTCCTGCATGCAGTATTGTTCCTCATAGAAAGATAATTGTCAAAACAAAAAGCAAAATATTCTCTTCTTTCAGGCCCACTTAGGGTTAGGGTTCCTCTACTGTCAGGGCCAACACTGGCTTGATGAATCTGAAAGCTGTGACATAAGGCCCTTAATATGGCTGTGCAGATAATTGATTTTCAATTCTCACCTGAGTGTCCTGTCAGGTTAGAGAGCTATTCTTGCTCTCCCTCTTTGGCCCAATGACTAGTTAATTTTTTATGTAAAGGGCTGCTTGTATACAACACAAGGGTTTAATTCAGATAAGTTCTCTCTAAATTGAAATGGTGGGTTTTCAAAAACACCACTTCAATTTAGGGAGAATAAAACCAAACTAAACCCCTCTGTTGTGTACACAAAGGTGGGGGCCTGATCCTTAACTGGCTCTTTGGTAGGGGTGGGGAGGGAACCACAAGCTGCCAGTGTGCTGAGCAGTCCCCAAGCTGCATGAGGGTCCCCCAGGTGGCACCCACCCACTGGCACCCAATCCAGGTGGTCCCAGGGGGTGCTGCAGCCATGGAGGAAAGCACTGGGCCCTCACACAGCTCAGGCAGGCAGGATCTAGGGAGAAAGAAAAGATCAGGCTCACTGCTTTTTTTTTTTTCTTTAGTGGAGCCTGTCTGCACAGGCTGCTGGGTCTCAGAGCCTCTGAGCTGCATGGGGCCCACCAAGCCCTGAGCACGTTGGTTTCCAGTGCCCTGTATACTGTTGTACTTTGTTAGGTAACAAACTAAAACACCTCAGAGGTGTTGTATCTTGTTATGTACCAAAGTCATTTAAAGTGGAATACACTGCCAAGCATGCAAACAGCAAAGCAATTGAAGTGGAATATGCCGCTGAACATGCAAACAGCAATGCCATTAAAGCAGTGCAAAAGGGCATTTAAGCTGCTTTAAAGGCCAATTTTGTGGTGTGTACAAAGGCCCAAGGTCTACAAAGGAATGAAAGGAGCTCAACCTCCAAATGCCTTATAGCTTAGTCCAGTGGTTCCCAAACTGTGGTATGCAGACAACCTGAAAATAGTATGCGGAAGGCTGAGGGAAGGGACCAGCAGCAGCCTGCTGCACATGCCATGAACACAGCATCCAGTAGGTAAGTGTGTTAGGGACAAGGGGATGCAGCTTAAGGCCTCCATGGTGAGGGAGGTAGGGGGGCAGAGGCAGGGGCTGGAGTAAATGAGCCCCTGAGATGGGTGGTGCTATGGTCAGGCATGGGGGCCACATGCCCCCTGGATCTGTGCATGGAACAGAGGCAGGCTGCCACTGCATGATGTGCTCTGCACCATGCTGTCACTGGCCCAGGAGCCTTGTGCGATGCTATGTGCCTGCCACACACTGGCTGTGCTGCATCCTCTGCCTGCCCAGCAGCAGCAGGTACATGGCATGCCGTGCAGCTCCAGAGGCAGCTGTAGAACAGCACAGAGCACAGAGGCAGCCCACTGCTTCCCGGGGGTTTTCTCCCCACGGGCTGGCTCACCCCTTCCCCATGGCAGTACTGGCAAAAAGGCAGTCTTTCCAGGGATTTGGGGGAGGAAGGCTCCCCCCTGTCCATATCCCAGGGCAAGCATGGGGGGCACATACCCCCCAGATGTGTGAACAGGGGGAAGTGGGCTGCATGCTAGGCTCTGTACCACATGGCACTGCCTCCAGAACTGCATGGGACATGGGGACCTCTGGAGGCAATGGGGTGTGGGGATGCTCCTGTCACTGTACTGACCCTGGGGCAGGCATGCCGGCACATGCTGCCCATGTCTGCCCTAGAGTGAGCACAGGCCCTCCCCCCCATGGTATGCAGGCTGGCTGCATACCACACAATGGCTGAGTGGCTCTGTCTGCCCTGGAGCAGCAGGCACACAGTGTCCTGCCCAGGGAGTCCCTGCTGTGGCCCAGGGGACTCTGCTCTGCTCACACTGCACCTGGCACACACAGGCCAAAGAGGAAGCCGCCCCCCCACCTGAGCCTTGTGTCCTGCCCCAGCCAGGCGGCATTCCCTGTGGGCTGGGTGGCTGCACCCCACCCCTGCAGAGCTGCGCAACCCAGGCTGGGCCCCACCTCTGGTGCCACTGAGCATTCCTGCTGCGGCCTGAGTCTGCAGAGCCCCATGGCAGCCTTTTCCTCTCCTCTGGCTGCCATCCTCCCAAGAGTCTGGCCAGGCCAGCCTGCCTGCAGCACCTCCTCCGCATCTGCCATGCCTCTCTCCCTCTCTGTCTCCCTCCCTCTCTTCCTCTCTCTCTCCCCTTTCTCTATCTCTCCTCTCTCTCTTTACTGCCTCATCACAACATACTGAACAAAAAAGAATACACAAGAACAAATGTAGTATATGAAGTTTTATTTATTGTCACCAGGTTTAGAATTTTTACCATTAATTTAGAATTAAACCTGATATTTACTGCTAAAAAAGAAACAGCAACATTTATCATTATTAACTATATTAATATGCAGTGTGTCCTGCCATGTACCCTCTGCCCTGGTTTTGTTTTTCTGGGTTGCCCGCATTCCAGCACATTACAGGGTACACATTGTGGTTTTTTCAGTACTCCAGCCAAAAATGTTGCCTACCTCTAGTTTACACTGTCTTTTTTCCAATTTACAATCACTTTATATAGCTATTGTAAGTGATAAAACTGATGTTTTATGATTACTAAATGTTTTAATGTTGTTTTAATACATAGTCTGTTACTTATGTGTATGAAAAATTTGCTGCTGGTACTTAAGACTGTATCATTTCAAACTGGTGGTACTTTGTCAGAGTTTGGGAATCGCTGACCTAATAGCTAGTGTGACACCAGGCTTCAGGTTTTTGGTCCACTGAATATTTATACAAAGCAGAAAGGTGTCAACAGGAGAGGAGGAGAGCCCCACCCTGCCTCACAATACTAATGTAACCTGGTAATTATAGCTGTCTTACATGGAGGAAGGAATAGCACCTAGGTTGCCCACACCCTGAGCAGGTACCATTAAAGTAATGGATGAAAGAAAATCATCACACCTCTCCTTCCAGTGTTGTGAATCTAGGTTAAGGACAAAAGAGCCTAAGAAACTCCCTGCTATATCAGATCATAGGTTTATCTAGCTCAGTATCCTTTATCTTGCGGTAGTAAGCAGTGGATGCTGTGACTGATCTGTTCTCATCCCTCTTTCCTTTTATCTCCAACATTTTTTTCCACTGGAATATATGTGGAAATTTATGGTGAAATCTTAAATAATTTCAGGATGAATGAAACTTTATTTTTTGACAAACTTACTGTTTTCTGGAAAAAAAAATTATTTACTGGTTAATCTCTCCTCCATTGGAGTAAATTGTATATATTGGAATGAAGAATAGTTGCTGTAGAACAAAATTTGGTAGAATCTTCTTCCCACAGTCAACATGACATTTCCATCCATTGGCATGTCCTCTACGCCGGGGCTGGGAGCTAACAGAAATGCAGATCTGGAGATAGTATGCTTGTACTCATCAGAATTCCCATATGCTAGGAAGGTTTTCTCTTGATTATCTGCATCCAAATGTACCTCATCTTGGGAGATTAACCAGGGCATAAATTCCATAGAGAATCTAGCTATATATTTTTCTACTTCTACCCTTTTTTAAAAGGGGAAAGGGGAAACGAAGGGAAGGAAATGAAAATGGTAAGAATGTCCACCATTCATCTTGTAATCAAATAAACAGAAACTTTGCCTACCCTAAAATACCATTATTTTTAATAAGATAAAGACAATAAACATTCCTCAGATGAAGCACTACCAGGTCTGTTTTAGCTTCTTTTTTTTTTTTAGAATGCTCAAAATAAGATTAAAATCTATTATTTGTACTATGAAGGACAGACACCAATGTTAGCGTCCCCTCACAAACAAACACCATGAGCTTCAAGGTGATGATCATCCAACATCAACTTCACTAGGTTGGCCACCTCATTTGGATATCCAACTCCAGACTACTCCCAAACCCAGTGTTATTCTCCCAGATCAATCAAGGCATATGCTCAAGAGGAGGGCAGGGAAAGTGCTTCAAGGATGTCCTCAAGGCCAACTTGAAAAAATGCAACATCAACATGACCTCATGGGAGATTATTGCCCAGGACCACCCCAAATGGAAGAAGAGTCTGCTGCAAGGATCTCAGTGCTTTGAAACCTCATGACAACAACAAGAGACAGAAAAGCACCAGTGGCAGAAACAAAGTGTTGTGAACTAAACCAAAAATCCAGAGCCACTCACTGTACACAGAAACACGTGCTTGAGTTGCAGTAGAACCTGTCAATCCCAGATTGGCCTTGTCAGCCATCTTTGGACCCACAGATAAGGCAATCATGGAAGACAATCATCCTTAACTGTGAGGGATTACCAATAATAATGAGTACCAAGGGTGCTTGTCATTGATCAGGAAACCATTGAACCAGGTGCTATACAAACACAAAACAAAAAGATGGCCCTTTTCCCAAAGTATTTAGAACGTTCATTACTAAATGCAAAATTAGTTAATTATTGCAGAATTCATCCACTGTATTGTAAACATAAACATGGGCCTATTTCAGCAAATAAGTTTGCTTCGGTAAACACGATTCTCAGGCAATGCAAATGAAGTTTTGCATTTTGAAACGTGGAAGTGTGTGTATTTTTCTTTAATGTGGAAATAGTCCTTTTACAGAATGTTACAGAAGGCAAAATTCAGTGGGAGTGAAACTGCATGAAATGAAACTGACATTTCATGAGAAGTTCTTCAAAACCGAATGTTAACTTTTTCAATGCTCTACAGCATGAATTTACAACAGGGTAATTAGAATAAGTGAAAGGACATAAACTTTTCTCAATGGTCTGACAGCACTTATGTGGTGTAACAGCACGACCAACCACATAAACAAAAGCAAACCACTGTTGAATAGATTTTGGTAACATCCTCTTCCCACAGTCAATAGGATACCTCCCTGCACTGGCATGAGACCTCCATTCATAGTGCAAGGTTACCAATTACCACAAATCTATAACCAAATGATACAGAAATAGAGAGGAAAGGGTCTATGATCCTTTTAATCCTGCTACCTAGAACAAGAGGTTCCTATTTATCTTCAGGTTTTCACACATCTGCAAGTACCTTTTTAGCTTACCAGTTTTCCTGTGTGGAATATGCATATATAATAGGTTGAATTTGTCTCAAGGTCTATAACAATGAAATGATGAACATATCCCTGAGTCAGGTATGCTTGACTCTGTAGGCCTTCCTTTACTGAAACAGACATTAGCATACAACTCACAAAGCTATGTAGAAATGGATGGCACATACCAATTCTTTATGTTCTTCCAGGTTCTTAAAATGTTTATCTGACAGATATTTCATAATGTTTTAGAGGCTTCAGATTTTCTTTTATTTGTCTGATAATGAAAAAGCATTACAGACCTTGTGCATGCAGTTAACTGGTTGAGCAACATAGCTAAACAGATCTTTATAAAGAGGGTGTTGTCTGCAATGTGCAATACTGTTTTTAGTGTTCACGGTGTGGTATCCTGTAAGCTTATCATTCACCTTGTAGTTTGAGTAGGGCATGGTGCCACTGCCAGAACAACAAGAAAACATAGTGTAATAGATACAACCATGATTTGAGTCCAAAGGAATCTAAAGCCAGATTCTTAGTATGTGCCCATTGACTTTGTGCTCTGCTTTTAATAGGAATTGGAGATCTGGCTCACTCTAAGAATTTATTTAATAAAAAATTAGGCCTAAACATGTACTTTTCTTAAATGCTTCTTCTTAGTGTGCCTTAACATCATTTTCTTTATTACATTTCAGAATGAAGGAAATAAAATATTTTTCTTTCTTACCTATCAATCTTCTTCTGCAAGATTCCCCAAACTATTGCATATCTATTAAATCACCTCAACCATCTGTGAGAAGGAAAATAGTATAAATACAAACATGTTGCTCTTTATCCTATAACTTTCCTTATGCTAGCTGTTTCAGAAGGCACTATGATGATCCCACTCACCTTCTAGGGCTCTCTCAAGATCACTCATAAAATCAATAAAAGAAATACAGCCTTTTGCCTAAGTATGCAGCCAGCACTTTGTCTGAATTACTATCTCTAGTTCTTTCCTCATCTTGAAAAATAAGCAGCAGTTATACAAACAAGAAGAAAATGCTTGCGCCTTACACCTGTGCAATTGCTTAAGCAAGGGAATTATGCTTATTCAAGTTTGCAAATAAGGGCTGCTGATACAATATGTGAACAAAAGGAACTATTAAGATAAATTAAATTCTTGCTCTCTTTCCTGCCAGCTGAGAAGCATCCTGTTCCTCCTGCACCTCCTGGGTCTCCCTGCTTGCATCTAGATTTTTCCTTTGGCAGATACGCAGACAAACCAGCAGGTAAGGGTTGGAGTTCAACATTTCCTCCTTTTCTGATCTCATTAGCATGAGACTCAGACGGAGCTGCTCCATTCAATGTGGCTGGTCTCAGCTTGATTTAGGGTTTCTAAGGGTGGAAAGAGATGCCACCTCTCTCCTGCCATAAACATTTTTACAGAGGTACAAAGGCCAAGTGAACAGATATCTATACCTCTTGTCACAACACAAACACCAAAAATTTGTAGCTGTGACAAAGGTGGCAAGATTGTATGCTGCTTTATTGCAGCAGATGCCTGTTTGCTTTATGGTGTCAGAGCATGTGCAGCCCAAAGCTGCCTGCACTCTCTAGCTACTCCAGGCAGGCACTTCCAGGATTTTAAGAGCCTGATCCTGTCTACCCCAGGACTTCCTATTCAGGATCAGGCCTCTCAAGCCCCTGCTGTCCCTGCTAACAGAGGCACATCTCTGTAAGTGGGAAACATGTTGACCATTGTCTCAAAATACCTGGCCTCTGGCCAACATGGGACAATAGACAATGTGTGTTTCACAACATAAAGTGGATCATCTGTGTTTGGGTGTATCCTGCCACAGATGATCCACTTCATTTGGCAATATCTGTTTATACCCTAAGTCCTGTTCATGGACACTGCAACCAACCAATAGCAACACGGGATGTTAGCATCTGATACTGTTCTATTCTAATGAGAAATTATGGCTAGTGGTGACTATGCCAAACTCCCTTAGCTGCCAGAATACTCTTATCTTATAGCCTTCATTTGCTGGTAAAAGTACACACCCTGTACTTTTGTGAACTTGTATATTCATGGATATTATTTCTTCTTCCTATCAAATAACAAAGAGATTGGCAGAGCATGATCCAAACTTCAAAACCTCTCTAAGTTATTTTTCTCTGTTCCAAATAACTTCAGGATAAGTAAATGTGGAGTGAAGGCTGCATGAAAGATAATATGTGGACTTTTCCAAAAATCCCACTAGTTACAAGGTTTTTACTCTTGTACAATCTTGGTTAGCTGCAAGGGGTTATGCTAGCTTTACGTGGCGGACCCAAAATTAGAAGCTGGTCCACTATATTTACTAGCATATTGGTGATAATGTTTAACATTTACATAGCTGTTTGTATTTAAACATTGTCCAGTAAAATCTTTTTATGGTCAGTAAGTAAGAGTGTATCCATTTGGAGATTGAAATGGAGAAATAGAAGGATTTCTATTTTTTTAAGGGGGTGGCTATAGTTCTACCCCGGTACAGATGAGATGAAACCCAATATATCTATGATCATTCCACATTTTAAGAGAAAAAAACATTGCATAATGGATTTTAATTGACTCCCCAGTATGTGAATGTTCTATAATGTATAAAAATGTGCAGACAAGCCATGGTTGTTCCCAAGACAGGGCTCTGGTCTAAGAGCAAGGAAATGTTGGTTCTAAATCTTAAAAGTCATTTAAGCCCTTGGTGCTTCTGTGTCCTTTCCTATCCTTTATGTATCTTGCCTATTTATATTGTACAACCTATGGGGCAGGGACTGTCTCCTAGTATGTATCTAATGCCTGGCAAAATGGACCCACAATTGGAACAACAAGATACCCTTGTAATACAAAAGAACTCAAATATCAGACCATGCTACAACATGCAATGGTAAACCAAGGTCTTGATGTTATCTCTATTTTTAAAACAAAAATATCACTTTTGTTACATCAAGGACACTGTAGTGAGGATAGATTGGTACAAATATGGTCTGTCCCAAAACTGCTCAGACATTTTGCTCTTTTTCTCTTGCTGACAGGATCATGTGAGTTTCACTCACATATATTATGCCCACTGTATTTTATTATCCAGTTATAATATAGCCTTGGACACCAGTGATCCAAAGTAATACTCAAGCTGCCAACCAGACATTCACAGTGATTTAGATGTATACACCTCTTCAATTATCCTCACATTACATAAATTACAGAATACTCTATGCTCATACAGGTAACAAAAAAGTAAAAATCTTCTTTCACTAAATCAAATATATGCACCTATATAAATATTACAAGCTTTGGTAGCAAGACAGGGCAGTGTATCCCAGTTTCATTAACATCTCTAGGCCATCCAAAATTTTTATACAGCTCCAATCTCTTAAGAGCATTTTTCAGTTTGAAGATGCATTTTGGATATGGCACCAGACACAAATTTCATATAAAACCAAAGTTCCTTAGAAAGCTACCTACGTTCAAATCCTATTTACTATACTTTTTCTTCATCACCAAAGATGTAATTTTGTCTTTCTCACTAACCAGGGCCTCTTCTCTCTGAGAGCTAGTAGAAAATGTAGAAAAATATTTTATTGTTGAAGCTAACTACATTGCAATATTCACTGCCTGCCTATGCTTTTAAGGTAAATTTCACCTCAGTTCACCATCTAAATCCCACTGGCTTACATGGGTTATAAATGGTACCCACACCTGCTGTCAGTCCTTTACACAGAGATGCAGTCCTCCGTGGCAGACAATTGTCATTTGCAGGATACATTTGCCCTTCCAGACAGTGCAACATGCACTTACAATGTAAATAAAACATAGGAACTGAAATGACCAGAACTTCCCCATGCATCAGTCCATGGCTGTAAAATTACTAGGTTTTATTGCAACATAGTGGCATGGCAATTAGAGATCAAAAAGATCACTTAGATTATCCAGTTTATTTCACTGCAAGAGCTCAGTAGGGCATATTACATGCTAAACCATACCTGCCCTAGATATTATCCAAAATGCTGAACAGATAAAGTACATTATTGCAGTTTGCCTTTATAATGGTTGATATCTGCTCTGTTTTGGCATGCGGTGTTATGATGTGATTCATGGCAAGAAAAGTTTTCAGACTTTGTTTTATCTGTAACCTGAACCTTGCAATGTTTATCAGAATATAGTGTGACCATATTTGCTAGGGATGTAGTTAACTGAAGCACAGATCTTGGATTCTTGATGTAAATAATGTAATAAAAAGTTACTCTATATCAAACTGATATTTCCTATAGTGCTTGCAACAGTATTTCATTCTAAGCTACAGGTTGCAGCTGGTCTGTCCCTTGCTGTATGCTGCTAAGTGCTTAGACTGGCACTTTACTATCAGAATAGAACAAATCTAGGCTAATGTGTGTAGTATAAAGAGTCCCAGGGAGCCACAGCTCCTCATTCTCCATCCATTCTTTCCAGTTTTTCTGCTGTTGGACTCTGGATAATTGCAGTTTAATTGGGTGACATGAAATGAAAACTGTGTCCACATTATCCAGGATTATCTCTTTTTCCTGAAGCCTGCCACCAATTGAAAGGAGCCCATTTATCAGTCCAAAGAGCTGTGCTCAGTTGCTTTTACGAGCTGGGAAGAGTGTGAGAACAGGCTAGAAATGGGAGAAAAGAACTTGACAGCTAAGAAAAATTATTTCAGTTGTTTATCATGAGGAAAGTTTATCTGATTCTTTACAAAATGATATGGAGGCACAGAGTGTCAAGCCATGAGTAATGAACATTGACCAAGTTTGCTTCCTCAACTTGATGTGCTCCAGCACTGCCTCCCTTTTGTGTGGGCACAGATCAACTTTAAAAGCTTCTTTCAGGCAGCATGAATGCACTTCATTTTACCAAAAAGAACTTTGTATTGATAGCTAGAAAAAAGGAAGGTTGTTTAAAAAGGAAGGGTAGACAATCAGGACAAAATGAAGAGCTTTCAGTTTCCATTATGAGCATGTCGCTCTATTCTTTTCAGCTGTTTATACATTCCCAGCACAATAATGCCTCTTTGCAGTAATATGTTTCCCCTTTTACACTATTCATATTGAAAAAAGCCCTCACATCATGACCATGGTAATAAATACTATAGAAATGTGGGTATAATGTCAATTTGCATTCTGTGCAAAGATCAAGGTAAACCTAAAGGCCAAAAGAATATTCCACTAATGCTCATTCATCATTCTACAGTTCCAGGTAAAAGAAGGACCTTGTCACTACACCGCAAACCCTTTCAATTGCTAGCGCATTTGTGTGAATATTTTAGCCTAATGCACTGATTGTTAAATAGAAAGAGCAGTCTTTGAAATTGTCTACTGCACTCAAATCCCTAGCTTCACAAGGTCCGGGCAGGAGTGGTTTCTATTCAGAAAGAAATAGAGGCTTTAGTTCAGTAAAGCACAGTGTGTATGAAGGTTACTGAGGATATTATGAGTCATTAAATGAAAGTTTTTCAAGGAAAAAAGCTCATAATCTATAATGGCTACTGTAAATACACAGTAAACACCTTACACACATGCATAACATTGTGTTAGCTGTCTTTACACTTCCAATTATCAATCTAATTGAAAGAAGGTTTTTAGATGTGCAAAATGGAGAGTTTACTGTTTCCCTCATAGAAATAATGGAAAATGAGCTGGAAGTGACATCAAGAAGCCATCTAGTCCATCTCCCTGTCCAAAGGCTGGATCAGTTTTACCGCACGAATTTCTGATGGATGTCTTTCTACCCTATCCTTAAAAGCCTCCAGTAATTTCCAGTGATGGAACCCCTCTACATCATTCTAGTGCTTAGAGAGGGTGTTTTTTCCTATGTGTAATCTAAATCTCCCTTGTTGAAATTTATACCCATTTCTTCTTGGTCTATCTCTAGTAAGCATGGAGAACAATTTGCTACCTTCCTCTTTACAGTACCTTTTCACATATGTGAAGACTGTTATAATATCTTCTGTCAGTTGTCTCTTCTTTACACTAAAGAAAACCGGCCCTTTCAATCTTGTCTCATCTTATCTCATGTTTTTGAACTTTTTGTTATTTGTATGGGTCTTCTCTGGACTTATTTCCAATTGGCCCACCACTCTTTTGATATATGGTTCCCCAAACTGGACAGAGAACTGGCCAGAGAACTAGACAGGTGGGGCTTTATTAGTATTATGGAAGGATTGGTGCATGGTTTACATTTAACATTCCTGTTTCTGTATCCCATGGATATCACAACAGTATGATACTGTTGATGTATGTTCTGCTTGTGACCCATAATAAGCAAAACAAGACATTCTCTATATTGCATTTGTGCAGATGATTAATTCCTACATAGCTATATCTGTCCATTCTAAAAGAGATTCATCAGCTAAGATATACATTGTATACATATATGTTTGCTCTTGATCTCCTTTTCTTTCACTACACACACACACATATTAATCAAAAAATTGGTAGATCTCTCTTGCCTTCATTTCTGACATATCCATGCTCTCTCTCCCTCTCATATATATATATTATATATATGTATATATGTGTGTGTGTGTGTGGGTGCATATATATGTATACATATAGACAGACAGGCAGACAGATAGATAGATGGTTGCATACCCTGATCAAAAGCCCACTTGTATCAAGGAAGACAACTAATTAACTTAAACTGGCTTTGGATCAGTCTATTATATGTTTGTGTGCTGATTGGAGATTTATGAAAGAGATATCAAAACTGTCCTAGGAGGCAGAGCTCACTGATGCCTGCCCAGTATTGCATAAAGATGACTGTACTACTACTGGTTTTGAAGCTAATGTACACAGAGGAATAATGGTGCATTTCAGTTTAGTGACCCATATTGTGATGGTATAGACATGTGGTACCTCCTCTCAGATGAGTGTCACACTGTCTGCATGGGGTAGCTTACCGTACATTTATCTACTGAAGGGTTTGTATGGCTTTCTCCGAAACATACTCACTGCTTGCAATGTTGAAGACAGTGGCCCCAATAATGGTCTCAGCTAGTATGAAAATTCCTATATTTGCTCATTATCTTTCTTTGGGACCGAAGTTACAAGTGATAGTGATATCCGGGTGCAGAAGATGATGAATACTATTAGAAAGACACAATTAGCATGTTTTTACCATTAAAAAAGTCATAGTTTGTAATAAGCTCCTGGAGGCTTAAAAGTAAAATCAGTTTCTTTTCCATTTTTTTATTATTACTTAGCAGCACATACAATTCCAGGTGTGCACCTCGGGGCAGACAGTGGGGCAGCACAGCCCGCCCTGAGGTGCCCATGCAGTCGCTGCCAGCACGGAGCTGATACTGGAGCTGTGCAGCCTGGCACAGCTGTTTGCATTCTGCCCGCTGCTTGCTGCAGCTGCCCAGAGTCTGGGCTGGCTACAAACAATTGTGCTGGGCTCATCACCTCCATGCCGGAGTGGGGGAGAGACCAGGGCTGTGCTGCCTCAGGCCCCTCCCTTACCACCCGCTCCGAAGTACACCTGTACATGCTGGTGCTGAGCTGATGCCGGAGCCCAGCTCTGGGGAGCTGTTGCCACCTGAGATCCCGGGCTGCTCCCAGCAGGCAGCTGAGATGCTGCAAGCCCTCCTGGGAGCAGCCTGGCCTCCAACAGCTACCCAGAGCTGGTGTAGCTGCTGGCAGCCACAGAGCCAGGCTGGGCGGCAGGGAATTTGGGTGGGGGGAAAGGCACAGCAAGGCTGGGGGGTAGGGGCTTTGAGTGAGGGGCAAGGGGCACAAGCAGGGCACCCTGCCATGTACCCCTTGCCCTCATTTTGTTTTTTTGCCATGCCAGCACTCTGGTACCTTCTGAGGTAGGCATTGTGGTGTTTTTTGGCACTCCAGTTTTGTGCCAAGGCCAAAGCTAGCCCACCCTGCAATGGGGGAGGAGGGGTTGCAGAGGAAATGCGAGGCATCCTGGGATGCTTGGGGACTGTGAGTTACCTTGAATCTGGAGGAGATCTGGGACCAAAATTCAATAAACTGATTTAACCTAAATAAGTTAAGTCTGATATTACATCCATCCAGGTTTATCTTAAACTGGTTTTGGACATTTTGAAAGTGGTTTACGTGCACGGGACTTCCGTTGTGTTACAGATTTGAACCAGTTTTCGATCACTTATGCCAGTTTGTCTGTAATTTCTGTCCTTAGCCACGGAGATAAAAGCCGCCTCATGCTTTCAAACCATGCACTTCCCTAAATGGGACGATTGATATATTTATTGTAGCTGGGCATCATGTATTTAAGAACCAGCATTTTCCAATGATAAACATTAGATTATAAAATATAGGTCCCCTGCCCCTCCTCCTCATGCTTGTTTTTAATGGGTGGTAGAACTGTTTGTCATGAATCCTGGCTCTAAGAATGCTAGCATAGTTTCTGGTTCTGTACATGCTGTACACTGGAATCATAGAAGGTGGAGCTTGGCACTGAGAATCCCAGTTTCCGGATACTTTCCTCAGCCTTACTAGCAGGGATCCTGGTTTTCTATGATAAAAAATCCTCAATTTTTGGATGAAAAAATAACCCAAAATCCATATATTTCTGTGATTAAAATGAAACACCACTACATATATATTTCTATATTAGTGGTATTTCATTTTAAACAGGGAAGAATTTGGATTTTGGGTTACTTTATTTAAACCAAAAAATGGGGATTTTTTTTTTCAAATCAGAGAAAACTGGGGTCCCTCCTTATCAGACACACAGTTATAATGACCAAAGAGAAACTGTTATAATGACCAAAGAGAAACAAAGTGGGACTTTAGGTTAGCTGCCTCACAGGTGTTGCAAGGCTTAATTGATTAAAATTTGTGAAGTATTTTTAGATACTTACATAAATGCTGCTTTATAAATATGATTAGCACCGAGTACAACAGGGCCCTGGTCCAGGTCCAGGAGTGGGTCTTCTCAATGCTAAACTATTACAAATAAATATGGCCTAATGATTCACTTAAGTCAAAATTCACTACCAGATCTTTGTATTATATTTTAATAACTTATGTTTTTGCTACCTATTCAATGAATGCATTCTAGTTCATTCATTGTGCATATGCTAAAAGCCAAGTATATAGGTTGATAATGCCATGACAATTTTGGCTATCCTGTGTGTCGGCCAGCCAACCGGTCAGAGCCGACTGAGGGAAATGGTGTTTAATTAAGCAGAAGTCAGGCGGGCTGGTGGATGGAGAGGTGGAACACAATGTGTTGGTTGCAAAAAATAACTTTTACTTTAGCTTTACTTACACCGCTGGTGGCCGCAACGCAGGCAGTAAAGTTGCTTGCATAGTTACACTTTTTGAGTTAAACTTAATGAGTTTGCAAAATGAAACTGTAGGCGCAATGAGCATGCAGGGCAAGGAATACGTCGGGAACAGACGGGGAGATGTTGGTGGGTGATCAGTCTGCCAGCTTTTCTCTGCCGTGTGGCAAGGTCCTCCGTACCTTACCACGTGTTCAGAGCTCTCCAACTTGGGCAGAAACAACGCAAACTTTTATACCTTTAGAATAGCCAATGAAAATCTGCCAAGTAGGAATACTTAATTAGGTGGGACATGACTAAATTTAGGGTAAGGCCAATTATTTGGAGGGGCGGTCTATTGTGTTAGGGACACTCACTTGGTTTGGGTTGTGACATGCCCCCTTGACCATGACACAATAGATCAAGCACCTAGATTAGAGGTAGTTTTCATACATGTGCTTGTTGTCTTCACAAGGGTCAGGCAAATGAGTATATGCATAAGCAGGTAACTTCATCAACTGTTTTTTGGTTAACTGTAAAACACAACATCCCATACAAACAACTAGCATAATTATTATAAACAGTAACAACACAAGGGTCAACAAGTTTATATGCCACGAAGATGCATCCCATCCCATCCAACCAAAAACACCAGCTAACCATCCCTTTCCGATCCCGACGATCTTGTTGGTATCTTCAGCCACCCACTTTATGCGGTCAAGTTGTTCTTCTAACAGGACCGTGACATTAGGTATACTAATGCAACAATATTCTCTAGACAAGTTAATGTATTGACAAACACCTCCTAGGTGTAGCAACATAGCGTCTAGTGTCAAGCAGTTTTGCGTGATCATATGCAAGGTAGCTTGTAGTTGTCAATTTAACAGTCGCAGGGATGTCCGGGTACTGTTGGATAGAACTTCAACTTGTTCAGCTAACTCAGCGATAGCGACTCTTGCTTTGCCTATTCCTATTCCCCATGCAAAATAAGCTCCAAGCGTCCACACAAATTTTTGGCAGACTCGTTCGCCCTGTGTCAACTTACTCCACACTGTAACGTGTCACTTATGGTGACGAAGTACGGCCGGGCTGTTTGGGTGAGCTGTGTTAACACTTAAAGGAGGGCAGAGCATTACTGTACTCAAAAAACATTGGACACCTATTAGGGAGGCTGGGAGGTTAGTATAAAGTTGCCCATCCGAACAAACATATAACATCCCTAAAGGGGCTGGTGTACTAATTAGTGCACAGCTCTGACTTTTCACCTGAGTAAGGCTACCTCCCTAGGGAGATTAACTGTAATGGTAGGTGCATCATAGCCATGGCAGCACTGACTAAGTCTAGCCATGATTAAAATGGGGTAAAAGAACAAGTGCCAGTCTTGAGCATCTGATATATTAATGGCTAGTAACTTGTTCCAAGAGACCAGTGATCAGGGCCGTCGGAAAACAGATGGAACAAAACCAGAATTATCTTGTGTTTTCATTTTGTTCAGGCCTGGTGGAAGGGCTAGGTACCATGCTGGCATGATGGCTATAATATCCCAGGCTAACGAGTTATTGTCCCTGGACCAATTTATTCCTTCTGGGTTAATTCCCCACGGTATCTCTGAACACGCAATGTTATAGAAGAGCCGGACGGGGGCAGGTGGCAACATAGCCTTTAATAGGCAGACAGAGCAGTTCATTTTAGCTATGATTAAATTTTGCGGCCAGAAATACCGGTAATAAACGATGTGTTGGCACTGGGAATACATAGAAGAATGTTGAGTTATAGTAATATTGGGAGTTGGATCAGCATCTGGGGCTTTAAACCATTAGCATCACTGAAAGGATATACAAAAGGGGTTAACACCGGGTCATTAACAGAGTGGGGCAGGCGTAAGCATGCGGTGAGTCCTGACTTTTCATTATCTCCTGTAATGTTCGCTCAGAGTGATAAAAGGGACAAAACTGAGTTACAGGTTGTGGAGTCAGTTCCATTCACTGGAAAACCTGTTAGGAACAGTAGGAATAGGGTGATTGCCCTGCGCGCAACATACGAGTAGGTGGCCATCTCTGCATTGACTCAGGTGTGCTGTGGTTTGATGCTTGGTGGATCTAACGATCAGGCAGCTGTAGATTTGCTACTTCATCACAACCGGACGTGTAAGGAGAGAAAAACAACAAGAGGGAGCAATAAACAGGTTCAATACAATGAAACCGGGTGAATGGTGGATTGACAAGTCAACCAGTTGTGGTGGACGATGATGGGAGGGCGATCAGGCTTTTCCTCCAACAGGATGGAATAGGTGTTAGGATACTGTTCTGACCGTTGAACTGCTCCCTTATAGACTTGTGGATGAGATTGGCGAGGGCGCGGTATCGAGACCCACACTAACTCGTCGGGATGGAATTTAGATTCCCAGGGTGGAGGTTTCTTAGCATTAATTTCATCCCATAGGGGTTTTGCGGTGTTCAATGAAATCAGAATGTCATGATTGTTCTTAGTCCAGTTTTTATACGTCCCTTCTCCTCTGAGACAAAGTTCCTCCTTGTATAGGCCGATGTGTTGCTCCACAACACCGTTGGATTGCAGATGGTATGACAGATGGAGATGCCATGAGATGTTGTGAAGACAGGTGAACTTTTCCAGGATGTTAGAATTGAATGGGGGTCCTCCGTCAGAGTGAATTTCATGAGGGGGTTTTCCAGGTGGCAAATGCAGCAGTTAAGGCGGAGATAATGGCAGTGGCGTTGCTTTTCCGCAGAGGAATGACTTGCAGCTGGCGTGTTCCCAAATCAACGATGACTAATCCCTTATTTGGTGGCTCGGATCCCGGGAGGAGTCCAAGCAGCTCCACCTGCCAGACCCTTCCCACCTGGAATTGCTAGGGGTTGAAAGCTCCATCTTGATGTTTGGTCTGATGGCACTTCTCTTTGGCATGTATTTCACAGGCTTGAGCTACCTTTTCCCAATCAGGTCAAACTCCATATGAAGTAAGCTCTGTAGCAGCCTGACACCAGCATCGATGGCTGGCCCGCGGTCCCAGGTGACCCCAATTTTCATGAAGCCAAATGAGGAACGGACTTACTTTAGGACCGGGAGTAGCTGTGATAGGCGCAGCTATGTTGGTCTGGAATGGATCTTCCAAGAGTTTATCAATGATCTCATGCACTGGATTGGTGTCGGAGCAATGTAACTTGGCATGCTTAACTAATGGAAGCCATATAAATTTAATCAAGGTTTCCCAAATATCTTCCCAATTACTCAAATTTTCAATGGGCAAAGCAGTACTGGTGAGAATTTTATAAATGTATTGTGAGTCGATTGCAATGACTGGAACTGGAAGCATATCATTGTGGTGAGTTAGACAATGTTGCAGCACCTTAAGAAATCCTAGCAGTTTGGATTTATAAGCAGAGTTGTCATCTGGGTGAGCTTGAAATATTTCCGTATCATGACAGGCTTTACAATAATACTCATAGCCTCCACCACGTCGGGAGGTCCCGTCAGAGGCCATCCAGGCCGGGGTAGAAGTTCCATACAGCGTTGGGGGTTTTTTCTCATCCTCCGGACTGGGGTCGGGTGTTATGTCTTCAAATTTCCAGCAACACCAATTATAATGATGGGTGAGCACCAACGTATTCCACGTCTTAAGCTCTCCTTGAAAATGCGGGTCGACTTTTTCTGCATCCAGCAAAGGCAACAAAGTAGCTGCAGAAGCACGGAGCGTTCGGTGCCCCCTTGCTAATGGCTCCACTAGCTGTCCAGCTAGGAGGATTTTCCCTATGGCTCCATACTGGTGTTGTGCTGCTTGAAGAGTCTTATGAGCGGTATATACTAGATTATTGCAAGGATTATGTGCGACAGCCCACACATGGTTGGTGGTGAATCCAAGGGTCACGACCAGTGGTTCACAGATGTTGATTGCATGAAGCTGCGTACCCCTGACAGTGGTCAAAAGGTGGTGCAGGTTCCGTTGATCCCCTTCCATCCAAGGTGTGGATTTTCAGGACTTCTCACGGATCTGTCACTGCAATTTAGCGAGGAGCAGTAGGTGGCTGGAATTGACATAATGTCGGTACCAATTTAAGTGACCTAAAAGCTGCTGAAAATGTCTTTTAGTTATGGGCGAAGATTTCTTTAATGGGTCAATGTCAGGACCATCATGCGAGATACCATGACGGATGGGGCCAACAAATCGGGTGCCGAGGCATGTGATGTCAGCTACAGGATGCAGGTGTGACTTTTCCTTGTTAACCGTCCATCCTTCACTTTGAAGATGGGCTACTAGTTGGTTGACTATGCTAGTAACGATGGATCTGTCATGGCCCATAATAGCGATGTTATCAACATAACTCCAGATTCTTAATTCCTCTTCTGGTGGAAGGGTGTGTGAGGCGCAAAAGTTCTTCAGGGTATTGTTCATGGCACCAGTAGCCAATGACAGGGTGTTGCAGTACCCCTGCGGGCAGACTGTCCACTTATATATCATGCCTTCAACACACATATTTAACACTCCCTCGGGGTCAATAATCGGAATTGAGAAAAACGTTCTTTAAGTCTAGTGTGACCCCAACCCACTCATTTCACTGAAATTGTGCTGTCTCGGACATGCATTGTGGTAGGGTGGATGGGTTAGGTTGCTGAAGTACTTGACACCTTTTGCTGGCTTCCCTATAACCAACGACTAGCCATGTTTCGTTGGGTTTTCCAGGTTTTGCGAATCCCCATCCCGGTGATAAGTAGGTGCTAGCAGTTACTGGTTTAATGCAACCTGTCGCTTGAGTCATCGCAGCAGGTTGGTAAGGGACCCTTTAAGGGAGTCCTTGGTTGGGATTGGCCAATATCGCCAGGTGGAGATGTTGCGGAGCGTTGATCAGTGCTAATCCGACTCTGGGATAGCAATGGAGAGCACTTGTAGCACTTGTTCTTTGAGGTTAAGCGCCTTGATTCCCGGCATTCCCAAGATATTGATGCCCCCTAGCACTGCCTCTAGGGTGCGTCAATGGCCTTGGATTGCAAATTTAACTTTTAATGGGACTGCAACAGCATTGAGTCCTTGTACCCTAATTGCTTTTGAGGTTTTCTGGTGCGGTGTCATTGGAGTGATCATGTTGACTTGGGCTCCGGTGTCAAGAAGAAGGAACACCCGCCATTGATCACTTGGGTTGGCTGGGTCATAAACAGTGAGTTCAGTATAGGGATGAAGGTCAGTAGGGTCGGGTTTAGATAGACCGCCAGTGTGTCCGGCAGCCACTACTTGGTTTTTTTGCTTGTCACTGAATGTGAAACCCAATGTGGCCGCTATATTTTGTTGCCTCTCATCTTCTAGGACACACAATTGATGCTTTGTGAGTCTGGAGTGGTTCAGGAGAAACCCAAACATAGCCCTTTCCTCAGTTGTTCTTTGGGGTAACAGTCCTGATTCCTGCGGAGGGCCGAATTCCTGGCGTCTCGGCCTCAGGGCCTCGACCAGGTATGCCAAGAACTGCTGCTCTGCACCTCTGAAGACTTTTTCGGATGGCTTCATGAGGGCCTGCAGCCATGGGAGTTGACTTAAAAGGTTTCCTGCCAGTTGGCCAACCACTGGGTTAAGGAGAAGTCGGAGCGTAATAGCATCTGTCCCTCCGTACACCTCTACACAGGATTCTATGCCATTGGGAGTCAGTGGAACGGCTCCAGGGTTCCGTAGGTGGCGGTAAGCCCATCCTCCACATTGTTGCATCTGCATTAGCCCCAGTGGGTGGGCTCTGGGGTTCCATGAGAGGTATGACACCCTGATTATGGCCAGTAGAAGTTGTTCTGCATTGGCCTTCTTCAGGTGACCCTCATGCTAGGAGTGGCATTTGTGGACCACTTGACCTGCAACAAAAGCTGGAAGCAGGATGGGCCAGTGGATGTTACCCATCACTACATCTAAATCAGTGGCATGTCCCCCACTCCATGAGGCTTGGCGTGTTAGGAAACTAGCCTCTTCCAGGTCTAGTAAGTCTGACCCAAATTTCACTACTAAGCACCCTAGCCATATGGCTAGTGACTCTTCAGATTTCATTTTTGATTCTCTGCACAACTCCTGCAATTAGCCCCTAATGCGAGTGCAGTATGTAGTGGTGGTACGAGTTGCACCCCGTGCATCAGTACCTTGCTTTTGCAATGCTATCAGGTGGGCTGCAGCCAGAAGAGGGTTAAATTTGTCAGGCGGGAGTGCTGGATACAACTTCCCTCCCTCATATGGGGGCGGTTCCACTGCTGATGCCTCACCAGTGGGTGGGGCTTCTTCTGGCATCACTCCGAGGGGCGGGGATGTGGGCAGTAACGTGGTCGGCCCGCCTCCCCGGGAGATTTTCATGCCCTTTTCACTTTCCTTGGCACCATTTTTGGTGGCGGCACCATGCAGTGGGCACCATTTTTGGGCATCAGCTTGGAGTCCCCCACCACTTGCTCCAGTGACTCCTTGCCCTCTGTGTGCAGCTGAGCCTCTAGATCTGCATTTTCTCACAGTAGACCCACTACCAAATGGAATAACACATTCATCATCTTCCTTTTATTCCACTTCGAGCCTCCTCACCTTGCCACGTGGTGGCCCTCAGTCTCCAGGCCTTCCCGGAGTTGGCTGAGGAGTTCATGACCACACGACCCAGACGCTAAAGCTGGACAGTTAAACCAATCCAGCGAGGTGGGTTCCCCTCCTTCCCTCATGTACCGGGTACATTGGGCAAACTCCTGAGCGGGGATAGGATTTTCCACCTTCTTCGCCTTCACCCCCACTAGGGACAGGGTTGATATTTCATCCGGGGGCTGATAATGAATCTGGCCTCTGGCCATTACGCAGCCAAATACCTCAGGGGAGAGGCTTGCTTTCCACTCTTTAATGGCTGCCTCTTCCCCCTTTACCGTGAAGTAGCTTCCGAGGAGGTTTTCTTCTCCCCCTTTAGCCACTTGATGATAAGCGATATGCGCCCAGAATTCATTTGCAGTGTCCACGCAACAGACCCCAGCGCACCAGGGGCAGCACTTAATTAGATTCTTCTCCACCACTGTGCCCTTGGATCCTGTTTGTGACACCATGTGTCGGCCGACCGACCAGTCAGAGCTGACTGGTGGAAATGGTATTTAATTAAGCAGACATCAGGCGGGCTGATGGATGGAGAGGTGGGACGCAGCGTGTTGATTGCAAAAAATAACTTTTACTTTAGCTTTACTTATGCTGCCGGTGGCCGTGACACAGGTGGTAAAGTTGCTTGCGTTACAGGATGAAGATAACGCAACGAGTTTGCAAGATGAACCTGTAGGCGCAACGAGCATGCAGGGCAAGGAATACATCGGGAACAGATGGGGAGATGTTGGTGGGTGATAAATTCGCCAGCTTTTCTCTGCCGTGTGGCAAGGTCCTCCGTACCTTACCACATGTTCAGAGCTCTCCAACTTGGGCGGAAACAATGCAAACTTTTATACCTTCAGAATAGCCAATGAAAATCTGCCAAGTAGGAATACTTAATTAGGAGGAACATGACTAAATTTAGGGTAAGGCCAATCATTTGGAGGGGCGGTCTATTGTGTTAGGGACACTCACTTGGTTTGGGTTGTGACATTCTGTACCCTGGTAAAATCATAGAATCATAGAAAATAAAATAATGGAAAATTAGGTTTGGAAAGGACCTCAGAAGGCCATCTTGTCCAATCCCCTGCTCAAAGAGGTGGATAAGAGTCAGTTATTCAGTAAATGTTGTTTTATTTACCATTTGAATGAAATATCCAATGCCTGCAGTGTCATCCCAGGCTTTGCATTATACTTTAAATGTCTTTGCCTCTGTGCTAGGCATGTTTATTAGTGGAGTCAGTGATCATTAACAGCATTAAAATCTTCCTAGTACCTGGCTTTATCTTGAGAGCATTTTGCTATTTCTGGTGAATTTATACAAAGCTTTTTAACACCTACATTGGTGTACTCTATGATCTTAGGAGAAAGGAGTAATATCTAAATGTCCCATTAAAGAGGTATACATATAAGACAAAGTCTGTGACAGGTGGCCATCTTGGGGCCACATCTCAACATCTTCCTCCACAACTTGCTCCCAAAAACTGGTGTAAAAAATGTGGGAGGCTGCCCATTTTAATGCCCCAATGCCAGGGGGTGCTGTCCATGTCTCCATACCACCCCTACACTATAGCCCATGCCTCACAGATGGCATCCATGTTGCACAGTGCCTCACCATGACTAGTGCTCCAAGGTCTCACGAGGACTTTCACTCTCCCCTGGAGCTCGTTGTCACTATGCCACCACACTGTGTTTTCAGCTACTCAAAGTTCTGAACTTCTGACACAA
Organism: Caiman crocodilus; assembly: GCA_030014935.1. Lineage (NCBI taxonomy): Eukaryota > Metazoa > Chordata > Crocodylia > Alligatoridae > Caiman > Caiman crocodilus. Next base: position 107,792,856 of record JAGPOW010003316.1, on the reverse strand, counting down.
ACTTGGCCTCACTATGTCTGAGGACTTACTGGGGTCTCCCTCTGCCCCAAAACTTGGCCTTATCACGTCTGAGGGCTTACTGGGGTCTCAACTTCTGGCCCAACTGCAGCCTCAGGCATCCATAGACTTACCTTGGCCTACCTGCCCCCTTCCTGGGGCTTCAATTTATGCCCTTCTACTAGGGCCTTCCTCCTATGCCTTTTCACTAGGGCCTTCTGGTCCCTCTTTCCAGGGGTCACTGGGGTTCTGCATCTGCCTGTAGATCTTAAGCATCATAATGACATACCTGCCCCTTCCAGTCTCCCATGCTGGGACCAATTCCTGGTCCCCTCTCTGCGGTTACTCTAACTATCTGCTCCCTTTCTCACTGGGGCTTTCAGAATCTTCTACCCCATTGGGCTCAGGTGTCCAGAGTTGTGCCCCCCCCATGCCTGTCCCTATACCTGAGTAACCCACCATGATGTGGAGGCTGGGGTTATAAGGCACCGTTATCTGCCTTTTACTGGGGAGGCAACTGGCCTGGGATTTCTAGGGCACTGCCCCACCATGGGTGATCCCACCAGCCATCCTTTCCCAACAGGGTGCAGTTTTTGGTCACAGCCAGGACCAACACAGGTCTACCTGCTTTGGTCTTATCACTACTGGACTATATGCTGTTCCTGAGTTGCTCTCTCTACTCGACCTTCTATGTCAGCCTCCTACTGCTGGCTGTCTCTCACTGGCCCAACTGTCCGAACCCCACATTGGATGTCTCCTATCCAGAGGCTGAGTTTCAGCCTCCTTCATTTCAGCCTACTGTCTCACTGAGCCTTTCTTCTCTTTGACAGTGATGTCCCCCCATACCTAGGGAACTTTCAGCCTCCTTAGGCTCTGGTCCCACCTCCATACCAGTCAGGGTGCTAGATGGCTCATCATGACCCAGGCCTACCCCTCACATTGGGCTTAATTGCCATTCGGTCTGCTTGCCCTGGACCTCTTGCATTGACCATTCAGGGTTTGTTGGTCTCAGCCCCACAGTAGCTGCCCTCGTTAGATGACAGGGGTTCCTTTCTGGGCCCCACGATACAGCCATCTCACACTGGGCTTGCTTAGAGACCCAGAGATCTTAGTAACCCAGCTCTACTCTCAACTTAGAGCCCCAGGCCTCACCCCTGCCTGTTCTAAATCAGGGGCTCACCTAGCCCTGTGTAGGCCTGCAAACAATAAGTCCCTTCCCAGGATGGTCCTTGTTCTGTTTAGGCCCAAAGCATTCTTTCTGGGGCTTAGACCCTCCTCGGGCCCCTAGGTACCCCCTCCATCCCCATAGTTCCTCCCTAGACCTCCAGGTGTACCTGGGAGCAGTAAATCTCAAGCTAGAGATTTTATCACAGCAGCAAGTGCTGACTTTACCTGCCAGAACCTGTTCTTATGCTATGGCTCTACAGCTCAGCCCCAGTCAGGTGGCCAGCTGGGTGTCTTGTGACCACCTGATTGCCTCCACAGTCACCTGCAGGTTGCCACTCATTCTGCTCAAGCCCTTAAAGTGGCAGGCATTGAAGACGCACTGCCACAAAATTCTTTTTAATTTTGAATGTTCAGGATGTATAAGGTATGTTTCCTGTTAAGGAAACTGCTTCGTCCTTTTCACTGAACTATTAATACTTTTTTAAAATCGGGTTTACTCATTCTATTCTGTGTTCAACATGCTGCCATTGAGAAGTAATAAAAAGCCACACATAAATCATCTCTTTGCATAATAGTTTTCTGTAATGTGTCCTTTGTCTGGACTTGGAGAGTTCAGCCCATTTTTCATCCATTTTCTATCTTTATATATTCAACACTGTACATTAAGTACCAAGTATTAAGGTGCTGTAAATTGGGATCACTCCATTGAAGGCAGTGGCATCATGGTGATTTGTGCCACAGAAAGAGTTGACTCCATTTCTTTTAGACCTAATAATCTGAACATAAAACACACCTAAAAGCTTTCATTATTCTTACAGTTGTGACACTGTAAGATATTTAATAAGATATGGGCTTTTGAGGTATTGTTTTACATCCAGAGGGTGCACCTGTGCACAGCTTAGCTTTACAAACAATAAAATGAACATACAGTTCATATAGTTTAAACATTTCAAAATATGTTTCCGTTTATGTCCCAGGGCCTCATGAAACCAAAACAGAAGTCAACAAAGAGGCCTAAAGAAGTCAGATTCAAACTGCAGCAGAATGCCCCCTTCCTTGATAGACTGTGATACCATATGCAAGGGGAGTTCTGATATAGACACTTATATGAGAAGCATAAAAAGGCGTATATATGCTAGCAACAGAGTATTTCTTCTTTGCATTAATGAACACTCCCTTTTCCACTTATTTCCAATACTTCTGTGTAACTATGGATGATGATTGTAACTATACAACATGGTATCAGTAGATTTGGAAGGGGAACTACTAATACTGTGTCCCCAAATGTTCGGCTTTCCATTCTTGATAGTCATGAGCTGTGAGCAGGTAGCTTGACATCTCAAAAATCAACTCAATGCATCTTTCTCTAAGGACAATAGCCTTGTTTACAGTAGGAAATACCATGTATTAAATGCTCAAAATGGGACCTTGCCCATTTGAAGTGAATGACATTTTTCCTTTCTCTTCAACAGGCTGAGGTTTCTGTCCATAGTGTAGACAAATCTGTGTTAACATTGTGCCTGCTTATTTTAATAGATGACACGATGTCAAACATGATAATCTTATCCACACCGAATGTCAACCATTACCACTTAAAGTTAATTAACACACGTTTCCAGTATGGATAAATCCAACGGGAGTCTGTCAATTGATTTGAATGGAAGATTAGGTTCCAAATGGACTGTAATAGTCTGTTTCCATCCTAACGTTTTAAGATGGCCCTGATTCCCTGTCTTTCTAACATTCAGTTAGAGTTTAAACTTAGTTTTAGAGCTGTTCACCTCTCATTCTGGTGCTCTATTTTTCAACATGATATTCACTTCTTTTGTGCTTTTGCATTCAGTATGTTTCACTTGACTGATAATAGCTACTGTTCTATCTTGAGCTCTACATACCAGTTCCCTGTAACACGATTGCAGTACTACCCCAAAGTGTGTGAGGATTTAAGCCACAGGTTTTCTAGTCTTTGAAGTGCCTGCAGGTTCCTCCTCTGAAGTGCCCATTTCTAATGCTGCAGTCAGCACCTTTTTTCTGTTTCATCTCACTTTCCTTTTCCCATCTCCCATGTTTATGCCTAAGGTGCTGGTTGTGACCTCTTATCTTATTCATTAGCCAGCAATTTTGATAGTTAGCAAGTTAAACACTGGGGATTTTACTGAAGTAACTAACAAATTGCCCATCAAGAATGATGGGGTAGGACGGCAGGGCTGGAGCCCGGCATCTGGTCCCATGCCCCACCTTGCCCCCCCCCACTCCTTGTCTAAACCCACTCCACCCCCACCCCCATCCTGGCACTGCAGGTCAGACCCTGTTCCCCTCTCCCCACCTCTGCTTTGAGTCTGACCCTGCTCCCCCCCCAATTCGGGTCTGACCCTGCTCTCCCCTTTCCACCCTGCTTCAGACCTGACCCTGCTTTCCCCCCACCCCCGTGCTTCAGGTCCAACCCCTGTCCCTCCCCCTCCCCCTCTCCCTCCCACACTTCAGGTCCAAAGGACTTCTCTGTCCTTTGCCCTCATGTAGGGAGGCGGGGGAAGCCCCACTGCTGGGACACCCAGGGCATGTTCTCCACAGCCAAACTTCCCCTGCAGTGACTCAAACTTGGGCCCATGCAGCCCGGGCAGGCAGCCAGTCACTTCCTGACATCTCAGCAGTGTATGCTCAGTTGGCCCAGAGCATTAGGGACAGACAGACACAGAGACACACACACGCAGATTAAGCCTTTTATTATATTAGAATATTGATCTACCCTCTTTATCATGTTTTATCTTGCTCTTTTCTGTTTTATTCTTACTTCTTCTCAACCTTTTGATAAAAGGCTAGTTAATTTAGAGAATGAAGAAAGGAATACTGAAAAATAATCCTGGGGATTGCAGATGTCTGCATGTCTGAGTGAACAACTAGTGACTTTAGTTTCTCCAGTGGGTTATAACATGATAAATATTTTTGACAATGCTCTTACTGGTGGAGGGAGTTTGAGGAACTCTTTTCATCTGTGGACACCCAAGAATTGTCTATGGTCTGGTACCTCTGTGAGGTTATATGAGAGGAAGGGAATGAGTGGAAGAATCCTGCAGAAGCTAGTCATCTCTCTCTGCCAAGGCTAATAATGTTGGGGACAGACTGTGAGACAACAAGTATTTCCCGTCCTGTTACTGTGTTGTCAAATTTCCCTTATCAAAAGGAATTAAGCAAAGAGGCCAAAGGGCAGTTCAGTTGACCAACAAAATTACCAGCTACAGTCTATTGTCATGATGGGGTATGATTTGGATACTTGCCCACCAGAAACTAGATTTAGGTTTAGAGTTAGTGTTACTTCTTACTGGTTACTTGTTTAAAGAGGCTTCCTCTGAGCCATCAAACATCTCCTTTATTCATGCATTTAAATTTATTATATTGTCATGTCAATATAGATTGAAATAAATTGTTTTAAAATTTAAAGTCATAAAGCAGGTTGAAGCAAACATAAATAATAGTTAGGGGCCTAGCTAAATCACAGAGTGACTAAGGGATTTACGTGGGGCACTCACAATATTCGGAGCTAATTTTGCAAGGAAGAAAGTCAAAAGCAGAGCAGCAGATCAGGCAAGGAAGACAGAGCTGGAAGCAGAAAACAGAGTGCATTAAGCAGGATGGGAATGGCACTCAGGGAGTGTGCCGTGCTAATCTGTAGCAGAAGTGCCAAAAATATTGGCCCCCACTGTCCTAATGACTGAAATTGTGCTTGTAAATGGCAAATTCCTCTTTTTACCCCTTAAGTCTGGGTAATTTCATCCATTTATATGAATTCAATTATCAAAAGATACAGAAACCTTGCTCTCTAAAAACAAACTGTCCCTCCATGGGAGGATCTAGAGTTTTGTAAAGGGGGGTGCACTTGCTAAGGTGCGTCATCACCAGGGCTCCTAGGTGTCTGATAAAAACGCCCAATTTTCAAATTAAAAAAGTTGCCTAAAATCCACATTTTCTATGATTGAAATGAAACACCACTATATATATTAATTTCAACTATGAATAAATGTGGATTTTGGGTTAATTTTTTTATCCAAAAATTGGGAATTTTTTTTATCAGAGAAAACTAGGATCCCCAATCATCACATATGAAACAACACACACTTTTCTCCAGTTAAAAATAGACTAGAAGCTTTACTAATATGCTAGGGGCCTAGGGCTATATTGCAGCAGAAACAAATATAACTATATTTGGAATGAGTTAAAAACAATCTGCTGGGCTGTGAAATAGGAGCTTCATTACCAAGAGCTTCTAACAGGCAACAAAATTACAGAATAAAAGCTAGTTTTATTGGCAGAACATCAGGACTGTTAAAAAGAAGACAGTGTCATTAACACCCGTGGAATGAATAGTTTAGAAGGGATCAGGTAGATGATAACAGACCATGAAGTACACAGACTCCCTCAGTTGCCTAACTAGAAATGCTGCTGCCACTGTCAGGCAGTTTGTATTAAACTTTGGGTGGATCAGGAATCAAAGTGGGGTGGGGGGTTCAAGTGTGGGTGCCCTGGTATACTTGCACCCCCACCCCACTTTGATTCCTCTCTCTCTCTCTCTCTCTCTCTCTGTCCAGTCCTAAATATCTAACTACCCCATTGCCACATTATCTTGTGTGGCTCACCACCATCAGAAGACTAATCTGATCTAAACTCGTATTTTTCCACCTAAATAATTTTCTTGGTCATTATTGACAACACCACTGCCTGCTTTATCATTCAGATTCAGAACCATGGAATCATTTTTGACTTTTCTCTTCCTGTCTCCTGACACAACTAGGCTGTCAGCAGATCTTATTGTTTCTACATCCTTAACACACTGAAGATTCAACCTTTTCTTTCTGGACAAGAGGCTAAAATGCTTATCCCTACTGCTGTCCTCTCTCATTAGCACTGTAACTTCCTCCTTTTTGAATACTACATCAAGCCCCTGCAGTCCTTCCAAATGTTTCCAGTAAAATAATCTCTCAATTATTAGATCATGTCAGACCTTTCTTCCATTTCACTTCCTTTGATCCTCCTTTCTCACAGGGTATTAACTAGGGATGTGAATGGTTAAATAATTGTTTAATCGATAAGCCCAGTGATAACCAGTTATCGCTTGACCCATTACTGTTTAGTGAGGGGTGGGGAACAGTCTGGCAAGAAAGAGGTGGAAGGAAGTCACACATGCCCCAGCAAGAATGGGAAGGTGGCAAAGCAGGCAGGAGGGAGAGAGACAGGGAGAAGCGAGGAAGAAAGGAGGAGGAGTGGAGATTAGTACCTATGGCTAGGCTTTTCACACCACATTGCAGCCACTTGTAGCCTCCATGCCACCAGTCACAAGCAGCCCAGGCTCCAGGCAGGTGCCTGCCATGGCTCTACCCTGCACTGTCATGGCCCCATGATCCCAGTCCCACCTACCTGTACTGCTCCCAGATGCCACTCTGCACCAGCCCACAATCCCACACCAGTTGCCCAGCCACATTCCTTGCCTGCATGGGTCCTTACCCTAGTGGTGGGCACAGGAAGGACAGGCCAGAGTTCCCGGGCAGAGGGGGTTGGTGACTGTGATAGCCAGAAGGAGCCACTGCTGCCAGGGCTGCCCAGAAGTGGAGTCCAGCAGCCATGCCCCCCAGCCCTGCTGCATTTCCAGGGGCAGTGGGACTGGCCACAAACACCATGGCCCAAGCTGGCCCCAGCCTCTCAGCTGGGCAGGGCCAAAGGACCCACAGCAGGCTGGACAAAATCCCTTGGTGGGCCAGCAGGAGGCTAGTCACTATGATGTGCAGCACAGTGATAATTAGACACTAGTTGCTCTCCTTCCTCCTGTCTTGGTGTTGCCATAATGATTAATCATTTAATGGTTGTAACTACAACAGATTCAATGGATATTTTTTTAATTGGTATTTACAGCTCTAGTATAAACAGACATTGTTTTGGGAACAGGATTAGCTATGCTGGGATGTGTCTTGACACAGATGATCTGTTTTGCTGACATCTACAGACATTGTCTAGGGCTGTTATCTGCAGGGTCAGTTTTCTGTTGCTCGTGGAGCTTCAGGGAACTGGCTCTGTGGGACAACAGCCCTGGATTCTGCACCTCGACTCAGGGCATGGCAACAAGGTATATGCACCACACAAAATCCCTGCACAGGATTCCTGTGATGTGCAATAAGCAAACAGATACCCTCGCATTTAAAGCGCCACAACTTGTGACTACTTTTGGGTATGACATTTTTGGCACTTGGCTGTCTGTTTGCTCACAGGTTGTGCCATCATAAACATTTTTATAATGGCACAAGTGCAACATCTGTTTGCATCCAGTCTCAGACCTCAATTTCTCATCCTCTCCTTCAGGGCACCACATACATCTCAGATCCTGTTTCACATCACATCATATTCTGCTTCCTTGTTTTCACTTTTTTAATGCTAGTCTTTCATTTTCTTCTTTCACTCATAACTGTGCTTTTCATTGCTCTGTTCACATAGTAACCTTTTATCTTCTCTTCATTCAAATGTCTTCATTGGTGCTATGAACCTCCCATCCTGTATGACAAAAAAAATAAAAACAACCTCAGGGGAAAAGCTGGCCACAATGGGCAGGCAAACTAAAGAGGAAAGGACACTTGAGGTAGGATTTCAGATCACAGAGAAGTAGGGCTGGGAGGGATCTCAGGAGGTTTCTTTCAGTAGCTCTTCCTTAGTCCTATTACCGAGACCCGTCTCCTTCTCTCCCTCTCTCATTATGTCATCTAATGTCCATGCCTGGGAATTAGTTTCCAGAAGAATAACATGTACATTTATTAATAAAAATAAACAGCATCAAGTCAAATTAAATTTAAGAAAGAAGCAAACTTGAATGTGGCAGTGTTAGCTTACTGTTTTTATAAACAAATCTTCTCATATGCCAAATTAACAAACAGTTTGGGTAGCTGACAACCTTCATTTAAAAGAGACCTATACAAGACTGAAATAGTAAAGGTTCTGAGGCCAGTATTGACAAAATTATATGTATACATTTATAAAATTGTCCACTGTTTTATACCTCACACAACTCAGTGCTATCATTCTCTCACATTCAAAATCAGCAGGTTCACACACAAACATCTAATGGGGGGGCATAAATGATATAATTCAACACTAACAGGAGTTCTGCATTAGGTGTTTTTATAACTAGTCAATTTTTTTAAAGGGGAGTACCAATTTTCCTTTTGCAAATGCCCAACTAGAGACACCTTAAACGAGCACTCAGGTGTGAGACCAGTAATGGCTGAAAATTAGGCCTCTTGGTGTCCCAAATCAGACACTCAAAAATGAAAGCACTCAAAGCTACCAGCCACTTTTGAAAACCTTGACCTTGACATATGTTGCTTTTAGTAGTTACATTTACCTTCATATTCTGTTAGCTGCCAGCTCGATATTCTTGGGGAACCCTGGCACAGCACCCAACCTATCTGACTTACCAAGGACTTACCCCCCACAACTTCTGCTTGAACTGGAACTGACCAGAGGAAGGACTTGCAAAACACAATGAAGATACAGTGGGAGATACTCCTAAGCCCCTCTGAACAAGGGTGATAGGAGTAAGGCAACTCCCCTAGTCTCATTTACATCGAAGATGGGACAGGGAGGCACCTCCATCAGCGTTCAGAGTAGAGAACAGAGATTCCAAGGCAAGGACTGCACTAAACTCTGGGACCAGAGAAGCAGGGAAGCACTGCATGGTGGGGGATCTCTGCTACAAATGCTAATCAACCCACGCCTGCACACACCCAGGTCAGCATTAATTACTTGTAGTGATGACTCCTATACTGGTACCCAAAATACTGAATCTGCCTGTTTGCATTGTGAGCTCCCTCAGAGTAATAGCAATAGCCAGAAATGATCAGCTCCTACTGTCCAGCAGAACAAAACAGCTCTGGTATACTCCCTTGAGCCATCATTTACCCATAAATACACCTACTGTTCTCCCTTGAACCATTGTTGTTTCCCTACAAAAACCCCTACCCAAGCTCAAGTTTCTATTCTGGTGCTTGGATTCAAACACTGCATCAGTTCCACTGGGACTTCACCTTCTCCTTGTCTGCCTGAAATACCTTCACTGATCATGCTGGGGGCTCTGCCTGAATCAAGCACTCTGGACCTGAAGCTAAACAGCTTGTCTATGAACTCTAACAAACACCTGGAACCTCGACTGGTTCAAGCTTCATGGAGTGGTGAGAAACCCATCTCTCACTCTCTCTCTCTCTCTCTCTCTGCTTAAGCCCACTTTCTAATCCTGAAACTTGATTTAATCTCTCTCTCTTCCTCTCTTTTACTCCAGGCATTACTTTATAAACCTGACTTCTGTTGATCAGACTTGAGCTAGATTCCCCAAAATACCCAATTAGAGTTGTGTAATACTGTAACTGTTTTGTTTTTTTTTCCTTGTATGGCTATTACTACTAGTATCATCACAAGGTTCATATACCTGGTAATAAAATAAATTTTATGGTCAAGCTGGTTGCCATATACTCTCTCTGAACCTTGTTTACTCTTTCTTCTCCTCGACACCCTCATTTGCTCTGCAGCAATGCTTCTTTTACCTAAGCCAAAGATCCCTCTATAGCCCAAAATCCTGTGAGGTCTGCTCATCAAGGGAGTTACTAGCAGGACAACTGGGATGAGAGATAGGGAAGTGCTGAGGTAGGGCATGTGAGGGTGTCAGCCTGGAAATGCTGAGTAACCCTGCCCACTTAGACATGCTCTGCTAGTGTGTGTGTATATGTGTGTGTGTGTAGCTGATTTGGTAACTGGAGGAAGCCAGCTCCATTGAAACTAAGCCCAGCAAGATAGCTCCATCAGGGGTGAGGACTTGCAGAAGGGAGAAATAGAGCTCCATATAGAAACACAAGTGAGGCAAGGAGTATATTGATAGAATTGCAGAGACCCCAGAAACGTAACTCTAATAAGTGAATGTACCCCAAAGGGCTGGGCAAATCTGGTAACAGTACTTAATACATGTTTTAGGTACAGAGTACATCTCAAATATAGCTGGTGAAACAAAGAGGAATATAGGACTGGAAGAGACCTCCAGATTTAACAAGTAAATTTAGTGCATAATCCCATAAATTTAGTGGTGCAGTAAATTATACGGTTTAAATGACATTCAATATATATGTATGTATTCTATCAAATATATGTGTACAGCACAGGACAAGACAGTGGTATTGTACTTTGTACTCATTACACTTAATTTTTAATCAAATGGACAGCAAACTGAATCATTTTGAATCATTCATAGTACCTTTTTTTCTCACAGGTGCTGGCTGAAAAGGGAACAAGACAGTAATGTAAGAGGATGTTCCCTGAGAAGAACAACTCCCTACATGGACTGATGAGGCCAAAGTTACATTTTACACTTAGACCATACTAAATCTGTGGAAGCTTAAGTGCTATTAAAGTTAGAACATGCTGTGAGCAGTCTCAGGGTTAAGTGTTAATACCATTTCTTTCCTGCACAGTTACGACTTGCTACTATGGCTAGGGACAGAAATGACATATAAACTGGTATAAGTGATCAGAAACTGGTTCAAATCTGTAACTCAGCAGAGCAATACACACAAACCTCTTTCAAAATGGCCAAAATCAATTTAAGATAAACCTGGATGGATGTATTATCAGACTTAACTGATTTAGATTAAACTGGTTTATAGAACTTCTGTCTCAGTTCCACTCCAAATTCAAGTTAACTCACAGTCCCTCAGCATCCCAGGATATTTTTCACCTCCCCCATAACTCCCCTGCCCCCTTACTCCCCCCGCCCTTGCAGGGCAGATGGCCTAGCCTTGGTCCAAGCCATCTACTCCAAACAAGAAGGGAGGTGTGCTCTAGCAATCCCCCTCCCCACCCAACCTGCCCAGCTTCTGGCCTGGGCCACTGTAGGCGTATGGCTGCATTTCCAGAATCAAAAGTGAGTATCTGTTCACTTGGTTATCAGTTTAATATATACAGCACAGACTAACCCGCAAAGCTTGAATCAATTCAGCCTCAGGCTTTTTGATGGTCTGTACTTAGCCTAGAGGCCTGACAAGCAGGGGCATGGCTAGGAACTAGGACATCTGCATTCTGTCCCTGGTTGAGGTGGAGAGGGGTGGGAAGAGCTCTGGGAACAGTGTACCCTGGGATGATGAAAGACTGCAGGTAGCTATGTTTTCCTATGTGGAGCAGACTTAAGTTACCCTAAGGCTTATGACACATTATGTTTAAGACATGATTAACAAGTTAATTGTGCCTTAAACAGTAACTGACCACTGCAAGTGCTATTCAACTTAAGTTGTGATAGTAATGCAATAAATGAGCCACAAAGTTATTCAACATATAATGTGGAATCACTTTGCAGCTCATTTATATCATACCTTAAATAGAGTGTGCAGTTAGGACCTGTCAAAACCTTGTGCACCTCCCAGCTAGGCTGCACACAGGGTTTATATAGCTCCCAGTGCATGGGGAGACTGGCACCAAGCTGTGGCAGTCCAATGGTGGGCTCTCTGTGTGCCAAGCTGATTGGTTTCATCTCCTGGCTCCCCCTGCCCCAGCAAGTTAGGTGCTATTGGAATCTAATCCCTAATTCCAAAATTGCATGTCCTGCCATCCAATTGTTGAGAGCAAGGATTAGATCCCAGTACATCTTAAACTGAACATGTGTCAGTGGCCTAAACAAGAGCTACGTAGCATGGCCCAGAGTTAACTCTTGTCTGAAGTTGCATAACTTTGACATACTGCAATGGCACTTAGCATGAGTTAATGGGCTTTTAATGTGCAGATGTTTGTGGGTTTTGTATGCCCTTAGTTGTGGTCTAAATGTAAAGCATAACTTCACTCATTGGTGTTCATAGGCTTTTGAGATCCCAGCTGGAAATCTGGGCATGAAATGAGGCCAATCTTTTTTTTTTCTGTTGAGGAACTATCCCCAGGGAGTCCTTTTAGCAATGAAAGATCCTGCCACCCACCACCTTTTACTGTAAAGAAAAGATGCAGCACACCCACAGAAAATATTCATGGCAACAGAATTCAAAGATATCTCCCAAATTCCAAAACAGGCAAACCACCTGGGAAAAATACACTACAGCCATCTGAATTTCTGAATTACACCAGACTAAAGAAGAGCCAGCACAGAACAAATATTTATTTAAAACACTGAAATGCTACATTCCCTGAATCTCAGCCCCCAAAGGCAAGTCTGCCAGATACATTTAATGATAATCAGGGATCCTGGTTTTCTCTGATAAAAACCCCCAATTTTCAGATTAAAAAGTAAACTAAAACGTACATTTTCCGTGATTACAATGAAACACCACTAATATATAAATATATATAGTGGTGTTTCATTGCAACCATGGAAAAATGTGGATTTGGGGTTACTTTTTTGAGCTGAAAATGGGAATGTTTTCAGAGAAAAATAGGATTCCTGAAGGCTTTTTTTTTAAACATTTACTAAATGCTCACTGTGTTGCCTATTCTATAAATGATGAAGTTAAAGAGGCTCCCATTGAAACAGAATTTAATTCTGCCTGTACCAGGACCACTAGTCCAGTTTTTAGAGCTGTACCTCTTCTTTCTACAAAACTCCCATTGACGTGTTCAAGTTTTGCTGCCAGAAAGAAATTCTCTAAGTGGACTGTAATTCCAACTGTTACTGTACGTGTTCCACTGCTTCTATTGAACAGAAGCAATATAGTTAAGAAAAAGAACTGGACTAATGAAACAAGCAAAAAGAAAAACTATGCAAACAACCAAGGGGCTAGACAATATGCAAATTATCCTCAGGAGTCTGTTAGAAATATAGATATGTATTTTTTGTCTCCTTGAATGACAAGTATTTTGACTTCATGCAGAACCATATTGCTGCCCAGTGCTCCATAAGAGAAGTACATCTGAACATCTGATATTGTTGTCTGGTACTGGAACACAAATGCAAGGTCATCTTTTTTATCCAAATACAGGTTCTATTGTGCATTTCTACAGAGGAACTCTATAACCTCAGCTTTTGCTTTTCAGATGCATTCCTTTATCATAGTATCTAGAGTCAGAAGGGGCCTAGAGCAGACCATCTAGTCTGACCCCCCGCCAATGGCAGGAATGAGTGCCAGGGTCACAGGACCCCAGCCAAGTATCTATCTATCCAGTCTACTCTTAAAGATGCCCAAAGTAGGAGCAAGAACTTCCCCAGGAAGCCAGTTCCACATCCTAGCCACCCTAACTGTGAAGTAGTGCCTCCTTACGTCTGTGCTAAGATAGCATAGCATTGTGACTCCCGCCAGATTGTCAACCCTTGCATGATAATAAGTTGAAATTATTATGGTTATTATGTTCTAATATTTACAAGTTAAGTGACAG
>JAGPOW010003316.1:107716434-107779226 GCA_030014935.1 Caiman crocodilus | reverse complement strand
CCTGACCAATGCCGCATAAAGGGGGAGGATCACCGCCTTGGACCGGCTCGAAATGCATCGTTGGATGCACACTAGGGTTCAGTTGGCCTTCCCAACCACTGTCTGACATTGGCGACTCACGTTCATCTTGGCATCAACAATGACACCAAGATCCCGTTACTCCACTGTGCTAGTAAGAGGGGAGCTTCCCAGCCAGTATGTGTGCTGGTGGTTGCCTCTCCCCAGATGCATCACCCTGCATTTGTCCACATTGAATCCCATCCTGTTCTTGTCCGCCCACTCTTGCAGTCGGCCCAGATCCCGCTGCAGCCTCTCCTTCTCTGGTGTCCCCACCTAAGCCCACAGTTTGGTATGCTTGCTTTCCACCCCCTCGTCCAAGTCGGCGATGAAGATGTTGAACAGCGCAGGCCCAAGGACCGAGCCCTAACCCCACTACTAACATCTCTCCAGGTCGAGTACAACCCATCCACCACCACTCTCTGGGAGCGCCCCGTCAGCCAGTTTCTGACCCACTCAACCGTGTAACTTTAGGGTTACCATATGTCCAGGTCTTCCCTAACATGTCTTCTTTTTGGGTCCTCCTATCTCCATCCAGGCAGTTTTTTTAAAATAGAAACAAATGTCCAGGATTTGGGATTTTGCTCTGCTCAGCATTGAAGTTTTCCCTGGCACTTGGCTGCAGGAGGGCAAGGGAGGCACCTGCTGCTCTAGCGGGGAAAGGGAATGGGCTGGGCCATGCTGGTGTCTGCGCTCACAGGGGCAGGGCAAGCAGGAGACACTTTCAGGACTGGGGGAAACAGGGGGCAGTGGTTTATGAGTGAGAGGCAGCAGCAGGGCTGAGGAGAGCAGGGGGCTGAAAGTCAGGAGTGAAGGGCACCGGCAGGGCTGAGGGGGGCAGGTGTCTGCAGGTGCCAAGTGAGGGACACGGGCAGAGCTGAGAGGAGTAAGGGGGCTTTAGGTCATGAATGAGTGGCACTGGGAGGGCTAGGGGGAGCTGTGCTTTGGGACTGAGGGGCACTAGGTGAGGCAGGGAATTGTGGGTTGGGAGCATAGGGAACAGGCAGTGCCAGGGGGCTGTGGGTCAGGAACGAGGGGCACCAGCATGGTCTGGGAGGTGGTGGACTGTGGGCCATGAATGAAGCAGGGCTGGGGAGGGCTATGGCTTGGAAGTGAGGGGCAGGGGCAGGACATGGGCATATCACTGCCCCTCCATCATATTACCCCTCCCCTACCTGATGTGTCCTCTGTTTTGTAACTGGAAAGATGATAACCTTACATTCCTTGCACAAAGCAACTTGGGACTCAATCTGAACTACAGTATAGAATATACTGTTAAAGAAAACAACAGAGTTCACCCATTAGGAATAAGATTTTAGGAAAGTAGGCATAATTGTAACATGAGTTTGCAGTCGCCATCTTTCATGTGATTTTCTTTCGGTAATAATTCAAACACCAATATTCAAAATTTCTTTTTCAAACATGAGACAGGCAGAAGACATTTCATTTATAATGTATTAGGCCATGTATTTATTTTGTCAGCCACAAAAATATCTCAGTATCAGCTTTAATCAATGAGTTACACTGATTAACAAAAATGTTCAATACCATTTCTTTGTATGACTGAAGACTATCCTATTTCTGGTATACATCTGCAGCATCCTATCTCTATCCATATGGAAGTGAATTGTTGCCATAAAGCTAGGCAATTAGGAAGTTTTTTGAATGATTTTGCTGCAGTCTATAGCTCTCCACTTGCTCTTGTGAAAGAGGTGTGATTTGACACTCAAATTCTGTTTTACTTGATTGTTCTTTTAATGTGTTAATATAATTTAAGGGCTGCTTTTAGGAAGCAGCAACAGAATGTACCTTGCTTCTGACTAAAGGGTTAAGGTCTAATCCAGTGCCCTGTGAAGTTGATGGAAGGATATTTTCTGATTTCAGAGGGACTGGGGTTGAGGCTGGACAGAATGAAAGACATGTCAGAACAAAATTTGCCCTCCTTTACCCCCCCCCCAAAGGCAGTAGCGGGGCTTCAAGTGTTTCAGTGGGGTCAGAATTTGGCTCACCATATTATGGATGAAAATTTACTAAATGCTCACTGTGATGCCAGTTCTATAAATGAAGAATTTAAAGAGCATTGTGCTGTTCCATTGACTAATTCTAAAGCAATTTGTCTGAATAATATACATCTGAACAATGCATATGTCAGACACATATCTTTGTCAATGTTTGAGTCAAAACTTGCAAGGCTGTGCTGATTATTAAAGCCCTCCATTGACAATGTGAGGAGTTTTGCTTACATGCACTATCAGTTGCTTACTATAAGCAAATATTTAGGCACATGGATATTTTACAACAAAAGACTGCAAGGAATACCCAGGGAATTGTACCAAGTACCTTCAAATGGTATTTATGCTGTAATGTCTGGTACATATTTCACCCCATTTTATAAATCTTCTGCAAAGTCTATTTAACCTACCTAACTAGCATTTTTCAGGCTAGAATACTTACAAAACTGGGTATATATGTGCATATGTCCACAGCCCTTAAAGGGTTACAACTAAAATGTCTGTAGAAAATCAGCTTAAAAATGTTATACAACAAAACATGTTATTGCTGGTATTTGAGTCAGGCTTGATAATGCATTTCAAACTAAAATATTTCTTTGATTGTCACAGAAATATGTGGAGAGCCAAGTGTTTGCTTTCAGTGTTCAGAATATATTTGGTTGTATTTCATTACCAGAGGCTAATTGTCTGAGAAACTGTTTTCACATCCAGAATTTCTGATATGGTGCAAAAAATGACTACTGGGAACCAAGTAGCCTTATGTTGCTGATTATTTAAGAGTGAAAGGATTAGTAGTGGCAGTGGGTATTTAGGCACTTTTTGAAAACACAGGTTAAATCTATGATTGATGCTGATGCCTTTAAATCATAACTAATATTAGAGTTAAAGCACCACATGTACACTGACCATTTGTTTATAAATACCTCAATAGCCTTTTTCAGTAAAATATGGAAATTTCTTCTGTAGCTGTTCTCTGTTAGATCATTAAGCATGTCAATACTGCTGAACAATCAAACAGAGAAAAAAACGGTTTAATCTGCTTATTCTGGAGTGCTTATTTATTATAATCATTCATCAACAAAATCTGAAAAAAGGGTTTTGATTATATCCATTGGATTAATCCATTGGTTTGTATACCATGCAGTATACAAATGTGGCAAACATAAGAAAAAGATGGGCATATTGCCTGATAAAGAATTACACTGGAAGTGAAAGGCTGACCTACAGTCAGCAAATGTTAATCATTTTTACACCAAAGTGAGTGTAACGTTTCTATAGGGAAATTACTTCAATCTGGTCAGTGCAAGGAGCAGTTTGTATAATCGGATTGCAAATAAGGTTTGATCACATTCCAGCTTAATCTACTCTCTGAGCACCATTTACAGCACTAAATCAAACACTGGGAAGCTGCAGGTGCTGCTTTACAGTCATTACACCCAAGGGGCAGGGACTTGGTAATAAACAGCAAATAAATTGAAGCACTGACTTGCCTGCTACAGGGCATTTCTAATTATCCTCTAGTTTAGCTGGAAATTGTCATGCTCTCATAGCAGCCTATTTTAACTGCTGCTGAATAAGTATGATACTTTTAGACTGAATTAACTGAGAATATGAAGAAATGCATATTTTTGCCTCCCCCCACCCTTTTTTATCAGAGAAACTTGTAGACATGTAAGATCCAACAGGCCATTCTGTTTTCAAATCCTTCCAAGGAATGGAAAAATATAACGACTGCATGCCTCATGTATTATTATTTTGGGCTGAAGACCTGCCAAAATGGACAGCACTTATCGTGATAGCTTGCAAATACTACCAAATGCATCCTTCCATGCGGTGGTTTATCCACGTTGCTGTTGGTGATATTTACCAGTGCATGGCAGGAAAGTTGATATCAAAGAATGAATGAGAGTTAACAAAACAACAAACAACAAACTATTACAGTAACGGAGTAAAAGAGGAGGGAGAGACAGGACCCTGGTTTTTGCAAGGAAGGATGGTTGGATCTTTGTAGATAATAATAATTTAAAAGCCACAACTATCTTAGCCATTTGTGATATCCCTGGTTTCTCCCACCCAAGTTTCATTTTAGCAACACAAATAACATTCAGAAGGATAGGCCTTTAAAAGGCATGCTGAAGAATGCATAAAGCTTTGGCAATAAAGGTATGTAATGAGAGGTGATTTGGTAGTCATTTTTAGTACCTGTGGTGAGATATGAAAAATAAGGTGTGATAGGCACACACATCCTGACAACTGCTATTATGAAGTTACCAAATGGCTCAAAGACAAAACTACACTGATGGTTTTCTTTGGGGTGAAAACTTACTTTGATGATAAAACGAACCTACTCCAATTTTTTTAAATATAATTACAGATGCTTTTAAGGCATATCGATGTTACAATTTGTGATCATATCTTCCTCTCAGTCATGGATGTTTTTGATTAATATGCTGTGAAATAAGATTCGTAACCTTTAGGTAAATTGTTCTTCATAATATTAATAAAATAACACTTTACAGGTAATAATTATAACGAAAGTAGTCATTCACCGTCATCATTAATGATCATTTGCTAAGAAAAGAGGCAAGAGAGTAATCACAGGGTTTGCATCTTTTAGGGATGCAAGCACTTAGTCACATTTATTACAGAACAAAATAAATGTCCATTTTACAGAACTCAGCAGTTATAATGAGAATCCTCTCTTTGCAGGAAGGCTACAGGAAAAACATACTGTAGGGTGAAGGAGTGTTTCTACAGTTTGGGTGGCAAATCATCTCAGCTGGCAAACTGACTTTAACTTCCACGAATACCCAGCTTCAGAAAGACAGTAAGGACTGTAAGTATTAGGTCACAGCATCCATATTGGGGGAAATGATCTGACCTGACACACACAGCCCTAGATCCACATGGCAGTGCAACATAGATTACCTTCTTACCTATGGAGATGCTGTTGGGGTTGAGTGGGGATCCCGGGGGCTGCCTGCTTTGAGCTATCTGGGCCTGAAGATTAAAAAAAAATTGAGATCTCCTTGGCTATAGATATTAGTCAGTTTATAGCCACCAATTAGGCTTCAAAACTAGGGGTTTTATTTTTAGATGTTATCAGAGGCATATAATATTCTTCCACACTAACTATCTTTCTTCCAAACAACAGCTATCCCCAGTGACCAGCACCAGGATCATTCAACATTAGTATTGCTGGCAAGTTTATTTTTTTTCTTATGGAAATGCAAAGAATGTCCTTTTGTTAGATGTTGATTTGGTATGGTATCTGCATTTAAAGTGTCTCCATGTTGTAGATGAGCTATGCTGTTTCACATTATGTTCTTTCTTTTGGTTTTGAGGCAAATTAATTAACATGATACAGAAAAGGGAGAATACAAATGCTGAAGCCCTCACTTTAAGCCCTCATACTCTTTTGTTCTCCATTATTGCACCAAATTATTTAATTGGGTCTCTCTGATTGTGCACAGACACAGAAAAGAACACAGTCTATTGTGAGAAGCCCTACAACCATAATGCAGTATCAAATTCAATTCCCATCAAAAGTGCTTGCTGCTAAAAGCCTGTACTGTGGCTGCAGATTAATGAAGATCTGCATTGAGCAAAGTGGTGGTCGTAGAGACATTATTTTTCTCCAATAGAAGGCCTATTCTTGAAGAACAATAAAAGCATAGAAAAGCGTTAGTCTGCTTATGGATGGAAATAAATCAAAATGAATAAGAGGGTTGATGGAAATAGTCTGAAAGCAGTAGAGTGGAATTCTGAAAATACTGTTTTTGTTTTGTGGGGGTTTTTTTTCCCATCGTCTCTCAAAAATGTGGCTTGATGGAGACTCAAAAGCCCTGGAGTGAAGGACAAATTTGAAAAAATCAGAAACTAGTTGAAGAAAATCAGTATTTCACAAATGCTTTTTTTTTTTTTACTGCAGAAATGTTGCATAGACTCAGGGATCAGAATAAGAAGAAAATGTAGAAAGTCAGGAAAATCATGTAAGACTAAAGCACAGGTCTGAGGCAGGGAACAGTGAGCAATGCTAATACTACGTCCAATCACATCCTCAAATTAACTCTTCTTTTCTTGCTTTTCTTGTTGTTTTCCTTTGTTTTACCCTTCATTTTTTACCTGGGTTTGCATATCTTTTTTCGTGCATTCATATAAAACAGTAAAAAATCCTGGACCTCTAAGTGCTTTTTTTGGTTTCTTTTCCCTTTTTATTTTTATTTTTTTTGAGATAGAGAGGTTTCGGTATGGTAGTCCACTCCAGTGTAAAATCCTCTCTCTGAGTTCTGCTCAGCACTGTTCACTTCGAACAACCAAGTTTCCTCAATCAAGATAAGCACAGAGGGCTTCATCCTTCTCCCACCAGTCTGTGGTGCAGGATTGAGGCCCTTTGGCTCAAGAGATACCCAAGGCAAATCCTGTTCACAATTACATTCCAGCAACCCAGATGATATAGAAAGAGTAAAAAGTACATACTGGATAACCGGTATAGATCTGCTGAATCAGGAAACAATTCATTTCCTATATATGGGACACAGGTTTGTTTGTCAAAGCATTTTCTGTATAGATATTGACCTATATTAGGCTACTTTTTCATTGGATTTTTCAAGCCTAAAGAAAAAAATCCAGATTGGCCTGTTAGGTATATTCAATAGAAGTACTAAAAATTGAAGCCCAATCTCATAGAAATATGGGTAAGAGCTAAGGCTTACTATCAAGTGAATGGGCAGTGTTTGATACTTCTGAAGGGCAATTCAGAGCCCAGATGCTGCATGAGAGGTTTCTAAAACTAGATAATAGGAAATACTAACCACAGGTGCTGACCAAACTCCTACTCATCTCTGAAGCCAAGGCACCTGATTCAATGCTGTAAGTTAGGCTTCTCTATCTACTGAGAACCCAGAGTGCCACCTCGCCATGGGTCAGACAGGCACCAAACAGTGGTAGAAGCACTGCCACTGTGCACCTCTTGTAGAATATCATATGGGTTAAAGAACTCACCCAGCAAGGGGGAGACTGGGTTTTAGGCCCCACTCAGTACCAGGGGATTAAAACACACAGTTCCCATTTCCAAGTAGTGATGTAACCTCTGGTCTGTCAAACAGTGTGGAGGTGACTAGCTATGTTGAAGCTGGGCTACTGTGCAGTTAAGAATGCCAGAGCCACTGGGCCAGAAGACAGCAAGCAAGAAAGAGCCTGACTTTGTTGCCCAGTGGTGAGAGCACTCTCTGCTTCTAGCTTTATTGAATGTGGGTCTAATGTAAAAAGTATTGGCAGCCCTGGGAATACATACTGAAACCGAGGAGTCTATCTTCCCACAAGTGCCCACACCATAAGTGCAAAGTGCTGCCCCTGGGGAGAAAGAATCACCAATACACCAACAGACTGGGAAGTACCATTCTACATAGCACAGCAGTGGAAAGGAATTTCAGAGTCATAGTTGATACAAAAATGAACACGAGTCACCAATGTGATGAGGTAATAAATAAAGCTAACCACACTCTGTCTTGCATTAGTAGGTGCATCCTGAGCAGGACTAGGGCGGTGATACTTCCCCTCTATGCAGCATTGGTGAGGCCACAACTGGAGTACTGTGTCCAGTATTGGGTGCTGCACTTCAAGAGGGATGTGGATAACCTGGAAAGGGTTCAGATGAGGCCTACTCTTATGGTTGAGTGCCTGCAAGTAAGATCCTATGAAAACAGATTGAGGGACCAAATCTTTTCACCCTCTGCAAGAGAAGGCTGAGAGGTGATGATGTAGCTGTCTACAAACTCATCAGGGGAGGTCAGCAGGGAATAGGAGATACTCTGTTTACTATGGCGCCTGTTGGTGTTACTAGAAACAATGGCCATAAACTGAAGGAGAGTTGGACATCAGGAAGAAATTCTTTATGGTGAGGGTTGCCAAAATATGGAATATGGCTTCCAAGGGAAGTGGTGCTTTCCCCTGCCTTGGAGGTGTTCAAAAGAAGATTAGACAAGCACCCCTGGATGGGGTTACTTGACTCCAGCACTCTTTCCTGCCTAGAGCAGGGGGTCAGACTCGATGATCTAATAGGTCCCTTCTGACCCTAAAAATCTATGAAATGTATAAAACCACTAATGGCTAATATAGGGTTTCTCAACCTTTTTAGACTCAAGACACCCCTCATTAGACTCAAGGCACCCCTCAGAAATGCCAGCTCTTAGCTTCCACTCATTTTGACAGGAAAAAATAATAAAACAGTATTTCTGCTGCAAAGAATTCAGAACAATCACAAACTATTTTTGACATGAATAGATTCCTATTTGCAATCTCTGGGTTTATCTTGTGAACCATGTGCACTTGCTTGCACACTTAACAGTGCTGAAATTGCATGGCACCTTGTTGCACTCTTAAAAGGATCTTACGAATCTCTGACAACAATCACTGGCCTCATGGATCAGCCCCTTTCCTCCTCCCTCTTGCCATGGATTCAAACAGAATATAAGGCACCAGCTATCTCCATTTTGAATTGCAACATCATTTAGGCAGGGTTTAGGCATCTATCTGTGAGATGGGATTGTTTTGGCATATGCTCAGAAGCCACATTTGGGTGTCTTGTGTTCTAAATGGCAGTGAATGAATTAAGGCATCTACAGTGTTTTGTGGTCATTGAAGTGGGGTTATTTTGTTGCTTGTGACATAAGCCCCTAAATTCTGTCTACAATGCACTTAGGTAACTAATTTACCAATCTGGATCTGGCCATTAATAGCTTAAAATATCTGATATTTAGTCAAAGCCTTTTTTAGAGGAACAGACAAGCCTTATACAGGTCATTAGTGTGAAAGTCATAGCAGTAACACAACCTTTTTTACCACAGCTGGAATAGCTGATGTAGAAATCTATGTATTGTACAGAATCAGCAGTGTACAGTGGCCTGTCCTCTAAGATAAATTACTCCATGTTGAATGATATTGGCCTGCTATTCAATTCATTAATTTATACAGTATAAAATAGAAATAGTTATGGCCACTGAATAAGAGGAGATACATTTGTGAATGTTCTTTTTTAATTGTATTCAACAATATGTCTTTAACCTATCATATAGATTTAATTAAGGTTTCAGTAGTCATCTAAGATTTACACTTCTGCTTACTTCAAGTACATTCAAAGTGGAAACACAATGGACATGAACTTCCTGTTTCAGATCTTACCCAACTTAGAATAAATTGCACAAAAATATCATGCAACTTTAAATTACATCTTAGAATAATTTACTATTGGATAAAATTATGCTCTTTCTAGTTGTATATCCAACTCTGAGCTGTGTAAATTAAAAAAGCATTTACATCTGATGGTATATGCATACTACACAAGCCTCAAAGGAATTATGTCCTTTTAGTGGCAAGTATAATGCTGCAATAGGTATCTGGGGCAATTTTTATGGGTTCATCTCCCCTTCTGGCATTTAAACAATGCTCTTTAAAGAAAAATGTTCAGTTCTCAGTGCACTGAGATCTCTTGAAAATCTTCCTCATGAGTCTAGATCCTCTTCCCAGGGTTTCACCTAGCTGAATTGCCAAATGTAAAGAGAGTATCATTTTGAGAATACTAAGGATGTTCACTCGGATCCAACGCATCATATGGAGGAACCGGTAAGCAGGTATTTTTAGAGCTAAATGCAACTCAGCCAGGTCAGAATATTTTAAAAACAGTCTTAGGAATATTTTAAAAACAGTCTGTATGGGCATTTCTTAGGCAGATACAGCCAGACAAAAGAGTATAGCTTAACTGTACAGTAAACAGCTGAGCAGAAGAGGGAAAGGAGAAGCTAAAATTCTACATTGCAATTCCCTTACCCTTAAAGTAACCTAAAGATTGCTCTGATTTATGTTGCCCAAAGAGACTGAATGCAAACTAAGTTAGCTGTAGCATGGCCTATTCACCCTGCTATGCTGATAGCAAGAAGCCATTCTGAAACCTCTTAGTCAACTCTATGTTACAGAAAGAGTCTGCTTGGGCTGGAGGGACCCTCTTTGGATTGGTAAAACAAGTTTAAAGTGTCATATTGTCTTAGTTTTGCATCCCATCAAAATATTTAGCCTATTTGATTTATCCACTTGACAGTCCCTGGTCACCCCAGCATTCTTGAGAGTGATTCATAGTATAGAAATTTGAAAGAATCACAACGTTTAGAAAGGAGTGCATGTGCACAAGTGACCATTTTCTCCTCCCACAGAAAATGAAGATGATTCACCATCTTTAGATAAACCCTTAAGTTTCTGTAGGCAGAAGCTGCACTTTTGAACTCCTCCTAGATTCCTGTTGGAGGCAGCAAGCAGAGCCTTCCCTCATATAAAAAGTTTGGAGAAAGGTCATTCATAGCGGTGGTCAAAATGCCCATGACTTAGCATGAAACATTTAAAAAATGAAATTTGTTTCCCTCAATTGTTCAATGACATTTTTGCATTCAAAAAGCAAAACTAAAATACCGAGCATTTTTCAGTTCTGGGAGTGTTTTTAGTAAAAAATATTTAAGTTTCTGTAAAAATATTCTGGCTTTGAAACAACGTAGTAAGTTTTACTGAAAACCAAACTAAAAAAATGAACATGAAAAAAGTTTATTGGTTTTGTCAATGACTCCCCACCTCACCCCCACACATACACATGCCAATTGACATCAAAATAAAAGTTTTGCATAAAATATTATTTTGGGCTGAAAAAGCATGTTTTTTTAAAATGCTTATTGAGTTCTAATCAGGATTTTCCCCCTTTATTTATACCTGAATTTGAGTAATTTAAATCACCAACAGATATAAATCTAGGGATTTACTCTGTCATTGTATAAGTGAGAAAATAGGATCAAACTACTAACAACTTGATTCTGAAATTGCTTTTTCAAGGGAAATACTCATTCCACTTTTAAATTTTTTGTTTTGTTTTGGGTTTTTTGGTTTCATTTATTTTAAGTCATTGAAGTGCTTGGATATTATGTAATAAATCAACTAAAACCTTCAAATCATAGCTTTTAAGTTGCAGGTGAGACAATGGAAGTGTTTACACCAACAACAAGGTATGCACAGAGGCCGATTGAACATATCTCATATTAATTATGACAAAAACTGAAGTGAAGGTCTATTGTTGTAAAATTATGACATATTATGGGTATTTTTATATGTTAAGATTTACCGTTGTCCAGCTCTTCAGCCAGCATAATTCAGCATAGTTTCACTGAAGTGAATAGGTATGTTCAATACTATTTACATAGGGTCAGATCCTACACTGGGTTGCACAATGAATAAAAGAAGGGATATGAATGTGTGTGCACTTTGCTGTAGAAATCTTGCCAAACAGAACAGTATTCAAGAGGAAAGACTTAATGGATGCAGGGCAAGGCATATTTTGCTGCAGCCAGAAACAGTACATGTCGCTAACTAACTCAGGCCACTGACTGCAGTGCATATGCACTTTCTAGCTGTGGAGCTGATTATGTTCCTTAAATAGATAACCACATCCATCTGGGAGGGAGAGGAGAAATAAATTTATTAGACTTTGCCATTAAAGATTTCTGTGATGACGTCCTCACAAGTGAATGCCCAAGGGAACTTTTGCCAAAAAACAATGGCTTTCTTCACACCCAAGGACATCTTCAATAGAGAGAAGCTAGGAAGGACTACAGAAGTCTTTTTAACATTAAACAAATGTAAAGGGGCTATATAATTCACAGGCTGCTCAGAGCTTCATTTCTGTAAACATTTTCTTAACTTATAACCCAATAAACATTATACTTATGCAGAATGTAATAATGTATTAGGGGAAAAAAGTCTTTAATCTTCTGTAACAACAAACAGGAGCTGTGTGACCCTATAAGACAGGGATGGGCAAAATACAGCCCGCAGACCGGATCCAACCAGGAGCAGACTCCATTTGCTAGGAGCCCCAGGAGCACTGCCATTGCTAGACACAGCTCCACTACCTGGGCACCCCAGTCTATCTGCCCTGCACCTACCTCTGGGGATGGGACCATCACAGGCAGGGTGAGTGGCCAGGCAGCCAAGGTGGGACCACAGCTAGAAGCAAAATGAGCAGGTGGGACCAGGGTGATTCCAGGATATTGGGGCAGTGCCAGCATGTGGCCACAGTCAGGGCAAAGTGGACAGGGTCCACTGCTTGCAGGCCCCAATGACGGGCACGGGTTCTGCAGGTAGGGGTGTGCTGGGGGCACACCACAGCTCTGCCCCAACCCAGGCCCCAGTCCTGTGCTCTCACCTCCCCAAGATCATGGTTCTGGACACAGCTCCTTGCCTAGCAACATATCCTGCTCACGCAGCTCCCAGCTCGTCTCCAGGGAGACCCCAGGATTTGGAGGCAATGACAGCACAGACTCGGAGCAGAGCCACAATGTGGACTCTGCATGCTCCTGCCCACAGAACCAGAGCTCTGCCCTAGCCCCAGCCCCAGCCCCACACTGTTAGTGCCCCAAGATCCCAGGGTTTCTATGGAGCCTGGCCAGGAGCCACATGGCAGAGGATACAGCCAGGAGGGGAGCTCTGTCCAGGACTGGGTCCAGAATCTGCTGCTTGCATGCCCCTGCAACAGGCACAGGTTCTGTGGACAGGGGTATGAAGGGGTATCACAACTCTGCCCCCCACCCTGTGCTGTCACCACCCCAAGATCCCAGCTCCCAGACAGCTCCCTGCTGAGCCAAGCACCTTGCCTGTACAGCTCCCAGCCAGGCTCTATGGAGACACCAGGATCTTGGAGACATGCCCTGCCTGCAAGGGCCCTGCCCCTAGCCGTGGGTGCAGGGCAGATGGGCAAGGGTGCCTGGGCAATGGGGCTGGGTCCAGCAGAAACAGCATCACTGGGGCTGCTGCAGAATGGAATCCACTGCAGCCTGGATGCAGCCCACAGGCCATATTTTGCCCACCCCTGATTTAGATGTTAGAAGTCAAGCAGAAGGCAGGACCAGAGTGGTACGTTAAAACCTAACCTGTTCATAGAGACATATGCTTCTGTAGGTGATAGCCCACTTCATCACATGCTATGAATGGACTTCCAGAGAGCAGGAGTACCAAGTAGAAAGGAAAAAGGTCATTAAAATTCAAAGGACAGGGAGAGGGGGAAGAAAGAATGGAGCAGTACTGGTGAGAGAGGCCAAAGCAGACTGAAGACTTCAAAAGGGGAAAACAAAGCAGGTAAGCTATTGAGGGGCATGTGGGTTATAAAAGCTAGTCCAGGGAACGGGATAAGAATCCAGAATCCAGAAAGTTCATTTTGAATCAGCTTGCACAGCTGGTTTTTCAATACATTGCAGTGCCAGGTGCCTAACAAACACCTGAAGTTAAGCTCTACTTAAAGGCAAAAGACACAAATCAGAGGCCCAGTCATGCCTCATCTTCAGGCCCCTGCTGCATAAAGTTTGTCTGTATTCTGTGCACCAAGCCTAACACCATATTTTAATTTTCTCTTAGGGGCCTTAGTTTCCAGGGAGGAAGGAAGAGAAGAATCTGTCAAAGAAAAGACCCAGTTGTAATGGAGACTATGTTACCTCTGCCCAGGGTGACTCCAGAACAGCCTTCTCAGTAGGTTCTGGACAATTTGGCAGAATTTTAGGAGGACATATTCAGTCTCCACTGTGAAGTATCCTGAGAAACAAGAGCTTCAGCCCTGTAAGTACTGCCTGCCATTTCTATTAGTGTTTTGATCTATGTTTTATGCAAAAGGCAGGGGCAGGGGTAGGGATTTCCTGCTTAATGACCAAAGGGTACAAAGGATTTGGCCTTTGCTTTAGGATGAGAGACATATAAAGGAGTTAACACAGAGGCTAAGATGAGCTCTGATGGCCCCAGCCCCACATTGTCACCAATCCAAGATCCTGGGGTCTTCCTGGCCTCTCCTGCCCATTTCACTCCTGGCCATGGGCCCATCCAGCTGCCCAGATGTGTGACCTGCCTATGTGAGTCCTGCCCCTGGCAGCAGGTGCAGGGTGGACAGGTGAAGCTGCTGAGCAGTGGGGCTAGGGCTGGTAGCAGCAGCACCGCCATGGCTGCGTGGAATTGGAGCCCAGCCCTAGTCTGCTTCTGCCATTTTGACCACCCCTGGCAACTCAAAACTAATAGGTGATAGTAAAATGAAAACTGGAGCATCTAGTTGCACTGTTTGAGCATCACAAGGGCTTATGAGTCACCAGTTGGACAGCCCTATTCTAAATAATTTAGTTTGAATACTAATTTGGGTTGGACCAGAGAACATAGGTCCATTTAGTCCAGTATCCTGTCTCTCACAGTAGCAGAGGATGGGTGCTGAGGGGGTAGGTGAACAGGGCATGTCCAGACTTTTGCATGTCCTGTTCCTTTCCCTCAGCAGCTACCAGCATTCAGAGGGTTAGGAAGCTCCGATTCAGAGGCTGCACCCCTATCTACCATGTTCAATGCTTGAACTATGATAAGGCAAAACCAAAACATGTAGAGAAATGTTCATTTAGTTAAACCCTAAAGCTCTAGACACCTTATTCAATTCACCACAGACTTTCTAGAAGAAAAAAAACTACCATGGCATATGTGGACACTTGTAGCTCTTCCCGGTCTGGTTTTGCTGTGAGCTGAGATAAAAGGGCTGAGATAACATTCATTTTAATACAATGAAAGTGAAGCTCCAGCCTTCACTTCAGAACAACTAGTCTCTTTCCCCATATTTCTGCTGTTAGACTATTTTCCCATGCATTTTGAAAATATTTTTCATAAAATACAGGATGTAAGATTTAATGGCTATAGTTTCTCAGCATGAAAGCTGAGCTTTCCCAAGCAAAAACTCCGTAAGTAAACGCTATGAGTATCTCATGCCTGCCCCTATTTCAAAATACCTTGTTCCTTCTTGCAACAAAGGCAGTTTAGCCACACAGAGCTTTGCACTGTGTTATAACTTTCATATTACCCTTTGCACAGCCATTTTACTTCAGCAGCATGATGTGTATCATTCATTGCAAGTTTACTTCATTCCTCTGGATTCATAGCTGATGCTCTCTGGACCATAAAATTTCAGCTGCAAAACCAGAACATCTCATTATTTCTGAAATATCAAGCTTGTATCTTCTTGATAAATAATTCCTACTAGTATAATGTATCAGACTAAAACATATTTTCTGAGGCCAGTGAGGTTAAAGCGGCAATCTCACCTTTTTTAATTTTTTTGCCCTGAAGACAGTGATTTCCATATATAGAGTGACCCCGGTTTGTGTTGAACATGGGGAATGAGGATGAAGCATGAAACGACACATATTGCTGTCAGAGATTTGAAATGAGGCCTGCTAACCTGTAGGCAGCCTCACAGGACTAATCAGTCCCTCACATTACCAATGTATTCAGATTGCCAGTATTGGCCAGGGAAGTTTTCTTTTTTTATCGCTGCCATTGACAAACATTACATTTTAATGCGATTCTCCCCTTCCATCCATTTTCAAAAAAAAAATCCATTGACACCATATCTCTGAGACACTGGTCTCATCTGGTTTCCTTGATGCTTGGAGAGTGGGTGCGACTGTGTTGATTTGCTTTTGAATATACATCAGTCAGCAGTGCTTAAACAGATGATAACATTTTTACTCCTGGAGCTGACAACACAAACACTTTTGAATCCAACTGCTTCTTAAACTTTGCCTCTGAAGTTTTTAGTTGTCCAGGTCACCTCTCTTGAGTTTACTTTCACAAGACAGAAGCTGTGCAGAAAGGAAAACCAAAGAATCCTGTCTTTTGATTAATGGTATTTTTAGAAACATTTTCTTAAATGTCAATCAAAATACTAACAACAGAATCATTCAAATCAATATGCCTCCAGTCTTCCTTAGGAAGATTATTGCACACATCCACCAAAGACTGACTTTTACCACTGCAGAATTGTATTTTAAATTATATTTAATATATATATTTAAATTATATTTAATTTATATTATATTTAAATTAATATATATTTAAATTACATTTAACATTCATTTAAATGTAGTTACATGACTATTTCCACTGCAAGCCCACTTGTGTCAACCTTTGTCTTGTATAGTTAGATATTGGAGCTCTTATTAACTAAGGACTCTTCCCTGAAGTATTTTATTCAGAGAGACTAAAATATAAAGCAAGTAAAAAAGAGCCCCCCCAACAAAAAAGCACAATGAATAGTAACTACATGTTACATGTCTCTGGGATGTCCATTCAAACCCCTTCTTATGAACATCACCTTGTTGAGACTTTGTGGATTGCAGAATGGTATGGTGAGCTACAGTAGGGTCACTGAGGGGAGAAGCCAGGGATCAGCCCTCCCTTCAACATACTCCACTTAAAACTCAGTACATTTCCAAATACAACTCCACATGTAAATTGATGCTGCTTGCTGGAGCATTAACTCTCCCTCGGAGGTTTCTAATTCCATTATAGAGGGTAGTGCACTACTCTTTGGGAGGCAACAGTAGCTTGACTCTACAGTCAGGCATGCTGCAGAGGGGAAGGGAGGGGGTCAGAACAGAGGCCTGACACATTGCACACATATCTGGGAATCTATGGTATTGGACCTAATTTCTTAGTCCGTTTTCAAGCTCAAGGGATGTGATCTTTGCCCCTGTGAGGATGCTAATTCTTGTCAGAAGAAGCATGGGGTTTCCTGACTATACAGAGCTTTTCCTAGCATTTTCCCTCTTTCTTGGGATGTTTAATAGACAGAATTGCTTAGTTCTATGTCAGGGGTCTCAGCTTTGTCAGGTGTATTCATTTTGAGATAGGTGAAAAGAAAAAAATGAACTGTAAAGACAGGAATCCTACCAGATGATGGTACTCTTCATTTGTAGTGAAACCACTGGGTGCATCTACATGGGAAATTAATGAAAAGCAATACATTTCAGAGCACTTTGAGCTAAAGTACATTGCTCCCAGGCACAGTGTCTCCATGTACACCTAGGACAGAAGCACTTTGAGCTGGGGTGGAGAAGGGTTGGGCTAACAGCACACTCAGGGGATCAGCCTCAGGCTCTGGGTCACAGCAGAAGGGCTGGCTGGGTCATGATGACAGTGCAGTGCAGAACATGTGGAGCCGTGTGGCTAGGTGGCAGGCAGGGGTCTGACTCCCTGCTGCCTGGACTAACCAGACACAATTTACACCTGGATCAGCGTCTACATGTGTGTTTTACTACAGTTAATAACTGTCATAAGATAGTATGGTCTTACAGTGGAGTTAGTTAATTTACTGTGCCCTAATACCGGTGGCACACATGTAGACAATGACTCTTTGCTGCAGAGCTAATTAGTTAAATCCTCAGTAAAGTGCAGGTGTAGACGCACCCAGTGGGATTGAAAGCATTCAGTACCTCTTTGGAGACATGGATCAAGCCCACAGGATCAAGCCCAACTACCTGTGAAAAGGAATAAAATAATCGAAAGAACAGGTGACACTAGCTAACCAGATTCTATTTTTCTTTCACCTTTTAGCCTAGAATTAATGAAAACTACTTCTGATTTAGAATCAAAATGGATTTTTGAGTGAATCCATCCTACCGTGTGGCCCATGTACACAGAACAGCATACATCTTATTCATGACATATGAATGTTTGAAGCATTAACAGAGCATGGACCTTGCCAGAAAGGAATGCATCTAAGCTAGTGTCCTGTAATATGTACGCTGGAACCCCTTCAGGCTGAGAATGGAATTGAATCCAGATCTTCTACTTCCTGGACAGGTGCCCTTACTACTAAATCATCATATAATAGGGACAGAGAGTACTTCAGAGATTGCACATGAATTTTGAGGCACCTAGGCGCCATCTACATGACACAAGGCAGCCACATTGCAGGGGTGGCTGCACCCAAAGCTCCCTGACTCCTTCCCCACCACTGTAGGCGAACACACTCAAGAGCCTCCAGGGACTTTTTTAAAGTCCCTAAAGCAGGTAAAAATCTCCCCTCTCCCTCCCTTTCCTACCCTGCTTTCCAGTCTGCCACTGTTGCTTTCCCTCCTGCTCTGGGGGAGAGAGAGTACCAGAGCTGTTACTGCCTACCCAGACAAGCTGGGCTCATCTGTGGACAGGAACAGGGCAACAGCAGAGCAGGAAAGTAATTCCCCACTTCCTGGCCTGGTCCCCTGGGAGCAGGCTCTAGGAAAGGGATTATGCACCCCACACCACACACACATATGCACATCCCCACTGCCATTCCCCCCCCCCCCCAGGCTGAGACCAGCCCACATTCAGCCTGGTTGGGGTGGACAGGAGCAACTCTGGCACTTCCCCCACCCACCAGACAGCAGGAAAGCAACAGCAGCAGGTGGGAAAGCGAGGAGAATGGAGGCTAGGGGGATTTTCACTTCCTTTTAAAGGCTTAAAAAGTTCCCCCAGGCTCCTGTGGTGCTGTCTGATCCAAAAGGGTGGAAAGCTGCAGCAGCAGCTCTGTATACAGGAGCTTTAGAACCAAAAACTCTAGAACCTTGCAGGCTAATCAGCTGTGCTCTACAGTCCAGGTACAACAGTGCTCTTATGTGGCTATACTACTTCTGGAGCTAGTACAGTAGACCCCCGATTTACATGATTCTGACTTACCTGTGTCTTGAGTTTATGCAATTTTTTTTTAGGGTCCAGATTGGGAAATGCCCGTTGAGATGCACATCATTCGTGTATATTTGTGAATGTTCACGAGATTCGTGTCTATACAAAAACGCCTCACAAGATTTGCAGGTGGAATCAAGCAGAGCTGTGCCACCATTGTGCCACCACTGTAGTAGTGGTATCTCAAGATGCATAGATGAGATGCTAGAGATGCTTCCTAAAGGCAATTCTGCCGAGAAAAGGGGGAAAAAGGCTATGACTAAGGTATGTCTGGGGTACACAACCCCTCACTATTCTATTATTCCCTATGGGGAAATTCATCCCGACTTATGCAAATTTGACTTGGGTGAGATTTCCCTGGAATGCAATAGTCACCTAAGTCAGGAGTCTACTGTACACACGGAGCAGGCACAGAGCATCTCTGTGCAGGGATTCCCTATACAGAACATTCCCTGTAAGTTTCATTTAAGATGCCCGATTCTTTTTTATGCATCTATACTGAATTATTTGTTATTATCTCCTTATGATTAAGTGTAATATTCCTCAGGACTCAATTCTAAGTTGGGTCTAGATAAGGGTTCATGTTTCTGTAGACCCCAAATGCAGCCTTGAGGATAGATGTACACTTTTTCATGTGCTAAGAGAGAGTGTTCTTATTGATTTTTTTTTTATTTGGGTGTTTATTTTGTCCCTCTGCAATGTATGCATTTGAGCTCATTTTTGTAATGAAAAAGCTTCAAAGTCAGTTTAAATAAATAAATTAGCCTGATGAAGTGATAGAATTTTTCTGAAGGAGAGATTGCTGGCCAATTCCTTTTTCTAAATCTTTTTTTAAAAACCTTTAAACATTTTGTTTTTAAAAAGATGTTTGAAGTCTTTGAATTTGCCCCTTGGCCCCACTTAAATCTAATTTCTAATCCCTTAGCCTCTGTGATCATATGAAAACTCTAGTTCGGTATTATCATTTGATTGCTGAGTATCTGCCAAATATATACTATAGCTTCACATTTTTGTCATATATTTATGATTAAAATGTGTAGCCCCCCAAAAGAAGTTGATAACAATTTAAATTTGGGATTAAAATAAAGGGATTTAAAGACTTAGCAATGAGACAATGGCTGTTAAACGTGTAGAGCTATTTTTTAAAGTGATGTTTGTCAGAACCCAGTAACTAGATGCCTATGGCACAGTGGAAAATTCCGCTGTGTCAGAGCCCAGCAACTGAATGTTACATCACAATGGAAAATTCCGCCACGGTGGGGAATTCCAGCACAGTAAAATCCTGCCAAGTCCACCGGCTGCATTGTTTAAACATATGCCACCCATTGGCCAGTTGTAATTATTCATACCTGGCAGCTAGCAATTGGTTTGCTAGCCATATAAGAGATAAAGCAATTTCCGCCCAAGTTGGAGAACTCCACGTACATCCCAGAGTGAACTTGGTGGACTGATCTCCCACCAACATCTCCCTGTCACCGACCTCCTCGACATACCCCGTTTCCTGCATGCTCGTTAAACCGTTCACGCCTCGTCTTGTTTCAGAGAGCTCACGTTCACAACTGTAATCTAAGCAAGTTCTCTTCCTACGCTGTATACATTGAAGGCGTAAGCAAACAATCTCTAATTCAACCAATACGCTTCAGTGCCTAACTCCGCTCCATCAGTCAAAAGTACCCACCTGATGTTCAGGCTACTGGCCATAGCCCAACATGTACCTGGCCGCCACAATGTTTAATTTTAAATACCTGCCACAAATCACAAAACACTGAATCCCC
The DNA here is from genome assembly GCA_030014935.1 of Caiman crocodilus. Classification (NCBI taxonomy): domain Eukaryota; kingdom Metazoa; phylum Chordata; order Crocodylia; family Alligatoridae; genus Caiman; species Caiman crocodilus. Next base: position 107,758,834 of record JAGPOW010003316.1, on the reverse strand, counting down.
ACCTCTTGTGTTTTATATCAACAGCTTCTACTCTCTTGCATGTTCACATACCCGAGGCTATAAAATAGTGATAAGAAAATTTTGCTCCTGCTGGACCCATCCGGCAGTCTTTACGCAGACAAAACAACCAATGACATTAAAGATCGGATGAACAAACAGTATTCCTGCTTCAAACCAGATAAAATATGAAGCTTATATATTTCTCTAACAGGCAAATATCAGACCCTGAAGCTGAATGCTCCCAGACTTTAGGATTCAAATTCAGGAGCCAATAACAACTTTTCCATGGTTCATATTCACTGCTTTCATTCATCCTATTATAAACAGAGACTCAAGATGCAAAGCTAGATTGGAACCCAGGTTTGGTTCATTTCTAGCGAAGTCAACAGGGGTCAATCTCCTTCAGGACTCCAGGACTGCGCCTTTATTTATCTCAGATGTCTGAAATTTTAAAAGCTGATACAAAATATGTTACCATTGCTCTCATTTTATGCATATCCACTGATGGTTTTTGAAACATCAAGAGTTCCAGGAACTGAGCCACATGCTCAGCAGCTTAATGGCATAAATTACAGCAGTACTGAAAATGTGTTAGATGTTGTCACAGACACATAGAGCAGGTACAGACATTACACATAAACTGGTCTCAGTGATCAGAAATCCATAACCATGTATAAGTTTGGTACACGTAGACCACTCTAAAAATGGTGGAACCCAGTCTAAGATAGACCTGTCGCAGTTCGGGGTGAAGTGGGTTCAATGTGCACTCAAATCTAATCGAATTAGATTAGACTGGTGTCGAACTTCTGTTCCAGATCCCCTATCGATTCAAGTTAGATCATGAACGACATATACCCCTGGTGGCTGGGGGGCACAGTGACAGTTGGAGTGCAGCAGCGGTAAGCAGGAGCTCCTGCAGATGCCACTGGTGCTGTTGGTGGGGGGTAGGGGTGGCCAGCCAGGGGTTGTATACCACCCACAGACGCCGCTGGCAGCGTCAGCAGTAGCCAGCAGGAATCACTGACCACCTGCAGATCCTGCCAGGGGTCAGGGGGTGCGTACAGACCCATGTGCACCCCCTATGCATCACCCCTGAGTTAGATCACTGTTCTCTGGCACTCCAGCCTCCTTTGCAGCCTCCCACAACCCTCCCCTCACTGGGAGGTGCACTAGCACTCAGCCCACACTTGGCTGCTCTGGCCGAGCACTCAGCAGGCCCTGCCCCTCAGCTTTCCCAGATCCAAGCCAGCACCCAACCTCTCCCCAGTCCCACACTATGGCTCTGCCCAAATGTCATTGGTAGAGTGGGCAGGGGAAGGGAGGCATCTATGTCCCCTGCACAGTCACCAGGACTTGGCCAACTGTGCCTCCCAGGATGTGCCCCTACACTGTCACAGATCACCCCACAATGTAGATACACCCCTGACACTGAGCCAGAAGAACTCCCCACACTACCCACCATTGAGCAGAGCCCCACGGAGTCCAACCATGGTTCCTCTATACCTGGCCAGCGACCCCTATGCCCCTGTGCTCAAGCAGAACCTCATAGAGCCCGACTCTGGTTCCTGCAAGCAGAGCCCAGTATGTTCATGCCCCTCCTCACCAAGCAACTTGCCTTTGGTGTGTCAGGGTGGCAGGGGACAGAACATCAAGACTAGACCTGCATGCAGACAACCCTGTGACTTCTGCAGCTTGGCCATTGCCAGCAAGTACCCAGGCTGTGGGCATCTGGGGTGCTGCAAGACTTCTTTGACCCGCAGCTACAGGGTCGCAGAGTACTAGGGTGCGAGGCAGCATGACGGTTGACCCCAGGTGGCCTGGGTGCTCAGCTGCACTGAGCAGTCTCCGGGGGGGTACAGTGGGAGGTGTGCAGAACTGCCCCCAACCTGTAGGCCTCAGCCAAGGCAGGAAGCATGTGTGCCCCCCCACAAAAGGGAGAACATGTGTTCTGTTCATTACCAATATGACCTATGCCGCTTCCAAAACCCTGTGTAACTTATATCAGTTCCACCTCAGGCTTTTTGAACATCTGTACTTCCTATAGGATGAGCAGTCCCTGTCCCGAAAAGCCTAGTCTACAAACAGACAAAAGGTGTAGAAGAGGTACAGCATGCAAACGAAGTGATGATTGATCAAGTTTGGGCAGACTGGAATGTTTTCCCTTGAGTTTACCCTTAAGGACATGACACAGGCCAGGATTAGGCTCCTGCACATGATCCCAGTGTAGCAATGAAAGGTTTTGGAAGTAAAAGTTTTATCAGGCAGCATCTGGAAAAGCAACAAACCACACCTGAAACATTGTATATTATACCAGGTGCTGTTTTGCCGGGAGGATATTGGAGTACTGGAGCTTGAGAAACAGCACAGCAAAGAGCACCAAGGATGAGAAAGGGTCTCAGGTGTTACAACCATGTAGAGAGCTTGAGAAAATTAGCATTGTGTTCATTAGAAAAGAGAAGACAGAGAAAGGATGTGTGTAATGTGCAAAATTCTAAGGTATACAGAACAATTGCCAAGAAAATTAGGGTGATATTCTTGAACACAAAATAACACAAACTTAAGAAAGGACAAGGTTTTTCATTTTTGTTTTGCAAAAGGTGATTAGTGTGAAGCATGTAATCATCCTCAATACTCATGCAATCATGAGTGTGTTTACAAGGCAGTGATTTGCTGTATTAGCAGAAGGGGCTAAGAGCTCCTGGAAATGCCTTGTCAAAATTCTCCTATCAAATTGAGGGGAAGCTTGTGTTTTTCCCACTGAGTAAGTCGTGAATGCTACTGAATCAACCCTGCCAGATTGGGAGTTGGAGTATATAGAAATACTTTAGAAGAACATTTTTTTTCCTTTTGAGTGCAGCAGACTGACAATGCCTGCCCCCAAGCACAAAAACATTGTGTGGACAGAGCATGTCTCCCAAGAGAATTTGTTTTTTCTTTGATTATACTTGAAGAAAACATTATTGTCTAAATGTGAAACATATGACCCACCTGTCACGGTCTCTCTCTGCAGCACACTCACTTCTGGCAGAGGGAGGTTAAGAGGCTAAAGAATAGAATCTTTTGTGGAAGGCCCGAAAAAAAATAACTGCAGCACATTTTGTTACAAAAAAGGGGAAAAGCAACTGCTAAAGGCCATATTCAAACTCCAGTGATTCCAAGTGGGAGGCTTTGCAGTTGTTTCAGTGGGCTTTGGATCATGCTCAAAGGGGGAAAAATACAGTCCAACTCACAAACATGGGGCATAAATAGATGAAATAATTATTCCAAGTTAAAGGTAGTGGCAAGGAAGCTATCATGTATCAAGGTGATTCACTCTAACCGCTTCCCGTGTCTATTCCAACCCATAGGAAGTGGAAAGTAAACTCTGGTAATTTAGCAGTTGTTTCCTTTGGAAGTGTTCAGCTGCACTTCAGCTTCCATTTACATGAAAAACAATGATAAAGCATCCCCTTTCCCATTTTGAAGTCTGTATAATTATTTTGTCTGTTCTGACCTATTGTCTAGATGTTAAATAGCCTCCTTCCATCTGGCAAGTGACTTTGGTCTAAACATTTAGTTCAACTTGGTCCCTCCCTGTTATACTTTATAAAAGAACACAGTCTATCTGGACAATATTTTTCCCAGGCAGTTTGACATGTAGTCTTTTTTCTAGTTCACGTTTTGATTTTTAAAGCTTAGTTGGAGCAATTTCATGTTGGTTGCAATAAGTGCATCAGTACTGGAAGCCCCCAGGCAGATTTTTTTTCTCCCCTGGCTGCACTGAGGGCCAGTGCAGTTTCTCTCTGCACACTGATTTAGAGCCCCAGTCTTCTTCCTGCATGGACTCCCAGCCTCCATTCTGCTATACAACCAGGCAACACATCAGAATAATCCAGCTCTGGTCTGACCCAGGCTAGGTACTTCAGTGGTGCATCACTGGTGGGGGTCTTGCTTTTGCCTTTGCCTGTGCCTGTGCCTGTGCCTGAGTAAGCAGCTGGGATCTGTACCCATGCCTTTGCTGCTTCCCTCAGTCCCAGCTGTGCACAGCTAGTTAGCAACTGCACTGCAGCCAGACAGCTGGAAGCTGTGTCCTCACTACCACCACACTTCCCACCATCCCAGCTGCAGTGCATCTCTCCACTGGCCAGAACCTGGGCCTAAGCCACAGCCACAGAAGCAGGGACTGAGGGAAGTGGTGGGGGTGCAGGTGTTGCTTCCAGCTGCCTGGCACATTTTGTTACATTTGCTTTGTGCCTGTGGGGGGCACAAGCACAAGCAAATCTCTCCAGCTCCATGGGCAGATTTGACTGTGAGCTATACCTACTGATCCCAGGCCACCTGTGGCACAGGTGTTGCAGGTTGGCTACCTTTGCTTTAAAAGGTAGGTATGAGGCAAATGAATGGCTATGCCATGGAACGGAGAGCTAAGAACATAATTTGCTTCAGCATTCATGCATATCACTATCTGCTGGTCTTAGAAGCAAGGAGCCCATAATAGAAACCTGACATAAATGTCAAAGGGGTCTTTCACACTAATTTCTATCGGCTTGGGACCAGGCCCTAGGGCTGCTGATTTGTATCTGTAAACCACGTAATGTTCATCTGAAACAATGTGAGGGTGCCTTTTTGCTTGAGCAGACCCCATGAGAGGGGAGGGCTTCACTTTCTCTGTGATCTCTTTGACTCTCACCACATCTTACCAGATGTTATGGCAGGTTCTGATTGGATTTTTGGTTATGGCATTCTTCATTAATTATTCTTTATAAAACAGTAATGTTGGCAAATGGGTATGTGGGTGGAAATGGTAAAGCATTTTTACAAAATAAGGGAATAAACCAGCCTCTCATGATCTGAGTGGATGTTTCAGCTTTATTGGTTTTTCTCATACTTATATGGTTTGGCAACCATTGGCCTGTCAGATTGAGAGGTCACTCCCCAGCCTTGATCAGAGATTTAAAGGCACTGCTAGGAAACTCCTTGTGTCAGTTTGACTCAATTTGCAAACTAATTAGTTAAGCCCTCCCAATGTGTTTAGGGTCAGCTCTGATCTATTTGGGAAATGTTTGACTATTAGCATTTAAAGCTTCAGATGTGCCAAGCCCCATTCCCCACCACCCCCTTGCTCCCCTACCCTCTCCAGGTTGCTCCCTCCTTTAATTTCCCTGCAGGTTTTAGAAAGGATGCATTAAATTAAAATCATGGGCTGTTTTGTGAGCAGTCTTTTGTGACCAATAATGAATGTAATGAGTAAAAAAGGAAAGGGAAAACAGGATGATTAAACCATGCTGGGCTGCTTTTACTCAGCAGTTTGTGATGCAACACAAATGGACAATTGGGGCTTTTCTTTTTCCATTAATTTGTATCTGTGTTTTCACTTGTCATATAAAAACCAGACTCTTCACCAAAACATGAGTTAGGTAACAGCTGCTACCTCCCTTAAAATGAAGGATCTGGGCCTGATTGACCTCATGTCTGATAGGAGATTTACATAACATTACACCGTATAATCTCAAGTTGGATACACACCTAACTGCTTCTACAGTTTAGACTTTGTTGTAATGGAAATATGTGAGGAGTTGTAGTTTGCTTTGGTTCTGGTCACTCTAGCCCATCAAAAATATAGTGGTTATGGAAAACAAAGCGTATTTTTTCAAATCATATGTCTGCTGGAGGTTTTGGTTGTGACAGCCACTAATCAAAAGCTTTAACCAATGAATAAATGTAGGGAATATATGTTTGCTCTTAGAGAGGTCCTATTAAATATGTGAATGCATGTGCACATGTAGGTTCCAGCAAAGATCTGGGTCTGAACAGTCTCCAGTGTCATAGTTCACCATTATATTTTTGGGTGGTCTGAAGAAACACACCTTGCTTCCAAATGTAGCAGATTCCTCTTTACATATTGCACTGCTTAGTTTAATACATCCTGAGGGGCTTAGAGGCTGAATCTCTGAGACACCCTCTACCTTAACTCATTTATTTTGGAGGAGAAGTAGACCTGCAGGCCTGCAAACTGTGCTGCATCTTGCATGTTATCTCCATAATTTAGAAAAATTGTGCAGTGGACAGTTGTACAAAAAGCTGGGGGGGCACATCTCACCCCCTTGTGGTTTTGCTCTTTCCTCTGTCTGGAAGCCCTGGTTGGAATTCGTGTGTGTGTGTGCATGCATGAGAGTGACTATGCATGTGTGAGACTGTGTTTGAGTGACTGCCTATTTGTATCACCCAATTATCGTGGGCTCTGAGGCCCCCGAAGCTAATTAATAGCTCCTAATGTATGAGGCCAGTGGATGGATGACACATCAAAATAGTTGGGACAACTAATGAAAAAAACAGGATAGGAGTGTCATGTTGGGTCAAAGGGTCAAAACTTGAAAATAAGTGTGCCTCAGGGGGACACTAAGCAGAGCCCCCTGGGTCACACCCACCGGTCCTCAAAGGCATCCAAGAAGCCGGTGGACACCGCCCACTGATGCTCCACCTGGAGACACGCATGGACAAGGGAGAGGAAAGCAGCCTTGCAGTCTCTGGGAACCTTCCCAGCCAGAGCCTCCCTCCTGGTCAAATACAGGGCCCACTTGGCCAGGGACAGGAGGAGGTTGACCAGGAGATCCCGGGACTTGGTGGGGCCACAGATGGGGTGACCAAAAACAAAAAGGTGGGGGGTGAAATTCAACCGCAACCTCAAGAGGAGGCTCTAGAAGTAGAGGTGGAGGGGCAGCAGCCTGGCACACTCAAGGGTCATGTCTCCCTCTGCCTGGCAGAAGGGGAGGAGCCTGAATGACTGCCTGTGTGCATAAGTGTGAGAGTGGATGAGTGTGTGCATGTGTGAATGTGTATTAGTGCTTGTGTGTTTGTGTTGCTCCCCATACCACAACCTGGTCAAGTGGAGAGGAGGGGGCATGGGCATGCCCTGGTCTGGGGCCACCACACTGAGGTGGGGAAGAGGAGATTTAAACCCCCTTCTTGGCCCTGGATCCAAGCCAGGGTTTGTCTGGAGGGGACAGTCCCTCCCAGGCTTCCCTCCCACCCTGTGCCCTGCCCCATGTGGCAAGCAGGAAATATCCTGGCATGGGCTGCCCTCCCAGCTGACCCAGCTGCAGTCCCCAGCTGGGTTTCCCACCCCCTTGCCAGCCAGCCCTCACTGCTCCAGCTAGAGACGAAAGGGGCAGGGCCAACCCTGGTCTCTGAAGCCCAGGCCAGCTCAGGGCTGCAAAACATCCTGGGATGCTGGGGGAACTGTGATTTAACTTGAAGCAGGAAAAGGTCTGGGATAGAAATTTCATAAACTGTTTTACCTAAATCAGTTAAGTCTGATACTACATTCAACTAGGTTTACTTTAAACCAGTTTCAGCCATTTTAAAACTGGTTTGTGTACTGAACTTCTGTTCTGTTACAGGTTTAAACCAGATCTAGTTTCTGATCACTTAAACTGGTTTGTGTGTAACTTCTGCCCTAGCCCAGATGTTATATACTACCTGATCTAAAGGCCTTGGGAGGCCTGGTAAACACTATGATGCACAACAAAGTTGGACTGGTAAACACTATGATGCACAACAAAGTTGAATCAACAGCTTTGGAAACATGGCTTTATATATGTGTGCATTTATAATGTATGCATAAGGTGTATATATATATAAAAACTGAAACACCTTTGTGTGCGTGTGTGTATGTAAAAAGGTATTTAATTTTAATAATGGAAATAATGTGGATTTGGGATTACTTTTTTTTTTAACCAAAAATTGGGGATTATTTTAAAATCAGAGAAAACCAGGATTCTTGATAATCAGCAGATGATACATGATAAAGTTGAACCAACAGCTTTGGAAAACATGGCTTTATATATGTGTGCATTTAGAATGTATGCATTTGTTACCTTTACATAAGAGGAGACAGAATCAATCAAGGACTACTTTAGTCTCAAGAAATCCACATTCAAGACAGATAGATATATGTGTACAAGTACTATATTCCTCATAATAAAACTCAGTAGGGAATAAATAATACTGCTCAATTCAGAATTGGCAGAAATTATGCTGCAGCTGACTAGAGTATAATAGTTTTGGGAAGTGGACTTAGGTCTGCAAAGAAATAAGCTCTTTTTAACTTTGTCCTTTACACTGCTGCTTCATGTGAAATTACATGCCCTGTAGTTATAAGGGGTTCTAACCAGAGTCGTCATTGCCGAGACAAGTGACACGTTCAGTGAGCCGGTATACTGTAGCAACAGGCAACCTTATCCTATTATTAAGTAAACTCTTCATCCAATTTCCATTTCAATTTTATAGCTAGTGCTGATACATGTCATTAAAATGCACAAGCTAGCTTCACAATTATTCATTCAAATAACATTTAAACTAGCAAAGAGTATTCTCTCTGTCAAACTTCCAGTAGCTGCACAGAAATACTCTTTAAAAGTACACAAACCAAAAAGTGGCCTTGGCATTCTGATTTTCTCCAGCTCAAATTAGCTTTTGTTCTGTATTTGAAAATGAACTCTCTCTCTCTCATGCAAATATGACAACAGTAAATACTTTGTTTTGTTTTTATTGAATGGGGAAAACAAACTTTAATTTGAATACTAAACCAGCCAGAATATCTAGCTGAAAACATGTTTTTATTATTTACTTTCTTAGGTTTGGCTTGTTATGCTCTTGGCATATCTATTCATATCTCTTGCAATACTTTTTCATTTCATATATTAATATTTAATATTCTTTATACATTGTTCGACCTTAATGGTTGTCTAATTTCTGTTTTTCTTCTACAGAGAAGCTATTAATTTATGAGCATATAGGGCAGTAAGTAATAATTTGCATGAATGCCTTGAGCAGATATGCTTCCATAGGCCTCCCATAGCATAGACTCTGGAAAGGATGATACCATCTATTGGCCAAGCTTCAATGAACAGTGCCTTACAAGAAGAAGAAAAAAAAGTTTCTTAATCCATAAAGAAGTCTACTAAGTGAAAAATCAACAGAGATGACAGCAGCTGGTTTGTTTCTTTTCTTTTTTTTCCCCCTTTTTTGATATGTTAAATACCTCTTGGTGGGGAAAGGTATGTATATCAGCAAGGAAACTGAAGGTTTCTGGATATCTTTGGGATGGATACTGTGAGCTTCAAATTGCCCTTAAATTGCGCTTTGTTTTCTTGTTGATCTCCCCATACTTTTCTACCAGTGTTTGGAACCCAGGTTTATCTAGGGCAGAAGACAATGTGCAGCCCATCAATAACATTTAACTCTTGATTTAAGCAAAGATTTCCTTTTCCATCCACAGACATTGTAGGGGACTAATAATTTTATACTCTGCATTACTGTCTCCCAAAGATTTGACTGGGGAAATTAGTGCACTACATTGTACATCAAGTTGTTGGGGCTAGAGCAGCATACACAGCGGAGAAAGAATCCTGGACATCCATTAAGGCCATGGACAAGCAATCAGTTTCACTACTAAGAAATTCTTAGCCATTCTTAGCCATGGAAAAATAGGTCTGGGATGAAGCATACAGGTGTTCCAGCTCCCTGACTGGAGCACTATACAGATGCCTCAAAAGCAAGCTCTCTAGGCATGGGGAGAGCTCCATGTCTTTCCCCTATCCCCTATCCCCCACCCTTGGAAGAGCCTGATGACCAGAGATCCTGGTTTTCTCTGTTTAAAAAAAAAATTCTCTGATTTTAAAAGCCCCAAAGTTGTGTACTTCCTTGATTAAAATGAGCTGCTATGATATATATAGGTATCTGTTCAAAACAGTGTTTTATTGATATATTTACAATTTTGAAGCAATTTGGAAGCCCTCCCCCCTCCTGTTGGTGCCCCCACCCCCCATCCACAGCCCCCTGGGCTCTGTTGGTGCCTTTCACTCCCCACTCACAGCCCCCGGCACTGCTGGAGCCCCTCACTCCAGACCCACAGCCCCCCCACCTTCCCCAGGTTTGCTGCAGGGGCCCCCCAGCTGCAAGGGCCACTGGGCCAGGGACTGGGGAGCACAGCTCCCTGCCCCCTGTAACAGCAACTGAGACCTGGCTGCCCCTGCTAAATGGATGGGAAGGATGAGGTGGGATCAGAGATGAGTCCCAGCTGCCTGCCACATGCAGCCTTGGCTCTGGGCTTCAGTTGCCTACCATTAAGCCCAGGCTACTTACCGCAGGGCATGCAGCCTCCTCTTTGCCTGCTGCGAACAGCCCAGGCTCCATGGCTGGCAGCAGCTGCCTACAGTCAGGGCTGGATGTGGCTTGCCAAGTGAAATGGCCCCACGTGCCAGCAAGGCATGCATGTCAGGGGTTGCCACACCCTGGTGTGCATGGTTGCAGGAAACACACTGGGCCATTTCGAGGAGTGGGTAAAACTCCAAAGAATGCTTCCATGCCAGATTCAGTGAGCTTGTAGATTACATGGGCCTTGTCAACTTTACCACTTTCACTTAGACTATAATTTACATTACCGTAGAATTTTGTTCATTACATCTTGTGGGAGTCATATAGGTAAAAACACTGCACAACTCTGAAAATATAACACTCCTCCCCCATTACACATGCACTCTTTATTTTTTGTTCTTATTGTTTTGATTTGAAAAAAAGAATGAGTACTTACTGGAAAAATTGGTTGAGGAAAAAAAAATCAAATGAACATTTATCTTCATAGTTATTTTCTATTCAATTTCCATGGTTGAAGAACTAAAACTCTAATATTAAAGTTCTAAATTAAACTGTGTATATCAGTGTACTAATAGTATTTGGTTGCATGTAGAATAATCTGACACATTGCTTTTCCAAGTAATCATTAATGAATTAATGAAAGGTTTTCACTGTTTTGTTCTGTGTAACATAATGAGATATACAGTATTTAAGGCTTTTAAGGATTTAGGACACTATTAATGAAAAATAATTATTATCCTACAACAGTAATTAAGTATAATTTGCATGAAACTAACATTTTCTTATCCATAAACACTGGCAATGTCAACAGTTCCTCAAAGAGCTGCAGTTTGGGATATAGTGGACTGCTACCCAGTCTGTGTGCTTTTTAAAAGGAAGATGAACAGGCTAAACATCTGGAGAGGAGAAACATTTCCACACAGCCTGGAGGCAAAAGGAATTTATGTGCTTATCTGTATTTTTAGGTGCCTAAATATCTTTACCTAGTCTTTACAGTAAACCAAAATTCACAGGCAACAAATCAGGGGGTGATTTCCAGAACTGAGACTTACAAATGTTTTGCATTCTTTCTGCTGGCCCTACCATAGCTTTTCATTTGTTTTGCTGGTTCTAGCATGGATCTGTGGAGCTGCACCCGCCATGGCAAGCCTGTGGGTTGCTCTGATTCTACTAAACTAGAAGGCCCAGAAAAAGCTGAAGCCACATCTCAGAATCGGCATAGCTTAAAAACATTTTGCAATATTAATTTTTTTCCAGTTGTTCCTATTTTTTCCCTCCATATCAGTGCCTCATCACAAGAGGGTCCTTCAGAAAGGTATGTGGATACTGCACAGATTCACTCCTGGAAGCCCTGGGGAAGGGATTTTTGTCTCTGGTATGACAGATCCAAGTTTCACTCACTCAACTTTTTTGCTTTTCAGAAAAAATGTGCTCAACAGACATGATTGGCCTAGTCTGCAACCACTAGGCAACACTCCCCTATAGCCAATCTGAAAATGGACATGATAACCTGTCTTTTTAAATTGCATCTAAGGAAGTAGGTTGTTACCTACAAAACATCATGCCTTTTAACCAATTAGTCTCTAAGGGTGCAGACAGAAATGCATCTCCCTGCTGTAACTCAGAATGATTTTTGCAAAGTGCTCTGAGTTGCAGCGTTATCCCAGACCAAACAGATGTTCACTGTTGGCTCCAAGGGGAGGGGAATCTCCCTGGGGGCTGGGAGCCTGCAGCCGGGTTCCCATAGTAATGGCCAGGCTCTCTGCCAGTGCTAGCTGTTTTCAGAATGGGAGGGGGAAAGGCAGCAGAGGGAGCTCGTTCTTGGGGCTTCCCACTGGTGCTGAAGGGTGAGGTGGGTGAATTGAAGTCCCCCCTCCTCCCCCAACCCAGGGAGGGCTCCAGTACAGCCACTTCACCCTTCAGGGGCAGCTGAAAACCCCCTAAACTAGACTTCCTCCTCTCCCTTTCTTCTTCCCATTCTGAAAACGGTGACAGGCTAGGAGCTTTGCAGGCACAAGTTACAGAAGATGCTGTATCTTTATCTGATCCTTCATTGCATGAGGAATCAGATTTTCACCCAACCATTTGCAGCAGTTCACTTATGTTTTGTCACAGGTATAAACTGCTTTCTGTGGCCAGTGTGGGTGAAAATTGTCACTTCTGGCTAACCCAACCTAATTTTACTGTATTTCAGAGATGCACTAAATTAGATTGGGTATAGGTAGACTGATCTAATTGAACTTCTGTACACATTTCAAGCACAGCCCCAGAGCTGGGAATGCCAAGCTACTAACTTCAGCTGCAAAGCACTACTTTTCCTACCCCTCCCTGGCACAAGGCTACTTTTAGCCTCCCCAATCCCTTCCTCCATCCCCAGACTGACAACCCTGTCCCTGCATATCAGCCATCTTCCCCCCACCACTTTGAGTGTGCTAAACCCTGTGATCCTTTAAGCCCCTCCCAGTGCCCATTTCACCAGCATTTGCTGGTGCTGGCTGCTGATTGAACTAAGTCAAGCTCAGGAGGCTAGGAAAGTTGATTCATTGCGGGGGAGTTGTTCATCTGGGAATGGCAGGGGGCCAGGGAGCAAAACAAAAAGCCCCTGGTTAGGGTGAGGAGAGAGCCCTCCCTGATCCTACCAAACCCCTCCCCTGCAGAACCACCAATCCCCCTTCCTGTCACCCTGATTTACTTCAAACAGACTCCCAGGATACATGAATGCTAGCAAAAACAGCCCTAGGAGTGAATTGTGGGAAATGGGGTGGTTCAGCCATGGCGGGGTAGAGCTGGGTTGTGTGGGGGGGCGTTGCTGGGATTGGAGAGTCTCTTAGATCCTGCCAACCCACCCTCCTAATCCTCCAAGGACCCCTTTAGCTGTACAAACCCCTCAAAACCTTCTGCAGACCCTGCTAGTCCCCCAATCCCCATAGATCCCCACACTAACCACTCAATTCCACACACCTCTTCCTCTCTTCCTCCTCTGACTTACTTTCAATCAGGCTTCTGGCACCTATCTAATTACTGAGTCAGATTGGGGGACCTTTTTTAGCCCAGTCTAACCCTTTGAACTTCTAGCTACAATGTCTATATGAAGCCTAGGAGGCCCTGCCTTCTGCCTCTAGAGCCAGGAATTAAACTCAGAAATCTTCAAACCAACATTCTTTGTGATTTAGTATATAAGGATATGGCAGCAGGCATGCCACAAATTAGCTCTGTACCCCACCCCCCAAATGCCACTCTGATCTCCTTCCTCTGCTGCTCTGCTTTCTGCTCCTTCCTTTGTGCACTCAGTTTCATCTCCTCCTCTGCTATATGCCCTATCTGCTTCTATGCTGCCTGTCCCCTCCCTGAACTGCCACATGCCACTCATGGAGCCTTCCCGTGCCACTTGTGCTGTAGGTTGGCTACCCCAGGTCTAAAATATAAATCTGTAGGATGCTTACGAAATGTGTGTTCCATCTCCCTCTGGTGGCTCATCTACAAAGGAGACAAGAGCTTACTACTACCACTAAATATTGTTTGAGCACAAATGTTAAAAATCTCTTATGTAGATATGGAAGTTCTGGATTTAGATCCTAATTATGACCCACATGGGGATCAACATGGTTCTTCAAAGAGAATTTGAAAATCAAACCCAAGAGTTTAAACCCAAAACAGTATAAGAAAACAATGTTAGGATTATAAAGCCAAATGCTGAAAGGCAAAATTAAGACTGCCTATGCAACTTTAATTTGATCTCTTTGCATTTGCATTATGATTCAGCCTAATTATCTGATAAGGTACTCTTTGTTCTGCAGAAGACCATGCCTCATTCTATTCATTAGATGGAAAGTGATCTAGCAGAGAATGGCCAAGAGGTTGGTTTGGTCTAAAGTCAATAGATTATAGGCCATTAAACCAGGTTCTTCTGGCTGCCGTTTAGACTTTGTATGTGATGTTGGGCAAGACTGACTCTTGAAGCATTCAAATAACTTCTCTTACCATTGCACAAGAAACTTTATCTTCAGCATTTCATAACCTCTGATTGCTTTATTTACAACTTTAATGTTATTTAACATTGTCTTTGTATGTAATTTTGTACCAATGTGGAGATGGGAGTATGTAACCACATGACATACTGCAAAAATATATGTCCAAATAATAAATTACATGGAGATTAAGAGTCAGTAATGGGATGTTATAATTTAAGAATATATTAGTTTTACCTGTGTGTGTGCTTCTGTAAACTCTATTTGGAGTCAACCTGCTGTTTGTTTGGCTACACATGGAGGGATGTTACACAGTGAGAACAGAGATGACATGAGAGTTGAACATTGGATGTATGCCTGACCTATTCATTTCTAAAATTTCAAATTCAAGATGGATTAGAAACTGGCCATGAATAAATTTAGGCTGGAATTTAGGTTTCTGCCTGTAAGAGTAGTGGGAGCAAACAATCTATTTAGTTTTAAGATGGAGATTGATAAATTTATGAAGAGGATTTTATGAAGTTATTTACTGAGACAAGCAGGACCTCTCCTCCTCAGTGCTATTAGGTCCCTATGGGACATCTGTCCTTCCATACCCTGATAATATTATGCCCTTTCACTCCATTTGCTGCCTCCACCTGTACCCCACACTAGTTTGAGACTTAGAAGCACCTTTTCACACTAAGCTCAACACCCTTGTATAATGGTCTACAAACCAATTTCCTTCTGTTTCTGTTCTTGGACTCCTCCTTCATCCCATTTCCCATGGTCACCTGCTTCCTGCCTTCTTTTCAAATCAAAGGTCAGTTCATTCTTATAAAAATTTATATTATAATGTATTTTTAAGAAAACACGTTAGAACATTTTAGCCTACACTAACCATAACCCTCTCACAAATATTAAGATCCTTCTCCCTTTTAGAGCTGGGAAACCCAAATCATTGAAGAGATTTAAATCTGATTCATTTTTAGATATGACAGGCCAAACTTCATTCAAATATATTTTTAAACTAAATGTTTACCAAAATATTAGGGGTGATATCCATTAAAGCCAATGTATTTGGCTTCATTTTAAACAAAATCTTTGTTTATTTATAAAATGTCCCCCCAAAAATCTCTACTGAGATATGAGATGCACTATGTAAAGTTTGAGGAAGATCAGTTTATACATATTTTATGGAGATGGGTGTTAACCAGGGTCAGTTTTAATGATAGGGTTACTACTGTCATTATATAATATACAGTCATCTGACTTAAGGCATTAGCTATACCTTCGATTTGCACAGCCCCGAGAAACCCTCTGCCATATCAACAAATTATGTACTTTAAATCTGTTATTATTATTAAATCCTTGCATATTTAACAATGTAACAGAGTTAAGCCAATTCTCCCTTTTAACTTCTGAAAAAAGAACTAATAAGCAGGAACTTTGATTATTCTTGACCCAAATTCTGCTTTCTTGTATCTGCACCAGTGTAAATCTAGAGTAAAAGGAGCACCAGCAATAAAGACATTCAGAATTTCACAAATGAAACAGAAAACAGAATCTGTCCCCCTTAGTTTACACTCATGTCTCCTACTTGTACAAGTGGGATGCAATACATGAAGAGCACATGCCGTGTATGATGAATAGAATCAATTGCCACAATGGGTTAATTCACTAGAATTGTTTCTCTAGAGAGCTGAGTTCAAATTCAATGTAATTGACAAGTAAAAATGATGGTAGCCTTATTTTTCTCCCACATAGATAGTTATCTACTTCTAGACACCATGATATAATTGGCAGTTTTTTCTTAGTCAGGACTAGGTCTAGAATAGCAAAGGAGTTGCAGATCAGGTTTGAGGCCTATTGGGATTGCTGCGTAATGAAACTTAAACAAAATCTACTTCCCATGTTCTTTACTCTGGCCAGGGCTATTAGTCCCTCATGAACACTAACTTGATGCATAATACCTACAATAAAAAAAGGGAGATAGGATCAATGTCTGAATTGCAGGCTGACCCTGTACTCTTCTAGTCAGTAGGAATTTACTTACTGACTTTAATGGGAATCTTAATATTTATTGATGTCTGTATTTGGACCAACCATTTTCAAAAGGGTCATTAATACTGAATGCCTCAATATCTGTCTGTCTGTGTTTTCAAGCTGTGTTACACAAAACTGAGGCATTTTGGAAAATGTACCTATAATGTCTGTGTCTCAACTGTCAAGTGCTAAAATAAACTATTTACAGTATGGTTAATAGTGTTTATAAATTGAATATTTTCTCAAATGAGATTACCAGAATAAAAGATGTAAAACTCCAAATTCATCTTTAGTTTCAAGAATCTTGAGTTCTTTTAGTAGGTGCATGCATGCGTGCATATAAACACCACCCTTTCTATTTCTCTGTGCCCATGTAAGGCTTTATCCAAGCTACATCTGAAGGTATGCCAACAATAACTATGCCAATGTATGATTTCAATCATTGCATGGACAGAGTCTGGTATGTAAAGGAAGAAAATACATCTAATTTCACATATTCAGCAGCAAATATTAAAAATGTTTTATTCACCATTTTTAGAAGGGGAGACTTCCTAAGAAGCTTTGGCATATGCCCCCAACCAAATTTAATATTCAGCATTCAATAACCCCTCCAAATTATAAGCTATGTCCTTTTAGGGTTCTACAATATTAAAGGACATGAATTCTCAGCTATAGCTAAAAAAAGAGATTTCATACCTAGGCTCTTTTACAATATATAAGGGTTGTGCTTGTGGATTCAGTAGGACCACTTTGACATTTAAACATATGTCACTCACTTGAGAAATGTGTCTAGCTCTCCACTCTCCTCAACCCCCTGGCCCCTGTGAAAAGGAAGCTGAGCCTTTTAAGGGCATCTGTCAAATGTCAGGCAAGCATGAATAATCTGCAGTATGCTCCCAGGGTAACAGTTGTATAGTTGCTATTAAACCCCTCAAAAACTGGGAAGAGTTATACCTGTTGAAACAAAGCACAAACAAGGAAGAACTTTTAAAACTAATTTCCTGGTAGGAATGTACAGACCTTCACTTTGAAGCAGGAGGTTTGCAGTCACTCAGTCAGCAGCAGATGACTACAGAGGCATACATTTACCACAACGGCTGTCATAATTAATTTCTTGGCAATCGCCGCTGGAAAAAAAGGAAGTTATAGAGAATTAAGCTAGCACATGGTACCTTGCATCAGTACAAACAACAAAGTTCAGTGAAGCCTTTGGGGAGACCAAAATTAAGCTTGGCTTTCCTATGCCCTGTAGTTTATTAACCTCAAGCTCTGAAATTCTGGAGAGGATGGGAATAGAATTTAAATAATACAATAGAAAGGATTCCCTCTATGCTACCACTTAGTGATTATGTGTTTTTTTGCAACAAGAAAATAACAGAGATGTGAAAAATTCAGCTTTTCAAAGGTAATAAAATAAATGGGCAGAGGAAGTTTTCCTTTGCTCATAATGATTTATAAGCTGAGCTAGTGGCCTTTTAATCTATTATTCTTGGTAGCAGATCCTTTCCTACCTAAGGATGCATTTATACATGCAACATATCTGGTAATATCCAGTCAAATCCTGAATGATTTATCTTTCAGCCTGCAAATTACATTAACGACATAATTAATAACTTAGATCTAAAAACTCTGTATGTCAGAGCAGTATGTCATGTAATCAATGGCAACAAATCATTTTCTCTGCTGTTTAATGATTCTTTCAAGAGGATGAATCTATAAAAACAGAAGAGTCAATCAATGAGGAGGTTGCATACATTGTGTCTCTTATCTGCAGACTTGAAAACTCGGGTTGCCTTTATTGTTTAAATTTTAACTATTGGAAATCAATTTAGAGATATAAACAGAAAAGAAAAAGTATTAATGGCAAAAAAGTTGGTATCTTTAAAATCTAGTCAGAATTGCCAACTTCCTAGCTATTGCTAAATGCTGATTACAGAAAATGTTTATGAAACCATTATCGGTTGCACAAAAGCATACATATTAGTACATTGAAAAATTATGTTTTTAAGAGGAAGTCCTATTTCTCCAAACTATAATGTACAACTTGGAGAGATCCTGTAAAATCAATGAGCTTTTCTGACAAGTCTAGTTCATTTCCATGACTCCTTGTAAAAGCAGTAATCAGATCTCTCCTTGCTCATTCTTGGGATCAAAACAAGGCAACAACTTTGTGCAGGACTTGGGCTCCATTTCACTTACTCTGTCAAACTAGTGTTGTCTACCTGATTGCTTTAGGTGAGCTTGTGCTCTGATTTTTTAAAAACTGAATGTACTTTAAATATAGTGAGAAAACTGTGGTGGTTAGTTCCTCCAGCTATCCATAATTATGCTTGTCCTTCTAATACCACAACTTACGTTTTTGCATCTCATTCTGATACAACATTTGAAAGTGGAATGTGCAATTTAGAAAATATTTGTATATCGATACAATAATTGGGTATTGCTGAATTTTTCTCTCAAAGACTAAGGCTAAATGACTACCACTGTCTTGTATGTAGAGTTTCAAATGTTTAAATAAGAGGACAGACTTCTTCTGTATGCTCTTTTTATGTTGTCCATGCTAAGGATCAGAGTGTAGCCACAATGCTCTGGGGATGGTAAAAGACATTTTGTCTCAGGAAGGAGCAGTTCCCTCCTGGGGCTCCCCTGCTGTCCTGACCAGAACAATGATTTGCAACATCGGTCTGTGACACACAACAGAGAGCTCTCCCTGAGACAAGTCACTACTCCATTCACCTACTTGCATCTGGCCTTGCAGAGAAGGCCATTATTTTTACTCTGTTGCTTGAGTAGTAAGAGAGTAAAAATAATGCTTTGTGGTTATTGTTATTGTTTTATTTTTTCAGTGCCACTCCTGTCCAAAAGAGAACTAACTGATGACAACAAATCTCAGTACAAATACATGGAAGCATAAATACAGTTAGCAGCATGAACGGCTCTTCATTTGCATTGGATTCTTTGTAGTAGAGGCTCCATTCTTCCTACATTAACTGTAACAGGGGGGAAGGGAGAGATTTTAGATATCTAGAACAGGGAGCGTAGGGTTAGACTAAAATAACCTGTAAGCACCAAAAGCCAGGAATGGCTAAGGATCTGTTACACACTGAGCCTCTAATGATCTTCTTATATCAAAAGCCTTTTCAAGACACAACATACCTGTCCTACAAAGACTCCTGAATTTAGAGGATAATGTAATCATCACTACAATATCCTTTCTCTTCTGCAAGTACTTTAGGCAAAGAAAAGAGGCAGTACTGAACTGAGTATTAAGTCTCATCTAGAACAATACCTAGTAACAAATAAGGTGATCTTATTTGTAAAAAAAGACAGTGTTCGCTTTCAAAAATCACCACACCTGGGAGCCTTGGATGCTTTTAATACAATTTCAGACTCTTTTTTTGTTTGTTTGTTTGGAGTGTGGGAGTTTAGGAATAAATTGCAAATCAGTTGAATCCATCGTATTTATTTCATGAGTGGGTATTTATATGAACTTTATCTCCCTAAACCTCTTAATATAAAGAGTAAACTAGATTGCCTCTGAGTGTACTGTGTTAGGAATGCTGGATTGTATTGCAAAGAAGTTCAGGACTGTAATGTTATCACTCAGCAGGAATGGATCCCATCAGAAGGCACATGGTGTGCCATGACGTAGCCAGTCTTAGACCACAAAAGCAGACTTTTCTCTGTGAATTAGGCAAACCACACAAAAGGCAACAATAGCTAGCATAAACACTATTTAATACTATTCACAGGCTATTGAAGAGATGGGCGTTGACTAAGAATTGCAGCAAAGCCAGTACATTGTTGTCAGATGAAAGGACGCCTAATGAACAGGAAGCATCATTTGAGCAAGCTGACAGTAACCATATAACTGCAGGATTGTGGGACTGGCATTTACCCCATGGGTCTTTACAGTCAGAAAAATAAAGAGAAATTAAAGCATAAGGAATCCTTTTTTGTAGGCACTTAAAGCCCATGAAGCAACACAAGAAAGTAGACAATTGTCTTTTCAAGATTCGTCTGTGCTTTAGATAATTATGAGAAAGAACATTTTGGGAGGGGGGTGCTAACTAGAGGTTGGTTCCCTGTCATAAAATAAACCTTTTTAACAATGTGAGATTTCAGATCCATGTAAATTGTTAGTGTTATTTTTAATACAAAGGCCTATTTTTTCTAGCTAGCTCAAATTAGGTCACCTTCAGAGATCCCTCAACTAGCATTACTATCAACATATTTGGACTTGTCTTCTAAGACAGACTAGATGAATGCTAGCAGGGCTGACCCTTTATTTGTTAACAACTAATAGTGCAGAGAATATAATTAAATCAATCCCCTGATGATACAGTTTTTCAAAGTATATGCCCTCATCCCAGTAAGAGAACATGGCAAATGCCTTTTCATTGATTTTTTAAGAACTGTCCAATTATGCATTTAGGATTTAATCTTTCTAGGCACTGAGCTCCCTCCATGTCCATTGCCTCTAAGAATCTTTGCAAGACTTAGTAGAATAGAGCATAAAGAGCTAAATTCTATCAGTGGGAGTTTGCCAGAGGAAGTGCTTCAGAACTTGCTTGTCTCTACACATGATGGGTGAAGTATGTCCAGGAGTCTTCTATACAAGGGTCTCCATGTTGTTTAAGCTCCTCATTATGGGAGAGTTGTGACAACCAGTGGAGGGGCCATAAGAGGATATTATGATTTCCTGTGATGGAGGAGTAAGTTTTCTATACCAGCCCAAGCCAGCAAGAAAGAGGGAACCACATATGGACAGGAGAAAGGGCTACTGTATTCACAATTTCTCACATCTTAGAAATCCATCCAAAGTAATACAGTGGTTCATGCAAACTATTTTCACCCATGGCATGCACTAGTAGCTACAGAGGTGAGAGGCCATTTCTCTTCACCCCTACTCTTGCATTTTTCATTCATATAAAGATGCAGATGACCATTTAGTATAAATCTAAAGCATGCTTTCTGGTAAGTTTTAAGGAACAAAGGAGAATATCTTGCTTATTAATGTAAGCCCATTCTCCACTATAAAACTCTTTTATAAAGGTAAAATGTAAAAGTTCAGGTTGAACATGCATATCAGTTGACTTCAGCTAAGAGCTTTCCAAACTATTTCACTCTGTTTGCAAAATGTGTACTATGTGCTAATAACCCATACATAAAAAAAAAACCTGTGGGAATTAGCAAGGACTGAGAAATCCTTTATCACTCGCTGTCATCCCAGATTTACATTACTTACAAACACACATTTTTTTATTTGTTCTGAACCAAACCATAGAACATATTCTTGATTTTACATGTTGTTTATTAACTGCCAGAAAGCTCTCCAAAATAATATAGCCCCAGTGCCACACAACTACATTTTTCATTGTGTTATGAGTTGGTGAAAAACATTATTTTAATCAACAGAGCGACTTGTTTGGCACCAGAAAACATAGTGATTATACCATGTTGTAAACATATCACATTTTGTGTGAAGACTGCAACTTTGTATTGTTTAACAGTAAACACAGGGTACAGTATATGGTAGAAGAGTGGTTAGGTGTGTCTATAGCTTCAAACACGTGACTTCATGCCAAAGACTGTCCACAGCTGTAAACAGGTACGTGGCTGTTTGAGCTGGGAAGCAAAGACAGCTGGACATGGTGCTAACCATGTCATTTCTCTGTGTGCCACTGGCTACAGCCTTAAGCAGTTTAGCTCAGCAGTTCCCAAACTCTGACAAATTGCATACTACCAATTTAAAATGATACAACCTTAAGTGCTACGAGCAAATTGTTGTCATATAAAATAATTATAATAAATCTGTTAATGCATACCACTGACAGGTTGGCTGTGTGGTACCTGTACCACAGATTGGGAACTGTTGGTCTAGCTGAATGGGCCATCTAGGTTGAGGCTAATTGCAGGTGGGTGGATGGACACTGGTGATGAGAGAGAAACAGT
Organism: Caiman crocodilus; assembly: GCA_030014935.1. Lineage (NCBI taxonomy): Eukaryota > Metazoa > Chordata > Crocodylia > Alligatoridae > Caiman > Caiman crocodilus. The sequence goes on along the minus strand of JAGPOW010003316.1, from coordinate 107,736,749 downwards.
ATTTTCACATGTAATTATTAGAAATGGATTCACTGAGCAAGAACTGAGATATTCTAATCAATTAATATATTATTCTTCGCTTACATTATTCTACATTTTAGGGGACAAAATTCAGATTGTGTGAATAGCATAAATTAGGTAACATGGGTGAGGCCAGTCAAGCTGATCTATTGAGAAGCCAGTTTCATTCGTAACTATAGAGTGGTAGTGCAGTCTATGATAAATTTAAGGCTGGAAGAACCCAACAAAAAGAAAAAGATGAGAAATAGAAGTTTAATTAAATGCAGTATAATGCAAATCTCACAAATAGACCATAATTGGTTTAGAAGTGAGATCCAATGCCATAAATAACCATTCATAATCATATACAATTAACATATCAATAGTTCCTTTTGGAGTTATAGTCCATAAGCTAAGTAAATGCTGTGCTAGAAAAGTCTGGCAAAATAGACATATTAATTAAATCCTTTTCAGAATTTGGTGTTATATACCTACCTCTTCCTAAGAAGCCTGAAGGGTGGAACATAATAAGATGTCTCTCTTCACTGTACTCAAAAGGCTGTATTTTGGCCCATTTAATACCATATGGATCTTCACAGGGGGTGCAGAAGCAGAGGCAGGGGGAGAAAGAGAAGAGGTGGGTGAAGAGGAGAAAAAGAGCAATATCATGTTTTCCCATGAAAGTTGGCTAAATTAAGTTGCATGTACTAGAGTGCACTAGAATGTATTAAAACAATGCATTATAGTAGAGCAGGGGTGTCAAACTCATCTGGCTTACAGGGCTATCTGTGGGGCTGGAAATCTGGCAGTGGCAGTGGTAGTTGCTACTCTGCTCACTGCTAAATTTTCTGCCCTGCGTGCAGCCCTGCAAATCAGATGTCACAGGTCTGCAGGGCTCAGAGAGCTCCCTATGGAGCTGGAAATTAGTAGAACAAGCAATGGCAGTGTTAATTGCTGTGTCTCTGGAACCCTGGCAATTAACATTGTCACCACACTGCCACATTTCTAGCTACATGGGGTATTCTTTGGAACGAATGACATGACTTTGCCAGCCAGATGTGGCCCACAGATTTGATCTTTGATACCCTTATATTAGAGAGTTCAGATTGTTCTGTTGTACCAAATGCCACAGAGCAACTCATTTAAGCAGACTGAAGCCCCATGCAGATGTTCAGTTAAAGGTTCAATGGGATCTGATCCATTATTCCAACAACTGCGCCTCCTGCCATGCCACATGTGCGTGATTATGATTCTGGGATCCCCTACTTCACCAGCAAGTAGCAAGTTGGGTGCCCAGTGGCTCAAAATGTCAAGTCAGCTGATTGGGACTCCCAGTCATGGGAGCACACCAGAGCCTGGAAGGGCTCCAGTATACTCCCACAGGCGGAAACAGCCATATATTCAATTTAAAGGAACCAGCCACAAAGTTATTACACAAATTTATGTAATAACTTTGTGGCTTAGTCCCTGTTTTATTGCACCATTAATTGCTTGAACATGTTACTACTTAAGACATGATTAGCTGGTTAATCACATCTTAACTGTAACATCTGCCAGGGGCCCCAGTGATACTTTGCAGTACCTCTAAAAACAGCCTAAAAAGAGATCAGTCTTGTCTTTGGTATTGTGTAACTTAAGTGGTACCGGTAAGGGTAGGTTTTTCCTTTTCCTAGAAATTAATTAATTTTCTCTTCCATATAGTAATAATAATTCAATCCTGATATTTCAGCAAAAAAAGGCCAGATTAAATGATGAGAAAGAACTACTCTACTACCTGCAAATACTAAGAGCTTTCTGAGTACTCACAAATTGAAGGGGAATTAGAAAAGCTTCAACCATTTTCATAACAGGTTTAAATTTGCACTTCAAAATTGCTTCAATTAAGGATAGCAATCTAAACAGCTGAAGCTCTGCTTTGAAAAGAAGACAAAAATATTGGATACTTTTCAATTCCTGGTGTTTGATTTTATTATTAACTCAACCAATGTAATTAAACTAAACAGAAACATCAGCCCATTCTTGATTGACTGTTTCCAGGATTTTTTGTAATATCATATCATGTCCGTTTCAACTTCTGTTTTCCTTCAAAAAAGGCTCCAATCTTCTTTGCTGCCTAATTGGAACATAACTCAGGAAAATTACTTCTACATCTCTATACAGAGCTGAAATCTCTAAAATCAGGACTGCAGAAGATCCTCACATAAAGTCTATCAAGCTGTTACAGACCTTTCCTTCTTTCAGAGCCCTGTAATTTGATAATGCTTACAAGCATCTCTGTTCTAAATGTACTTTCTTTTAATTAGAACTCAGTTCAGAGCTTCAGAACTAGCTGCCTCAGCCCTGTATTTTACCTGGCAATTTTCTACGTTTCTGCACTTTCACTCTTTCCTCCAAGTCAGTAAGCCAAGAATCATAAAGAACAATTTCAATTTTCAGATCCTTGAGCATAACATACATTTTTATTAATGAGATAATCTGTCACAACAAACTAGAGTCACCTCCTGAGGATACCTCATTTAAGATATATGGATACAAAGAATATAGCCAGGATACAGAGTTCTTTCTGTGGGAGCTCTATCCTCAAAAAGTGTCATGCCCAGATCCAACACCCAGAATATTTCTGACAAAGTTGACTTCTGTTTATCTTTCTTTCCTTCTCACCATTAAATCATAGCCTCATAAAACCATAGAGAAGTAAAGCTGGAAGGGACCTCCAGGTTATCTAGTCCAAACCCATGCCTGAGGCAGGATTATCCCTATCCAAACTATCTTATACAAATCCATAAGTAAAGCACAGTTAACCCTGGGTGGTTGGTGGCTATGACAACAGGCTTCCTCAAAAAGTTTGCAGGATTCAGTTTGATAGGAGGATCATTAGTTTCCCTGGTGTGGACCAGATACAGTGAGTTGGTGCGATGTGAACACTGAACTATTGCCAACAGTCAGCCCTGTATTGCAGTCAACCCTGAAAAAAACACAAGACATAACATCCTAACCTCCCACAGGTAAATGAGGAGGACTACAATGGCCAAAGTCCTACTTCTGTAAAATGTTAATGTATGCTCTGGAGACCCCAGTAAGAGGGCCATGCCTCCTGCTATAGAAGAAGGCAAAACTCCCCACAGTCCACCAATCTGATCATAGGGTAAGATTCCTTCTTGTCCCCAAATATGGCTCTAGAGCTCCTGAGCTCCTGAGATCCAAGAGTCTCTAGCCAGGAATCTCTGGGCTTAAGTCCCAGCAAGAGTACTTGTACATCCCTGTCAAAATCCCGAACCTTGGCTGCACCCAACACCCAATGCCTCTGAGAAAGCCTTAACCTCCTGCTTCCCACCTTCTCCTCTTCCCCTGACCTACATAGCAGTAAGAGGGTATGGTGGGGGGCACATAATTCCCTTTCAGCCCCATACAGCAAGCAGCGAAGCCCAGAAGCATGGGAAATACCCATATTAGAACATAGACATAGCTACACCTAGATGATCCCCAACCAGTTTCTTGAACTGGTTGATGGAGAATCCACAACTTCCCTAAGCAGTCTATTCCACTGTCTTGCTGTTCTAATACTGAAAAACTTTTTCCTGATATCCAATCTAAGCCTATTTTACAGAAAATTCAAGCCATTGGCCTGCATCCTATTCTTTGAAGCAAGAGAGAAAAAGTGCTTTCCCTCTTCATTATAGTGGCCCTTCAAGTATGTGAAGACTGCTATCACATCCCGTCTTAAGCACCTTTTCTGCAAGCTGAACATTACTTCAGTGTGGTGGTGTGAAGCATCTGTCACTGATTCGATCTGGTGGAGATTCAGCCTGATTCGGTGGCCAAATCTCTGATCCTGAATTGAATCAGAAGATCCTTTAATTTCTCGGAATCAAATCAAAACCCTCTAAATTGATTTGGAGAGATTTGAAAAGATTAGATGATTCAGATAGACACAGTTTTAAATGTTTTTTTCTACACACTTCTAGGTAGCAGGTAGCTTGTGAATGCTACAATGCTGGGGCAGAGGGAGCACCCCACAGGGTCTGGGGGGGCACCCATGGTCCCTCTACGGCCAATCACTGAACTGGGGGTGCACAGAGGTACCCCCTGACACATGTTCCCTGGTGGACCTGGAAATGGAACAGAAGTACTTCTGGTCCACTTCCAGGTTTGCCGCCGAGCACATGGAGGGCCCCCCCCCCCCCCGACTCCTGTAGGATGCTTCATCTACCCCAGCATTGCAGCATTCATAAGCCACACTGGTACATTGAGGTATGTAGAAAAAACATTTAAAGCTGTGTCTATATCCAAATCGCTGATTCTCTGAATTAGCATCAAATCTTCAGATTCAGATTCAGCTGAACTGAATCAGAGACAGTGATCTGAATCAACTAATCAAATCACTGTCCCTGATTTGGGCCAAATCCGCATTGAATAGGCCCCACTTCGCACACCCCTACTTCACACCATGCTTCCTAGAGGTATGTATCTCCTTCAGCCTCTCCTCATATGATTTATTTTCCAAGCCCCTGATCAGCTGTTTCCCACTTCTGGACCCTCTCTATCTTCTCCACATCCTTTCTAAAATGTGAAGCTAGAAACTGCTCACAATACTCTAGATGAGTTCTAACCAGTGCTAAATAAAGGGACATTATCATCTCCTGTACCTAATGCTTCTGTTGATACAGCCTAAAACTGGATTTACTTTTATGCCGCTTTATCATACTTCAGACTCATGCTGAATCTGTGCTTTACCAAGGGAGTCCCAGATCATTTTCCATAGGGCTACCATCCAACCAGGTGTTACTTATTTTGTATTTGTATTTTTGATCATTCTTTCCTAAGCATAGCATTTGACAGCATTGAACTGTATCCTGTTAGTTTCAGAACAGCCTTCCAAACTGTCAAGATCCTGTTCACAATCCTTCCCAATTTGTGTCATCTGCAAACTTGCTCAAGATCTCAGTGCCAGCATCCAAATAATTAATAAACATGTTAAACAGCACAACATTGGCCCTCCTCCAGTCTTCTGGGACCTCTCCTGAGCACCAAAAATGCTCAGGAGAGCATCAGCAGTCCTGCAATAACTTTGGCTAGTTTATTCGGCACCCTTGGAAGAAGTTCATCCAGTCCTACTGACATTTTGTTTATGAGAAGTTCATGCAGGACCTTATCAAAGCCTTTCTAAAGTCCAGATATACTATATGCACAGCATTCCCTTCATCCACCCAAGTACTTTTTGTCAAAGAAGATCAGGTTTGTTTCACATGATTTGTTCTTCCATGAAGGCATCCATGCTGGCTGCTTATGATCAGCAGGGATCCTGGGTTTTCTCTGATTTTAAAAAATTCCCAATTTTCTCATTTAAAAAAGTAACTCGAAATCCACATTTTTCTGTGATCAATATATATACCCATGTATTAGTGGTATTTGGGGATTTTTTTTTTTCATCAGAGAAAACCAGGATCCCTGGTGATCAGATTTTCCTCCTCCAGCTGTTTTCAAATGGTCTTTCTTAGTATATGCTTCAGTAATTTTCTGGATCCTGAGGCATGGCTAACTGATCTGTAGTTCCTGATAACTAGCAAATGATATTTAGAGTTTTGCTTTTGGGAACTGGCTTGTAAATAAAGTAGATCTTGCATTATAACAATGGTCCAGGGGAATGGCAAAGGTTAATTGGTTAAAAGCCTATTTGTGACAAAGTTTCCTTTAAGGCCCATTGTGTCAAGAGCCACCAGACACAGGCTGGGAAAATGAAGGCATGTACCACACTGTTCCATAACATGAATAGCGTACTCAAACAGAGATAAGGGACTCTGCAGCATTGGCACCAGATCACGGTGCCCAACTGCAGAGGCCTTGGGATTTCTGGTTTTGGTGGACAGATCAAATTAGGAGGTGAGTAAATGCCCAAATTAAAATATATGTGCATGTGATGGGTTTGTGAAACAAAGGAATACACTGACAGAACAAAACACGGACAGTCTGATGATCACAGGGAAACCAATCAATGGTGCCTGGAAATGAATCAGAGGAGACAAAGGATACAAAAGAAGGGATTTCGGAGTAGCAAAGGGTCCCTAAGGGGGGAACCTGAAGCCACCATGGACAGAAGGAACTGGCAGGGTAGATCTTGGCACCCTTGGCAATAATCTTCATTAAGTTGTTAGAGATGGGTGAGGGACCAGAGGACTGGAAAAGGGCCAATGTAGTGCCGCTCTTTAAAAAAAGGCAAGAAGGAGGACCCAGGGAATGTTGGCACTGGATTTATGACCCAGTTATGGGGAAGTGGTGGGCATGGACTTGGTCTTCAACCTCCAGGCTGATGACATCTGACATTCAAAAAAGAACCACAGAGGGAAGCTCATGTACTAGTCAAATGTACCTTTCCTTGGTGACAGCCCTAGGACTGGTAGATATAGAATTGTAGAAATTATTTTGTTTGCCTTGCCTGAATTATTCTTATTTGCTATGACTGTGTATCAATAACATTTGCCAATTATAAAGTGGAGAAGTTGTGGGTTTGGGTCTAAATGTTTGGGTTCTCTCAGAACGAGGTATCTGGGTCATAAATCCAATGCCAACATTCCCTGGGTCCTCCTTTTTGCCTTTTTTTTTAAAGAAGGACACTATATTGACCCTTTTCCAGTCCTCGGGTGCCTTACCCATCTCTCACAACTTAATAAAGATTGTTGCCAAGAGTTCCAAGGTCTCCTCTGCCAGTTCCTTTCTGTATCTCAGGATGAAGTTCATCAGGCCTCGATGACTTGAATTCATTCAAACTGATCAAAAGCTCTTTGTCTCTGTTGTTATCTCATCCCTCAACTTGTTCCCTTCCTTATCCAAATACTTTGGCGTTTAGCTGCAGCTTAATTTTTTTCAGAAGATCAAAGGGAAGTTGCTGTTGAGTAGCTCTGCCATCTTTGCCTCTTCTGTTAAGAGTTCCCCCTGGCTATTTAATCAGTTTAAAGAAAAAAGATTATGGTTTTGAGCTGTACAAATATAAATCAAGTATAAATCCTTATCTTTATTCAAAACATACAGGTGAAGAGATCAGTAATCAAGTTGATAGAAAAAAAAAGAACTCAAGAAAAGTAATACAATAACCTATAATAATTAGTTCCTGCATGTAGGCATCATCTCAAACAGTTACACCAATTAAAATTTTATTTATGTTAAAAAAATAGAGATGGGTTAGAAATCAATAAGAACTATAAAATATTCCTAGAACAAATGTCTGTATTGAAGTCTATGTTGAAATGATACAGGAATCCTAGGAAAATAATGAATATTTAAATACCATAGAATAAGACCTCTTTATTCTTTTTGCTGTATACAAAATTGGTGGGCTTAATTCTTAAGATTTTGTTAGCCACAATATGGAAGGAATATGTAGTCTGATTGATGGGATAAATATTTCCCTAAACTAGTTGATTATTTCATACTGAATGTCACATAGGGATATCTATAGCACTTAGTTCATTAGCTAGTGTAAAGCACAGGGCACATAAATCATTAATTAATGTGCATAGCTATTATACTAACATTAGCAGAAGTCTAATTCAGTTGGACTGTCAAAACCTAAATCTAAATCCAAATCCAGAGTTTCAAAACATTTTACTCTTGTCTACAATAAAAAAAAACTATGGAAGAAATATTCTCTAGGCAACTTCATAGTCCTATACCCACACATCCATATTTATATCTTCTCGTTATAATGTTGTGCCCTTCCTCATTGGCTAATTGTGATTTTAATATTCAGTAAGTGTATAGTAAAATCTAGTCTATCTTAAACTGATGTATGTGGCAGTTAGAGGCTTCACAAACAGTGACAGAAGAGTGAGCAAATAACTCATGTCTAAAAGAATCCAAACGTAAAGGTGATTAGACTGTATTTCTCATTTTAAAAATATTAGTATTTACTTTTATTTAACAACAAAAATGTACATAACACTTTATCAACAAAATGAGATGCATTGATGAAATGCCTTTTTACTGCATCAGAGCAGTCCTGATTGAGTCTGCTGAAGTATTCTAATTATAACACTCTAGTGTGATGAAATGTCATGCGTATTCAGTACCCAATGTTTCAAAATCCTGACAGGGCCACTTTAATTAAAACTCATCGAATGAGTTTTAGTTAAAGCACCCCTGTGGCCATTTTGAAATGAAGGATGCTGAATACACATGATGCTGCATTGTTTTAGAGTGGCTGTCCAGGAGCCTCTCTAATTAAAACACACACCCTGCCCCACGTCCCCCTCCCCACAGTGCACAAGTATACATACTCTAAGGCAACCCCCCCCAAATATGTTATAATACAATCACAGGAGACATCTGTATAGACAATACTCAAAGATATTGGGTATTGTCTGTGGTGTCAGTACCTACATGGTCAGATGGGTTGCTAATTGGCTGGAGGGCTGCACCCAGAGAGTGGTGGTGGATGGGTCATTTTTGACTTGAAGGATGTGGACAGTGGGGTTCCCCAGGGCTTGGCCATTGGTCCTGTGCTGTTCAACATCTTCATCAGTGACTTGGATGAGGAAGTGAAAAGCACCTTGTTCAAATTCGTGGATGACACTAAGATGTGGGGAGAAGTGGGCACACTCGAGGAGAGGGACGGCCTGCAATTAGATCTAGACAGGTTACAGAGGTGGGCGGATGAGAACAGGATAGGTTTCAATGTGGACAAGTGCAAGGTATTGCACCTAGGGAGGAAGAACCAGCAGCATACCTACAGGCTGGGGAACTCCCTTCTTGTCAGCACAGAGGCAGAAAAGGATCTTGGTGTCATTATTGACAATGTGGTCAGGAAGGCTAACCACACCTTGACATGCATCCACAGATGCATCACAAGCAGGTCCAAGGAGATGATCCTCCCCCTCTATGCGACACTGGTCAGGCCGCAGTTGGAGTACTGCATCCAGTTCTGGGCGCCACACTTCAGGAGGCATGTGGACAGCACTGAGAGGATCCAGAGGAGGGTCACTTGCAGGATCAGGGGGCAGCAAGGCAGGCCCTATGAGGGGAGACTATGGGACCTGAACCTATTCAGTCTCCACAAGAGTAGGCTGAGAGGGGATCAAGTAGCCATCTATAAACTGACCAAGGGGGACTAGTAGGCAATGGGAGAGTGCCTGTTTCCCCGAGCACTACTGGGAGAGAAAGAAATAACAAGAAATAACGGCCATAAGCTGATGGAGAGTAGATTCAGGCTATATGTCAGGATGCACTACTTCACAGTCAGGGCAGCTAGGATCTGGAACCAATTTCCAGGGGAAAGTGGTGCTCATTCCTACCCTGGGGGTCTTCAAAAAGAGGCTAGATAGACACCTAACCAGGGTCATTTGACCCCAGTACTCTTTCCTGTCATGGCAGGGGCTCGGACTTGATGATCTGCTCAGGTCCCTTCCAACCATACCAACTATAAAACTATGAGTAGATAGAATTTGAAAAGCTATTCAGTTGTAAATGGAATTTGGAAGAGGAATTTGAATGTGGGGGGAAGCAGCAGAATGGCATGTGAGGGTGAGATTGTATAGGACTTTCAGGTGAGCATAAGGAGCAAGAATTCAGTGTCATACAAAAGAAAGTCCAGGGAAGGTTTTGAGTAGACAGAATGACATGGTTGGGACACAAAAGGAAGAGGAGGCAGAAGAGGAAAATGTCTTTTGTAGAAGTAGCTTGGATGGAGAAGAGAACTGAGATGTGCATGAACAAGGCGTGCCCCCGGCAGCTGGGGGGTACGGCAGCGGCAGGAGCACAGCAGCAGTGGCAGGATCATGGCGGCCATAAGTGGGGAGCTTATGTAGGCACCGCTGGTGGTGGAGTGGGGAGGGATAGTGAGTGCTGACCAGGGGTCAACAACCACCCACAAACGCTGCTGGCAGTGGCAGCAGCGATCTCTGACCTCCTGCAGATGCTGCCAGCAGTGGCAGCAGCAGCAGTGGGGGCAAGAGGTGATTGCCTGCAGCCACTGCCAACAGTGTTGGCAGCGGCTTTTTGTAGGGGATGCACTGCCACACTCGGAACAGGGGGTGTACATGCACCCATGTGCACCTCCTATGCATCACCAGTGGAGATGTGAGAAATAAGTGAGGAAGAGGGAACAGAACACAAGGCAAAAAACTAAGATACAGTTACAATATTTAGCAATCAATGTCCTGGGGTGTAGTCAAATTTGCCTTGATAAAAAGAAAGAAGTTATAGGATGTAGAAGCTCGATATCAGAAGGAAAAAACTGAGGACATGAAAGCTGAGCCTGAAAAAGTGTAGAATTGAATTATGAATGCTGAAAGGGTAGGAAGGTAGTAAAAAGGAATCATAAAGAAAGTAAAGAAGTTTGGGTCAGACCTACTGAGTTGGAAATGATCACGGAAAGCCAAGTGGTGGAGAGATTGCAAGCAGGTGGATACATCTGAAAGTGAACCCATGGAAGAAAATAAAGAACAAAATGTGTTATCCAGTACACAACAGAAGAAGAGAGGATGAGCTACTACTAAAGGAGATGCTCCTGAACAGTAGCAGGAAAATCAGGAGAGCAGAGATTCATAAGACCCTAGGGAAGAAAGGCAGCCAGGGGCTGATAGTCAAGGGTACATCCGAAGGGAGTGCAGTGGTGCAGCTACATCTCCCTTTTTGGACTGGACTGCACCACCACCACAGTTTCTGGGAACCTTTTTTATAATCCCCAAAACAAGTAAATATCCCTCCACTTTCCCTCCATGTTCAGAGGTGAATCCCCTTCCCCTGCCAGCTCCAGGCAAGCTGTGTGGGGGCTAGACTCAGATGGGTTCCCCCTCCCCTTGCCTGCTCTCAGGTGTCTGGGCTGGGTGAGGAAACCCACTACCCTTCTCGTCACTGCTGCTGCCGCTGTCACTGTTCCAGCTAGCCCAACCCCCACGAGCATGGCAGGAGCTGGCAGAAATGGCTTTGATGCTTTCCCCACCCTCGTGACAGTGGGGAAAACAGCAGCAGCAGACAGGGAAGGAGGGAAGGGAACATGCCTTAGAGCAGGGGTTGGCAATGTTTTAGGACAGAGTGCCAAAAATGCTTGCAAACTTGGCTGGTAGGATGTTGGTGTGCCGGGATGGATGGCAGAGGAGCTGCAAGGGACCCGATCCTTGTTGTGGCAGCACAGCCCCTGCCCCTTCCCTGCCATCAGCCCCAAGGTGCACATGCCAAGCAAAATGCCTTCATGTACCATGCTCTGGCACCTGTGCTGGGGGTTGCCTACCCCTGCCTTAGAGCATGGAAGCAGAGAGGATTTTTATATGCTTTGTGGACTTTAAAAAGTCCCCTGAGGTTACCACGGTACGGTCTGCCTGCATTGGTGGGTAGGACAGGGGAAGGAGGCTGGTTTGGGCTAATAAGAAACAACAGACAAAGTCTGAATCTTAAGAGATCAACACATTCAAAAATACATTTTTTACCAGGTGCCCCAAGGGTATGACAGACAGACATTATCCAGTGCCAAAAGCACTGTAGGCTAGAAACTATTTCATGTGTTGAATCCTAACTAGGAAAATCTCGGTACTCCAAAGTAAACTCCCCAGAAAAATGGACAAACATAAGTCACTTCATTTTCATTTTTTTAAAAACCTTATTATGTCAGACTTTGAAAAAAAATTGTTAATGCATTATTCAAAACCTCACTTTGCCCCCAAACATGTCCAAGTTATGCCTTAACCCCAGAAACTGATACGGAACACATGTCATTAGACACACAGGTATGCAAACTAAGGCTACTCTAGGGCTCGCAGGATAACAGCTGTTATGACTACAGAGTAATTCAAAGGTATTATATTAGAAAAATATGAGAAAATGCTGTTTTACCTGACTCCCTTACTAGGTTACAGTGAGGTAGCTGCTAAAAGACTACCTTCTTCTTTGCCTTCACTCCTACCTGGAAAATATGTAGAATGGGAGAGATTTTTGCCTCTGCTTCTATGAGTAGGTCGGAGCTTTTCTGCAGGTTTACTAAAACTGCCTAATAGAGTCCTTCTTCGCTAAAATCCATGCAAAGAGCTCCAGTTTTACTGGAAAACAATCAACAAGTCAGTGAATAACACCCAGAAGGCAAAATAACCCTTCATACCAAATCTGAATGTTTTGTTCTATTTAGGTTCGTATACCACACCCATTACCATGGGGATGGTCCCATCAAAGACAAGAGACATTTTGATACAGAGACAACCTATGCTATTTATCTTCTCAGAGGCTGCCTTGAGTAAGAGGCCTGAAGTTTCAGTGTCAGGCAATGAACCATTGTTATCTCTTCAACAGTGATAGTGAGGGGCCATGGTGTAGCAACCTCTATTGCTGTAATCTGTCCTCACAATAATGCTCCTATGGGGTGTATGCATAATGTTACATTATAATTTTTAGGAAGCAGGAAGTGCTTTTAAGAGGCATGTGGATGCCTGCCTGAGAGCTGCTTTGTTCCTAAAGTTCCTAGTCAACATGTGGTTATATGAGACTTGTACCCAAAATATGTAATTGTTACGACTGACTGGTACCAGTAATTATTAATAGGTAGTAATAGTTACCTAGACTACTAACTAACAGACTTAAGCTGGCTGCTTGGTCCATAAGCAGGAAGCATTCATCTCAGGGGGAAACAAAATTAAAATAACAATAGAATTCTTTTTAAAATTCAATTAGTTGAAACACACACACTTTTCTGTTCCCTGACAGTCTGGGGATCAGAAAATTTCTGCTACTTACTGGCAAGCTGGTACATATTTTTACCTCCTGTTTGAAGCACCACCAACACCCCATTTAGCAACTCACAAAGCTGTGCCAAGTCTTTGGCATTTGCATGTACATTGCATTCCCCTTCCCCTACCTTTTGTTTACTCATGCCCATTGGATGGTAAGCCCTGCAAAGAAGGAATTATAGCATCTCTTTTGCTGTACAGCCTTAAGCCCAGAGGGACCTCAATCAAGATTGGAACCTTTGGACACTACTATAATATAATACAAATATTTTCTACAACTACTATTAATAATCTTTGGGCTAGTGGCTATGTCTGAAGCAACAAACACTGTAGTCCAGGAAATGTCATGGCACATTAACATTTTGACTTAACATTTTAAGTTATTTGTTACAGAGACTTCTCCTTCTGGCACTGAAATTAAAACTCCTATGTAAGCTTAGGACATTAAGACCTTGCCTAAATGGAAAAGCCAGTACTATTGAGAGAACTGTGAGAACTGATTCCAGTATAATTTCCCTTGTGTTGGCACGGTATAATAACCTTTTTTGATTTAGCTTTTTAGATGTTTAGTTTTAACAGCTTCCAAAGTAACAACAGCCATTATTATATCTGACTAGATGTGTCCCCACAGGGAATGAACTAAGATAGCTAGTAACATTTGACTATGCAGACCGGGCATGGCCTTAGTCTGGTAAAATTCATATGAACTGGTGCTGTGCACTGAACTGATCCTGAGAGGTACTGAGTATCCACAACTCTATTTGGTATCTATGTCAGGTGCTGGTATGCATCACTTTCCAAGGTCAGCCTCGTGTCCCTGCTCCTCAATATATGCAATAAGTCTGAATGCCCAGCTTTCGGAAAATTATTCCCTTTTAAGAAACACCACCAACATGGGTGCACTGAGAACTTGCGGGATAGAGCTTTCTGTAATGAAGATGTTACACAAAAGACTGATCTTTATTTTCTTCTCTGATCCTTGCTATATAGCCTGGCTGAGATTTACAAAATTATCTTTCTACCACTTGGCAAAAGCTAGTAACCACTAGCTCCAGCTACTGTAGTTATATCTAATTTTTTTTCTTATGCTCCCCCTTTTTTCAAGTCAAATTGAAATAAACCATAATATATGAAAATAATGTCACAGCAGGTGTCTCCAGATGGTGCTGTTCCAAATTGTTTTTGTAAGGGTCAGTTCTTGATACAGGGTTTGCCCCTGGGAACTGGATATCATTGTGTGCATGTGTATAGAGTCTCTGTGTGTAAATAAAACAAGCTGCACTTAGAATATACCAGACTGTATTGTTCATTTCTCTTCCATAGGGAAGCTGACCTGAAAGGCCGTTCACAAATGCTACAGCCTTGGGAACGAGGCAAAAATACCGACGAGCTCATCACTGGGTATCAGTTTGTAACAGGACTCTGAACCTCAGTGACCCTCTAAGTATTTCTTCTTAGAACAGATTTTCCCAAATATCCAGTTTGGTCACTGAGACGGAAACTCTTTGGAAATCCTTGAAAAACAGCTAGTTGGTGTCCCACTAGCTCCTGTTTATGTCTTCTGTTCTTTAGGTAGAGCTGATCCTTAAGAGGTGTTCAAATATTTGATCTTACTTTAGAGGCTATAGCTTTAACTCTGCTAAGTTGCCAGGCAACAACAGGCATGTTGCTGCCAAACATTCCTTCCACGTGCAGTGGGGTTAGTGGTTCAGCATCCTGGAGCTACCAGTTTGGTTACTGTGAGCCATTTTCTTTCAAGAATGAAAAGAAGGTGAACCTTGAAAAAGTGCCAGTGATATAAAGGCAGCAACCGATTTACTTTAGCAACTCTGGTCACTGTAATACAAAGGTGTTGTGATGCCCAGCTCAGCCTTGCTGCTGAATACTTACATCTGGTTTGAAATGTGTGTCTTGATATGCAAACCTCTTCAAGAGTAACTATTTTAAGGATGGTATATTTCTTGTATATTAATAAAAACTTTGGAAACATATGCCCTCAAGAGCATTTTGCTTTGTATTCCCTAGGATACCTTAGGATACAATGCTTTCTTTACCTTACATGCTGAAGCCATTCTGAAGAGAAATCATATGAACGTAAATCAACCTACAAGGGAATGAGGCACAGTTTTGCAATTTCCTTAGCATGGTAAAAATTAAAAAAAAAAACCAAATTCTTAGCTTGAAAGAAAACCTGAAGTTGGTCTTGCCTGTGAAGTATATACCTTATAGTGATGTAAGTTATTATTTAGAGACACTCCCTTACATAAAAGACTACAGAAATTGGGAATTGGGAGATGGCTCCTCAATTTGAGGATTTATAGAGAGACAAAGGGTCTACAAAGGTTGCCTACTGCTCCACAATTAAAGCTTGCTCCGCAAGCTGGCGGAGCAGCTGGTGTTCTTGTAGCTGAGGCTCTCACTGCTTTCGCCACTCCTGGCGCTGCTGCAGTTTTCTCTGCCCAAGGCAGAGAAACCCCATGCATGCCTGCTTGTGACCTCAGGCTTCCCTGTGGGCTCTGTCGTCTCCTGCAGCCTCCTGGCACTGCTCCCGGGGCCATTCTTTATTCCCGCCAGGTGGCATCTCTTGCTGATGTCACCCACTCTCAGCTGGATGTAAGCGCAGCTAACCAAATGCACATGTGATTTCCCTGGGTGCGCTCCTCTGCTGTCCTCGGCTCCTGCAAGGGGTAAGTACGTGTTTCTTTTTTCATTGGTTTTGGGCCGAGGTTCCCCTCTAGCCCCGGTGTTCCTGGGACATAACCTGCCCCCCCTTAAGATGCCTTGGGGTGCTTCTTCGTTCCCGTTTTGGGCCGTACCTGTGGGGTTGGTCGGTCCCTTCACTTGATCTGCTTGGTCCCCGGTCTGGTCTTCGCCTCCGCACCTGGACAAGAAGTCCGCCACTGTATTAGTTTTTCCGAGTCGGTGTATTATGCGGAACTTATATGGTTGGAGTGCCAAGGCCCACCGGGAAATCCGGGCATTATCGGTCTTGGCTGTGCTCAGCCACTTCAGCGGGGCATGGTCTGTTACCAGTTTAAACTCTCTGCCCATCAGGTAGTGCCTAAAGTGGTCTGCTGCCCACAGAATTGCCAGGCACTTGCATTCTATAATTGCCTACCTCTTCTCTGCTGGTAGCAGTTTGCGACTGGTACATGCCACGGGTCTCTCATTTTCCCCTTCCTCCTGGGTGAGGACAGCACCCACTGCCATCTCTGAGGCATCCATCTGTAAAATAAAAGGTTTTCGGAAGTCAGGGGTGTGAATTATAATATCTTCGCACAATGCCCTTTTCAATGTTTCAAAACTTTGTGCTATCTCTCTCATCCACTTTACTGCCCCTGTTTTCCGCCCTTTGAGCGCCTCCAATAAGGGTGTTGCCAGCTCTGCAAAGTGTGGTACGAATCACCTGTAATAATTGGTTAACCCTAAAAATGATCATAGCTGGTGACAGTTTTGAGGGGCTGTAAAGTTGCAGATGATTTCTACCTTGTCAGCTAGGGGTTTAATTGTGCCTCTGCCAACCAAGAACCCTAAATATTTTGTTTCTTTCTGGGCCAGGGCACATTTTTGGGGGTTTGCAGTTAGGCTGGCACGCCTTAGTTCTGTAAGGATGGCTCGAAGTGCCTTCTTGTGCTGCTCCCAGGTCCAGTAGTATATGACTATGTCATCTATGTACGCCACCGCGTATTTGGCGTGGGGTGCCAAGATCTGGTCCATTAGGCGTTGAAATGTTGCAGCGGTGCCTTGTAATCTGAAGGGCATTCTGACAAATTCGTACAGTCCCCACAGGGTGCCGAACACTGTCTTCCGCCGGTCTTCCTTGGCCACCGGAATTTGCCAATATCTGTTTGCCAGGTCGAGGGTCGATATATACTGGGCATCCCCTATCCTTTCTACCAATTCCGCCACGTGGGGCATGGGGAAGTTGTGTCAAAAGATGCCATAGCGTTCAATCATCTGTAATTCACACAAAGCCTTAGAGACCCATTAGGCTTATGCACCGGCACCAGCGGGCACCTTCAGGGACTTCTTGAAGGCCGAATGACTCCTAGGTTTAACATTGAGTCATTCTATCTTCGGACGGTTTCCAGGAGCTGGTGTGGAATGGGTTGCCACCTCTCCCTCACTATTGCCCTGGGAGGCATTTTTATAGCATGGAATGAGCCCTGAACCCAGCCAGATTCCTCACGGAATACCTCCCAGCACTCATTTATCAAGCTTCGGGCCTCTCTACACTGAACATGGTAAAAATGGTTAGCATGGTAAAAATTTAAAAAATCCTATCCTAACTGGGGTTCCCTCCAAAGAGGGCTCAGTCCCTCTTCCTAAACTTTTGGGTCCTAGGTCCTCGTTATCTGCCTCAGAAAAGGCTGCCATCCTTCAGAACCCCGCCACTCCCATAGGAGGTTCACATGGTAGATTTGCTTTTCTCTGGGCCTGTGCACCTCATAATCCACTGGTCCCACCCTTCAGAGAATTTCAAATGGCCCCTGCCATTGAGTTAGGAGCTTGCTCGTGGATGTGGGGAGCAGCACCAGGACTCTCTGTCCCAGCTTGAATTCTCACTCTTTGGCTCAGAGGTCATACTTTTCCTTTTGATGGGTTTGGGCTTCTCTTATGTTTTCCTGAGCTAGGTCCCAGGCCAACCTAATTCTGTTGGAACGCCTGTTGATACGCCTTTGGCTCTTGGGAGGATCCTCCCTCCTGCTCCCACTCTTCTCTCAAGACCTGTAAGAGACCCCGCGGCGATGTATATTAATACATCGCCCCGCGGGCGATGTCCCAAAACTAGCTCGAATGGAGAGAACTTTGTGGAATCTTGAGGGGCGTCCCTGAGAATAAACAGTACTAGAGGAAGGAGGAGATCCCACTTCCAGGGGTCTCCTTGTATGCATTGGCGCAATACCCATTTTATCGTGCTGTTGAGGCGTTCCACCAACCCATTGGTTTGGGAATGCTAAACCAAGGTGCGGAGCTGTTTTATTTGGAGGGTCCAGCATACCACTCTCTAAACCCCGGACATGAAATTCTTTCCTTGATCCATTAGTATCTCTTGAGGGATCCCCATTTGGGCTATCCATCTTATTAGCTCTTCTGCAATACGTGGGGCGGTTACGGCACGCAGGGGGATTGCCTCTGGGTACTGGGTGGCATAATCCTCTATGACCAAGATGTATTTGTGGACTGAGCTGCTGCAGTGAAGCAGGCCCATGAAATCTAAGGCTATCCTTGAAAACGGGGTGTCTATAATGGGCATGGGCTGGAGGGGTGCCCGTGGAGGATGTTTGGTTCTTGTCTTTTGGCAGTTGGGGCAGGCTGCACATTGGCGGGCCACTTCCTCCCCTCCCGGGCCAGAAAAACCACCTGCTCACCCTCGCAAGGGTCTTGTCCTGGCCCAGATGTCCCCCTGTGGGACTCGCGTGAGCCAACCGCCAAATGGTCTGGAGGAATCAGGCAGGCACTACCAGCTGCGAACCCTCGGCCTCCTCCCCCCTGTCCCCTTGTAGGCAGTAAAGGAGGCGATTCCTTACCTCGAAGAGGGGATGCCCTTCAGGCAATAACGCAGAGCTCCCTCTGGTACTTTGGGCCTGTTCTCGAAGTGCCCTGATTTCCTGATCCTCCTCCTGTGCCTCTCGGAACTGGAGGCTACTGGTAAAGTCATTAAGGTCTAACTTGTTCTTCTTGTCTGCCAACCCCTCGTTTTCTTCCATCTCACCCATCCAGCCTTCCCAGTTCTGAAACTTCCTACAGGCCACTTCCATGTCCCTCTCCCTATCCAGGACATTGTATGCCGGTGTCCAGTCTCTTCCCAGAAGCATCTCACATGCTAACTGAGGCATGATCCCCACCAGGAGTTCTCCCTGGTGCTCCATTACCCATAGGCGGACCCATTGGCGCTCAATTTGCTTGGCGCCCCCTTGGAGGCAGGCTACCCTCATGGGGCGAGCCTTCTGCCGGCCTTGTGACTTCACCAAATCTTCTCTGACAAGAGATTGAGGACACCCTGAGTCCAGAGTAGCTTGCACGGGGCGACCTTCTACCCAAGCCTTGACAATGGGATGATTCCAGGCCACGTTCTCCCCACCAACCACATAGCTCCAGTCCATCAGCTCACCGAGCTCTGGGCCTCTCCTCCTCTCCATTTGGACCCTTGATCTGTCGTCCGGGATCCAGCATTCCACTGCCCGGCTTGGGCATTCCCTCAAAAAATGGCCATTCTGCCTGCACCAGAAACACATGGTATCTTTGGTAGGCGTCCGGCCAGGCAGACGCTGAAGCTCCAGCTCTCTTGGGGCTGCCATTGAGGGTCCCAGGTTCCTTCTCTCCCTGGGGTAGTTGGCCTCTGAGGCAGTAAAAGCCTTCTGCCAATTTTAGAGCTTCTTCGCAGGCCTGCAGGGTATGTTTTCGGACCAAGTGTTGTGTCCACTCTTCTAAATCGTTCTGAAACTGTTCAAGAATGATCTGCTCTGCCAATGCCTCTCTATCCTGCCCCACTGGGCTTACCCACTTATCCAGCAGATCCCGCAGAAGCTGCAGCAGCACTCTCGGTCGTTTCTCCTCGGGTCCCTTCTTGGCCCAGAACTGGCAGCCGTAGCACTCGAGGTTAATTTCCAATCTGTATAGGATGGCTTCCTTCACCTGCTTGTAGTCCTGGGCGTTGTCCCTTCAGAGGGCCCAATAGGCAGCTTGAGCCTTGCCAACTACTAAGGCTCCCAGCTGGCTGGCCCAATATCTCTTGTCAAGCCTGGTCATGAGAGCGTGCCATTCGAACGCCTCGATATACACCTCCAGGTTGTCGTCCTTAGTCATTTTAGGCATTTTGAAGGATGCCAAATTGTGTTGGAACCAATCCTGTTGCCAGTCCAGCATTTGTTCCTGAGAGTTCAGGATCTGGGTCAAAGCCTGTAGGTTCTTCTGTCTGAGGACATCAGTGGGGCTTATAGCTGTGGCCTGCATGCTAGTGTAGGTTGCAAGGTCGGGGTCCTCCATGATCCCACCGCTGCCATCACGTTGTGCCCGTCGCTGTTCCAAAAGATGTTCTCAGGCTGCTTTGGCTCGGGTGGCTGACTGGTGTGAGGAGGAATTGGGAGGAGGCTTAACCTCCAACCAGACAGGCCTGGGATGAAAGGGTTCAGGAATGTGGTCCCCAGTTTCTTGTTCTTTCCCGTCCCACACGAGAGACTCCGAGCCGATATAGAAAAGAAATACTTTACTTACAAATTAAGTAGACCATAGACAAGCTGTGTGAAATCACACCACAAGACACCTAAATGCCCTGCTCCGCCGTGAGGTATTTCAGCACTGCGTACCTCACTCCATGCCAGCCAGCAGTTCCCTTAAACTTCACAGCCAACACTGCAACCAAAAAGACCGTGGGAAGTCAAGAGCTCTTAAACCATTCTGCTTGCAGAATAGCCATAGGGCACACCCGGGGGGAAGAGGGAAACGGTGGGCACAGGACCTCGCTGCGGGTTGTCAGTCATAGTATCATAGTACCATAGTATCATAGGGTCTAGGGTCAGAAGGGGCCTAGAGCAGGCCATCTAGTCTGACCCCCCACCAATTGGCAGGAAATGAGTGCCAGGGTCACAGGACCCCAGCCAAGTACCT
>JAGPOW010003316.1:107661677-107716334 GCA_030014935.1 Caiman crocodilus | reverse complement strand
ATTACATTTACTTGGGCTCCCGTGTCTAGTAAAAAGCATGTAGGTGTAGGAGTGGAGTTTGCAGTGGCACTTACATCATAGGTTCCATACGGGCGCTCATCATCAATATGCTGGCCGTCGCCACCTGGACCAACGGCCACTACTCAGTTTTTTTGTTGGCAAGCTCTTGTTCAGGCTTGAAGCCTAAACTTCGCGCCAATCTCTTTTGCCCCTCAATTTCCAACTTAAGGAGTTGATTCCTTGTTAGGCTGCTTCTTCTCAATAGGAATGCAAATATGGCACACTCCTCAACTGTACAATCTGGTGGTCATCCGCGTAGCTAATAATCAGCTTGAGGTCTATCAGGCGCAGCTCTCCACATCCCAACTACTTGTACTGCTACTGGTGGAGTAAGCGCAGGCTCCATTCTTCGAGCTGTAGTGAGTTTTCCCAAATTACTCAGGACATTTCCTATCGGTCTGTCTGTTAATGGGTGTAACAATAAATGAAACATAGGTGTGTTAATACCTCCATAAACTTCTACACAAGCTTCTACTGCTGTTGCTAATACAGGGACCTTACCAGGGTCGTTGCACCATCAGTGTGGCCAAACACTGTTTGCCTGTTGCAATGTTAAATTTAATGGGAAGCGCCCCGTATCCCAGGTTAGATAGCTTGCTCCTGCTATCGCATATAGAAGCTGTGCAGGTGACACATCATTAGGTGGATCCACATGCCAGGCATGGGCTCGGGTCAAAAGAGCTGGAACCACAGCAGCACACAGGGGAATTGGCCAGATTTTGTTGCGTATTATTTGAGTCGTGTCACTACATACTCCTCTCCCCCATGCGGGTTGGCACATCAGCGTGGTGCACTCCTTGGAGTCCACTAACTCTGATCCATGTTCTAGTATTAATCGCCCTAGCCACATCACTAATGTTTCCCCTGGGACCAATCGGGTATCCTTTGCTAGCTCCTGTAATTCTCCCCTAGCATGAGTACGGAGAGTAGTAAGGGTGCGAGTTCCCATGCCATCAGTGACTGTCTTTATTATAGCTACGGGGTTCGCTTGTAGGACGGGCGCATCCGCGTCAATGGATGAAACTGAATATGGCCCTGGTGGGGTACCGCATGGAGGCAGCTCCTCAAACGAAGCTGACAGGGCTTCGCTGACATCAGAGCTTCCTCCCCATGGCTTCTCGGCCATGCCACTCTCCTCTTCCACGGCACCATCTTCGAGCAGCTGCTCAATCTGCAAAACACTCTGCCACACGGTTCCCCGAGTCAGCGTATCTATTACACCGGCTTGGTTCGCCGTGTGCCACAGTAGAGTAGTTAATGACCAGAATAAAGCATTAATCATTTTCTCTTTGCTCCAAGTTTTTTCCTGTCCACCCAGTCGCATCTCTTCCATCAGCTTCGAGACTATCACGGAGGGATATCAAGATCTCGTTTTCCACACCTCCCGGTTCGAGATCAGGGCATCTAAACTTATTGGGGATTATTTCACAGTTGGTCCCCTCCTTTAAGTATTGTAGGCACTTATCATACTCCTTTTCAGGGTCATATTCACTCGTACCCTTGGGCTTCATACATCTAAGCAATGTTTCAGACCTCACTTCAGGCAGGTGGTAAAGAACCGGGGGACTAGAGAGAATGCATCCGAAAGCTGCGGGGGTGAGGTCAGATACGACCCACTCCTTTAGCAGCTCCTCGCTGTACTCAGTTGGGCAGATGGACACATAGCCCCTCATATTTCCGCCTCGCCCTCTCTGGTGGTATGCCACATGAGCTTGCAGGGTACTTGCATCTGTGGTTGGGGACCGATGATGATTTCCCCAAGGGCAGTGCCTAACCAATTCGTCAGGGTCTCCTTCACTCCCCCTTTTCCCCGTGCATCCTGTTCATGACACCATGTGAGGAGGAATTGGGAGGAGGCTTAACCTCCAACCAGACAGGCCGGGGATGAAAGGGTTCAGGAACGCAGTCCCCGGTTTCTTATTCTTTCCTGTCCCACACGAGAGACTCCGAGCTGATATAGAAAAAAAATACTTTACTTACAAATTGAATAGACCGTAGACAAGCTGTGTGAAATCACACCACGAGACACCTAAATGCCCTGCTCCTCCATGAGGTACTTCAGCACTGCGTACCTCACTCCATGCCAGCCAGCAGTTCCCTTAAACTTCGCAGCCAACACCACAACCAAAAAGACAGTAGGAACTCGAGAGCTTTTAAACCGTTCTGCTTGCAGAATATCCGTAGGGAGCGCCCGGGGGGAAGAGGGAAACCATGGGCGCAGGACCTCACTGAAGGTGATCAGTCCTCCCGATGCTGTGTGTAGTCCCACCTTTCCTTTCCCGGGCTTTGCCCTTTATACTGCCCCAACAGCCAATCAGATTGGGTCTTCATTCGTGCGCTTCCTAAGCAGCATGAACTGGGGATTTCGCAGCATGCATGCTTCACGCAGCTGTTTGGGTTGCACTCATTGCTTCCCCTTGCAGTGAGCACAGCTCGCTGGCGTTTGGTCACTTTTTATTACTACTTATTTATCACAAATGGGTCTGCCCTGGACCTGCGGGCGGTCCCCAGAGGGTGCCCTGGGTGATGGTGGCAGACCCCCGAAACTCTCTAGCCACAGCCTTACCTGGACCCTCAATGGTGGGGCTTCCCCTCGCCATGGCCTCCAGTGCCGTCACACCTTCGGCGGGCACTCATGGGACTCCAACGTTCCCTACACCCCATCCAATGCCACCTTCGATTGTGGGTCTCTCAGTCTCTTCTAACCAACCCTGCCTGGTCTCTTTCCTTGTCCCTGACCAGCTTGACTCGATGTCCTAAGCTGGACTCCGGTCCGAGGACTACAAGACCCGAGGTCCTGTTGCCCCTGCGGGCTTCCTCCCCAACTTCTCTGCCGGATCTCTCACCAGTTCCTTCACCGGCTTCCCTGCTGGCTCTTGCACCAGCGTCCCAGCCAGCTCTCCCACCGGTTCCTTCACTGGGGTCCCAGTCGACTTTTCCACTGGCTCTGCAGCCGCTCCCTTCACTGGCATCCCAAACGGCTCTTCCACAGCTCCGCAGCCGGTTCCTTCACCGGTGTCCCAGCCGGCTTTTCCACCGACTCCTGCCCCAGCGTCCCAGCTGGCTCTTCCACTGGCTCTGCAGCCAGTTCCTTCACCGGTGTCCCTGCCAGCTTTTCCACCAGCTCAGCGACCGAGTCCCTGCCCCGCTTTCCTACTGGCTCTCTCGTTGGCTCCCAGCTGGCATTCTCGTAGCTGTGGCTCTTGCTGCTTTCACCAATCCCGGTGCTGCTGCAGTTTTCTCTGCCAGAGGCAAAGAAACACTGTGCATGCCTGCTTGTGTCCTCGGGCTTCCCCGCAGGCTCTGTCATCTCCTGCAGGCTCCCGGTGCTGCTCCCGGGGCCACACTTTATTCCCGCCAGGTGGCATCTCTCACTGACATCACTCACTCTCAGCTGGATGTGAGCACAGCTAACAAAATGAATGTGTGATTTCCCGGCGTGCGCTCCTCTGCTGTCCTCGGCTCCTGCAAGGGCTAAGTACGTGTTTCCTTTTTCGTTTTAGACCAGGCTTCCCCTCTAGCCCCGGTGTCCCTGGGACAGACACAAATGCAAATACCATTATGAAGACAAAGGAAAGCAGCCTCAGTGCTAATGAACTTTGTGATATGTGTAGAAGCACAGCTGCCAAAAGTAAAAGTCAATTAGATTCCAGTATAAGGACTAAAGTTTATCAGGACATGGAGAAAAAAGAAAAAGCTTCCCACCAAAAAACAAATCAGAAGCTGGATCTGATACTTTGTGAAACTTCCTGAAAGACTCACAGAGAGTTCTTAAAGGAACTACAGAAAAGGAGAATAGGAAAGTAAAGATTCCATCCAGAGTGACATGCGAGTAAGCTTTCCTATGTAGATAAGTATTAACAGAATTTTGTGTTAATTTATTTTTGTAGTTGTTGTTAATAGGGATTATGTAATGATAGAAGTTATAAATTCAGAGACTCTTCCTTATTTAGACTACTACAGAAGTTGGAACTGGAGATGACCCCTTATTTAGGAGAGTGAGTTAAGAGAGAAAAAGGGTCTGCAGAGGTTGCCTGCTGCTCCACAACTAAAGTTTATTGTTAAGTTCTCCTTCTTGTATGCTTGTGTTTGTTGAAACTGGTGATCACTTCAGATCTGAGGTCCTCAGAGTTCTTCATGGAAATCAATCATGTTTGATAGTCCTATTAATCTCTTTTTGATTCTTAACTTGTTTTGTTTTGCTGCAACCATTCTGTTTTTCCTGCCAGTTAATGTCTATAATCACTGACTAACATTTATTTCAGTATTTGGTTAAATTCAAATTATCCTTAATTTCACAGTGCTAATGAGATTTTGTTGCCATTATTTTTATGAGCATTTCCTAGAGGGCTCAACTGGCATCAAGGTCTCTTTGTAATATGTATGCATAGGCATAAAACGAGACATGTTCCAACCTCAACAGTCAAGGTTAGCATGTACTGTTGGTGCTGAACTTGGATCAGTGTAATACAATACATGCTTAATGTAGCCCAGTTCCTTAAACACCTTTCAGATTCTTATGAGTTCCATCTGCTAATAATATTGTTGCAGGGGACTAAGGTGTATCTGCTCCTTTAAGGGTGGAAGCAGTCTAGCTATAGAGCACTGGGAGCTAGACAGAGCTGCATCACTGAAGGTTGCCTTGGCAGCAGACTAATGAGGGAATTAGCTGGCACCTGCACCCAGTCAGCTGACCAGAAGGAGGCAGGGACCTGGGCACATATAAGCCACAGGACTGGAACTGGTTAGGGTTAGTTTTCTGGAAGGACCTCTTGCAAGAAAGAACTACTCAGAGACTTTTGACTACTGCCTGATCTGATGCTTGTAAGACTAATGGAGCTCCAGGAGCTCATAAGATACCCAGGGCTAGGAGGCACTCAATACCTGGGGAGAAGTTTGTTTTCTTAAAGAGATAGAGTGTGGCCTTCATTGTTATTATTATGTTATATCCTAGGGGCTTTTATTTATGTTGTTCTTTGCACTGGTGGACCAGGATAAGGCTAAGGTGAGGTGGAGCCTCATTGGGCACACTATTCTGTAGAGTGCCAGAGAGGGCGCTGCTAGAGGGATGCAGAGAGTCCAGGACCAGAGTGGTGTAGCAACAGGGACCATAGAGCCCAGTGACCACAAGAGGCCAAGTTAGGCCAAGACCTTATTAGGGATATAACATTTATATACCACCTGTGAGGCCTGGGCCATGGTAAAGGGAAAGTTTTGGAGCCACGCATCTAGCCCATAAAGCTTAGGGTGTCCTGTGAGGCACCAACTTGGAGCAGAACCCAACAAAGGGTTCAGGAACCCACAGGGTTTAGTAGGGTTCAACAGGACTGTAACCACATAGAAACTTGTGTGTAGCCTCCCTTTTTATTATTTATACCAACAAGATGTGGCAAGTGAGAGTAGAACGTGCCCTTAGGGCGAAGCTGGCACAGTCACAGAGCCCTAGGGGCATCGCAGCCATCTTTAAGGACACCATGCTGTGACAAATACATTATTTTTAATATTAAATTACCAAAGACCCTAGGAGCCTCAGTCTTGGACCTGGAACCCATCATTGCATATGCTGTACAAATATATAACAAAAAGACAATCCCTTCTCCAAAGGGGATTAAAAGACGTAAGAAACAGAGGACTACAAAGGAGATGCTGATAATCTTGGTCAGCGTAAGACGCCGTGGCTTCAACCTACCCATTGTCAAGTTTGGGATTTTTTCATGTGTCCAGGAAAACAAGAGGTTCAAGGATGGATTTGAGGGTAAACAATGAGGTAGTTTTGCAGATACCTTTAGGGAGTTCCTCCTAAGTGAGAGAGGCAAGAGGAGAAAATGCACAGAGGTGCTTATTTGAAAATCTAACATATAGAAGGAGGAAGCTGGTATCATTTGCAGAGATACAGGTTTTCTCTGATTTTAAGAAAATCTCCAATTTTCAGATTTAAAAAAGTAACCCCAAATCCACATTTTTCCATGACTAAAATGAAACACCACTAATATATAGACCTACATATAGTGGTGTTTCATATAAATTGCAGAAAAATATGAATATTGGGGATTTTTTTTATCAGAGAAAATCAGGATCCCTGATCATTAGTCATTTGGAGGTGGGTATTGAGTTCCCTGAATCAGAACAGATCAGCAAGGTAGAGATAGGCTTGGAAAGGCCTTAAAAATAGCTAGGGTGACACAAAAGAGAAAACAGATCAAGTAGGGGGACACAAAGCAATGGGCTGAGAACACCATCCTTGTAGCACCTTTCTGAATGGATATGAAGATGAATGAATAGAAAGCATATGTAAGGCCAGACAAAAGGCCATTGAAGATTCTGTCCTTACAAAGACCTATTGGGACAGAACATTTTTAACAGGTTAGCTTCCATCTAGCCAAATACTGGTACATGTAGCACATCCGTGATACACAGTATGGTAGGGAGAAACTAATCTTTATTTCTGTTTTTTTTTCAACAAACAATGAAAATAGATTGGATAATTTCGTTTTTGTTTTCTAGTGAGTGTTACTTTTTGGTTCTCAGATATCCTGTTTGGGTTCACAGTAATCCAGATGTATTTATTATATCAAACAAAATAATCCATTACAATTATTACAGTTAATAATAATGAAATTATTAAAATATTTCTACTCAGTAGATTTGGTCAAAATTCCTTTTTTTCAAAAACACAAACCCAAAATGTTAGGCCTAAACTAAGTTGACAGCAC
Source organism: Caiman crocodilus (assembly GCA_030014935.1). Lineage (NCBI taxonomy): Eukaryota > Metazoa > Chordata > Crocodylia > Alligatoridae > Caiman > Caiman crocodilus. The sequence continues at coordinate 107,709,561 of JAGPOW010003316.1, read as the reverse complement.
CCTATAACTAAATTGGACATCATTTTGGGTATTCAAAGATCATAAGGCCAGAAAGGACTATTTTAACCATCTTGATTGACCTCCAAATCTCAGGACACAGAACTTCTCTGAATTAATTCTTGTTTGAACTAGAACATGTGTTTTAGAAAAATAGTTAGCTTTGCATGCATGAATTTTCACTTAGAACAATGTGGGGACTATGTGTATGGAGGATATCTCTTCACATAGAAAAAGCAATGGCTTTGCTGGTTTTGCATGTGAAAACCAAGTTTTGTCTGAAATAAGACAAAAACATGGTTATATTTAATGAAAAGGCACCAGTAAGCTTTATGTCAATAAAGAAAGCAAAGAGCAGACGTTTACTTTTAATGAATACCTCCCATTTGATGCCTGAAGTGAAGACTTATTAGTCTGCCAGACAGTTGATGGAGTCAACCAAGCCAAACACACCACATATTTAAAAGATATACAAATACAATGGATTAGTGGAATTTATAGTTTACCCCTAACCTCCCCTGTGGGGGTCACATTCTCAGAAAAAGGTGACATCACTGTGAAACTTTACCCTGCTTTAAGCTCCAAGCAACATGTCTCTTTATTTAAAGATCAGATTATCCTTCCTTCATTGTTTTGCATTTGATTTTGTTTCTTTTCTCCATTTTGGGGACGGGCAGCTTACTATTTTAAAAAGGTGATGGAGCATGTCAGGATTTAAAGAGTGAAAGGAAAGAGATTGGTTTGGATTTTCTCCCCTTTGTGTGTCCTAAAGCTCAATATACTTAAAGTGGTGACTGCAGGTACATGGGCAGAAGAAACCTTTTGTGTTCTTATAAACCCCAACTTTCAGTTGGACTATAGAGGTAGTGACAAGACAGGAAGTAGTCCTTTAGCCACTTTCCATTTCAATGGCTGGTTATCAACAATATTCCAAGGTTTAAAGATCAGCATTTTAAGTACTAATAAAAAGTTTGAAGAACTTACAAACGGCACAATACAAGTACTTATAATGAATATAGATGTATGTGTTGTAAAGGAGGACAGAAGGTTGTGTGCAGTTTATATGAGTTTATAATTTTCTGAATGCTGAATAATTTGTCAAAGTGGCAATAAATGTATGCATTTATGTGTAGAACAAATTGAAGTTATTAATATTTCATTTATAGCTTCAATTCTAGGTTCTGGAATTGAATGATCTAGAATTCTGTGTGTTCTAGATAAGTTATTTTAATAGCCCCTAATAAAGCTTCTGAACTTCAATAGTATCAGCAATCCATTATAATTTTGGAACTTTTTTTGTGTAATGCCACCTTTAGCTATAATAATTTACTAAATAAATGGAATAGATTAATGTTCCATGAACCAAGCGTGTAGCTCATGTTCATACATTTTAGGAATAAAATCAAATGTGGTACCTTTCCAATATTAAATTGACTATATTTTATATTTCTTGATATGGCAAATACAAAAGATGTAGTAATCTCAAGTGAAAACATTTAAAAAAATGAAAAAAACTAATGCCTCAGGAAGATATTGGCCAATCTGAGGGGAGGTCAGTATACTGTATGAAAGTGTGAAATTAATAAGAAAAATAGTGTAATTTAATTAAAAATTTAAAAAACTATTTTAAAAATTAATTAAAAAAAATTAAAAAACAAAAACAATTGAAAGAATGAGATTACTATAGAATGTAACCATTTTGTTCTGTATTCTTATTAGAGGTAGACAAATACTGCAAAAATATTTCATGAAACGTATCATATTTGATCATACACTTAACTGGATTTGGTACAGCCACACTTGTACTCCCTTTTGTGCTCATTTCCAGGCATTTTTGTACCTTTGACTATTACTGATACAAAAGTTTGCAGAAAGTAAATTTCAAGGGCATATGCATATGCTCAAGTATTTTAAATGACTATGCATTACTACCCTCATGCCAGAAGTGCTTGTACAATTATCCCTCTAGAGCCAACATCAGGGTTTAAACCAAGCACAATAAGTGCTAAAAGCAAACTCTTCTAGACCTTGAACCACATAAAGAACAACTTATGTGGCGGGTGTATTTGTTTCACTTTTTCTTAAGTTGAGTGACCCACTAAACAGGACTGTATACTTTCACAGTCCGAGGATGCATTTGACCACAAACCTGCTCCCCTTGGGCACGTGTAGATGAAACAAAATTTCCCGTTTACGTCAACGCAACTGCGTTTGTGTTTGCACAACCTGGGATTCCCCACTGTTTAAAGTCCACTTAGCACCTTAAACTAACACTACTCAGTTATGTTTTAATTTGTGTTGCTTTCCAGTTACACTGCTCCAACCGTGGATTTTGTTCATGCAAATAGCCAGAGACTCCAAAGACTTGTAATTAATTCCCCTTGCCACAAGGGAGTGCTGTGTTCTGGCCTCTAGCCAGGAGGTGCCACTGTGTGTTCTTTTGTACCCTCCTTCACTCCTCCTTCACAGCACATAATTCAGGCAGGTCGGGATGGGTCTGCTTAAACCTATTAGTATTAATATTAGTATAATTTTAAAATGGGGGAGAGAAGTAATTCTTTAAGTTTCTACCCCCTCTTAATTATCCAGCGCCCCCCGCCAACTATAGTGTATGTCCTCCCACTGCCATGCATGTACCCTCCTGTCCTCCTGCCCCACTCCCTGGATGTACCCTCCACCTACGACCCCTGTGACCCTTGCACTCCCCATCATGCGCTGCAACTGCAGTGGCCATAGGTCCCGGTGACAGCTGCAGCATCACCGTTGATTTTAGTGGTTCAGAACCACAGCTTCTATTTGCTGATAATCCAGTCAAGAAACAGAAACAATACCATATAACTTACATGACTAATAACAATTAATGAACACAGCTCAAATACCAGATAGGAAACACTGGAAGAGAGCTATTGGCAATCAATCACTAGGTTACAATATTACAGCAAGATCTCATAATTGCAAGGTAATTTCAGGATCATGGCTCTTCCACGAATAAAATGACAACCAGCTGATCAGATCAGTCATTCACTGCAAATGATTCACTCAGTTTTAGTTTTTACCAGCGTATATGAAATTATCATTGCTGTATTTGAGACGTATAGCTTAACCATTTCTATGTTGTATTGAGTAAATAGAGATATACCGTACTCCCATGAGAGTTTGTATCCTAATCTGGATGTTGCTTCATGCTTCCTGCAACCTTTGAAGTTAAGGGGACTTGTGTTGTTGACATCAATGGGCGTGTACCTTTCCTCTGCTAAGGGTTTTTGTTTTAAAGTTGGGGAGGGGGAAAAAGACTCCTGTTTTATAAATCACAGCATGATATCTGAAATACATTTTATATTTACAGATATTCCTTTTTCTTTTCTCATTCAGTCTTTTCAGTGAGTTCAGTACATATCTGAGGATACTCAAAGGTTAAATAATTCCTTTTATATTGCTTATGAACCCCAAAAGTAGCACTTATTTTACCACTTAACACTCAACAGGAGTGCTGTAGAGATGTCATAAAATGTTCAGGTGTTTAATTTACCCAGTTTTCTGAGTCTTCGCTCTTCTATTTTGGGAAGACAGTTTGGGTTACTTTTGCCTGACTATTCAAGCAACTATCCTCCTCTTTCAGTGTTTTAGAGTGTGGCAAGGAAGGCAAAAAATAAATATAATGAACTATTATTATAAAATTATAAAAAAATATATAAATCAGCTTCAGCTGGAGGACCAGAGATTTGTTACACTTATTAAGGTATAGATGAACTGCCCACTAGCTCATACCTTGTGTGATTACTTCAACCTGTAGGAAAAACTGCTACAGAACAAAGTCCCAGTGTACTCAAGGACTGTCAAGTTTAGCCCTGTGAATTCATATTTTTTCCTTCTCATTCTCCTCTCCATTTTTCAGTGTACACGAACATGAAAGAATTTAACTATTTGGCATGTTGAAGTTATGTGTGAGCATGTGGGCTAGGTGTTTGTGTGTGAGTGCATGCCTACATACACAATACAGAGGAGCATTGAGGAAGATATTCTGATGAAGAATAACAGACTAATGAAGAATAGTCTTTTATTCATCTACAAACGGCATAAAAGTACATGAATGGAATCAGGAAACCCTGGCTTTACTGCCGAATCTGCTGTGGAATCTCTTGACAAGATCACTCATACCCTGTTTGAGTGCCTCAACTTTTGATATAAGTAGGAGTCAGTCATTGTCATCAACTAATGATTTCCATTGCAGCAGTGGGAGCTCAGCACCTTTGAAATTCTATCACTGGTTTCATCACTTGTAAGATAGGATGATATAATAAAACAGGAAACAATACTTTCCTCCCTCAAATAGTTGTTATAAGTTTTAATCTATTCATTTTAGAAAGGTTAATTGGTGATATTAGATAAAATAAAAACCTATTATTATTATAGTATAAGGTGGATACTGTATTACACATGGATGCCAATTCTCCGGAGGTAGTTGGTAGCTGCCACCAAGGATAGATGCATTCAGGTTTATCCAGGAAGCACAAGGCACGCTACAGACCTTTGTAAATTGTTTCCTGGGCCCATTCCTGCAAGACTTACACAAGTGATGAACTCATCTGCCTGCCACATTCCCATTGTTTGTTTGCAGAACCAGGTTCTGATGCTGACCATATGAGGCATTTGTGTTTATATGGTGGCACTGAGGATATTTTATATGAGTTGTCACATTCTGTGGTTAAATAACATCATAGCAGACTGGATTGTCTTCTAATTCTACCAAAACGATGTAAAGATTATTTTTTTAACTTCTTCTCAAGAAAGCTTTAATATTTGTCAAAATGAGACCACCTCATTATATATCTCTGTGTTCCAATTGTACTGGCAATATTAACATTTATAATTTTTTCAAGTCATGTTTTGTGCCAATGCCCTTTTATATTTTGAATGCTAATGTCTTCATCGTTACATTTACATTTTAAAAGAATATAGACATTATGCTTACAATAGCTATTACTTACATTCCAAATTTCTGTATTTCTACGGCAACTGGCTTTGCTGGATATCTCTGCTTTAAAGACTGCCTATTCTCTTTCTAATTCTGCTACAAACATAATTTTCTTTACTTCCAAACTTTGGTACACATGCGTTGTATAACAACTCATGCTTTACTATTGCTTGCAAGTTTGGTGGCTCATTAATACACTACTTATAGTGAAGGTGCACTACATATTGATCTAATTAAATGTTTTTGATTCAGGACAACAATAATAATAGGATTAATTATTGTAATTTGTGCAGCAGAAGCATATACATAAATAGGCAATTTTTTCCCCAATATTGCCAGTAGAAAATGAATTTCAGACATTAGGACCTGAGAGACCAGAAAGCTACAGCTGCTGAGTTAGTGTCCCTCCCATAGTTCTGGCCAGCAGCTCTGACATCCCTGCACAAAGTAATCACAGATCACAGCATTTAATCACTGAAAACAAGCACTCTAGAGGACAGCAGTGTCAATATCCCACTCTCTCATTATCTGTTTGGATTGCACATCCACACTGTCAGATAAACAGAGTGGAAAATTAAGATTAAAAATATGGTAATTTCATTTCAGGCAGCAGGCACCACTCACTGCCCCTATTATGCTATTGATTACCTCTGAATTCAATTTTTCTTTCAATGCAAACTTTAATCTGTTTGCTACCCAGCAATTCAACTCCCCAAGGGCTATTTGAGAGTAAGTAACCATTTAATCTGATGCTAACTGAAAAATCACCGTCCTTAATGAATTGTGTAAATCATTCAGCTCTAAAGCACCTTTGACTTCTATTTCATTTTTTATTTTCTACTCAATATAGGAAGGGATCGGCGTGTGAATAATTACAAAGTAGCAAGTATTTTTAAATAGAGCAAATATGATAAAAACCCTATTATAGTGGGGCATGTGTAATGAACAGTACTTTTTAATTTCAAAATAGCTATTCATTAAAAAAGAATGGAAGATTAAAAAGAGAGGCTCAAAGCTCAAGGTAAAAGTTGATAGACATTGTAATTACATGGTTAATTTCAAAGATTTATATGCTGTTATGATTTAAAAGGAATTTTTATGACCTGACATTTTCATTTGAGAAGATTTTTTATTTAAAATTAATCTTCTAGCTCCTATTCTTAATTGTTTCTTGGCAAGCGATAAATGGGAATACAAAAAATGCCCTATATCAAATTTTAAGCAGAATAAATGCATGCGAATTTTTGAACAGCAATAAAGTGGCCCTACTTACTCTATTTGAATCACTTTGCACTGAAATTCCAGGCTAAAATAAATTCTTTGTATATGGAAATTATTGGCACTTTTAAGAATGCATCAAGGATACTGATCCATGTCATTATTTTTTATTTATCTGTTTGGCCATAGTATTCAACTTGAATTGCAGTTCAAGTTTGTGATCCAGCAGGGACTTTCTCTTCTTAAACGTTGACAGATTTTCTTCCCATTACAACAGGGCTTGCCAAGGAAGGCGAGCTAGGCTTAGCTTAGCTTTCTAAACTTTGACAGTAGAAAGGGAAGTCAAGAAGTGACTCACTCTAGAAAAATGCTCAGGTGGTTGTTTACAATTAGGATTTCAAAAGCTGCTTCCTGAAATCACCACGCAGGGCAAGTGAAAGAGAGGCAGCTTTGCCTGAGGGATCCTGTCCTGTTACAATACAATGACATACACACACACACATACACAAAGGTGTAGTTGTGTTTTGTTTTTCTCAAAGAGGGTGTGAGAGGCCGAGGTCTGTTGTTTAGCCAACTCCTTTTAGACTTTTTCACTTCAGACTGATGACATCACCTTTTATCATGAATGAGCTGAACAAAGAGTAAGCCTGTTATTAAAGCAGGCCAGGACCTCTCTAATTATCATTTAATAGGCACTTGGAGAGCGCACACCACCAGCCTGAGCCTCCTCCACCTCTTTCTCCTGAGTCTACACAAGACTTGGAAGACTTCCTCCCTTGCTGCAGGAGCGGCAGCAGCAGCCAGGTGGTGCTTACTCAGCCCGCTGGACGAGAGGCACTCATTAGTGACAGTGGGGCAGCACAAAACAGCAGGTTAGTAGTTATGCCTCTCACTAGCGTGTTGTGTCTTTTTGGAAACTCATTAACAGTCCACAATATGTCTTCTTCTGAACCCCATGCCCTTTTGAAAAGTTAGGACAAAAGCACTATGATCTGGTGACAGGCTTTTCTGCACCATAACCAGGATCCCTGATGATTTTCTCTGATAAAAAAAAGTCCCCAATTTTCAGATTAAAGAAAGTAACCCACAATTGATTAAAATGAAACACCACTATCTATGTCTATGTCTATGTCTACATCTTAGTAGTGTTTCATTTTAATCATGAAAAAATCTAGATTTGGGGTTACTTTTTTAAATCTGAAAACTGGGGATTTTTTTTTTTTAATCAGAGAAAACCAGGGTCCCTGGTAATCATCACCAGCCTTCTACTGTCTTCAACTGGAGTTGAAGTGAAATCAATGGAGCTTCACCAATTTACAGCAGCTGGGAATCTGGGCCTCAGGTTTTCAACACATGGATTTTCTTTGCAGCACAGTATTTTCTCTGTTTCATGAAAAGAAGCAGCAGATCAGACATCCTCCTCATCCAGCCTATGTATGTAACACTATGTATAAGCACAGCAGGTTGGATTGCAACCAGTTTTGAGTATGCGCAGAAGAAAGGAAGATATGGCTGCAAGAAACTTCTTCCTTGTTCTTTTGTGCAGGGCCCTACCACATCTAACCTATTCAAGAGCAAATGTGTTGTTCTCTGTACTCAGGCTGCCAAAGCCAGCTGAGCACAGGGTTAAGAGAACATGTTGCATCTATTGCAGAAATAGCAGAAGACCTCAAGAAGAATTTTATCCCTAGCAGGCATGCTGTGTCTGTAAAAGCCAGATCTAACCGTGAAATATGAAGCACATGATATATAAAACACATTACCAGGTCAGTACATACAGTCTGTGTGCATTCACATCTTAATGCATGCCCATACACACTATATACTCATACACATGTGCATACTTGTGTATGACATGGGGGCAGTGGGGAAGTGATAAGCACATGAGAAATGACAGAGCCCTGTGACAAACTGGATTTTCATGCCCTTTAGATATGTTCACCTGTATTCTCTCTACCTCTCTTCTTCCTCTGCAGTAAGTTACTTCTAAGATTCCTAATCTCTGAGAAATGTCAAACAGCTGCTATTTTTTAAAAATCCTACTAGATAAATGTTTCTTTTGTTCCTACTATGGTCCTAATTCTGCAGATATATATACTTGGAAGTAACTTAATAGACACAACTAGTCTTACAACAAATTCACTGAGACTGACTCAACAGTCAGTGGCACTCCTTTTGACCTCAGTGGCCATTCAGTCAGAAACAATGCAACTCAAGTAAGTCAACAGCTTACAAATTTTTAGGCTTGAGGATTAATATGGAATCACTCTCACCTCTCCAAATTACTCTGGTCCAAAGTCCAAGATAAAGCAGGCCTAGGGCCAGTGACAGCCTTAAAGTTTGCTGTTGCACAAATGCTTATGAACAGAAATGAAGAAGAGATCTGACTCCCACAAATTATACAAGTTCCTTGGAAAATCCTGAAATTTTTACACCATAAAATTGTGACTGTATGATTCACAGAAAAAAAAACAACACTTAATTTTAGTGTTTTTTACTGTGATGAGTTATACTCTATTTTGCTTCAGATACTGTATAGAGCCAAATTCAGTGGGACTATTCACAGGAATAAAATTATTCAAGGGTGCAAATATTTATAGGCCTCCAGGTCAATTGTGATGCTGCTGTTGCATACACTTCAGCTGCCTGGGGCACCCAGCTGCCTGGTTATGCCTTTCTTCACTGGCATTTGTTTGGGATGATATGCATAACCTGTGGGTTGTGACCCAAGTGGATAATTATATCACACCACACTATCATGTGTTTTGCATTCTTCCTTTGTGCACATGTACATGCATTTTAATAATATCTAGCACTTCAATAATATTTTATAATGAACTGATCACAAAGCACTTTAAAACATAGGCAAATATTTCAATTTATAATATATATATATATCCTGCAGTAACATGAGAACTGAATTGAATTAATGAATTTACATTTGAATCAAGTTTATTGAATATGGCTTTTTCACTCATCTAGCATAGAATCTGTGTTAACATGACCACTAAAGATGCATAGTTGGACACACCAAAAACCCAGATCATTAAAACTCAAGAGACTGTAAGAAAAAATTAAGCACTTAAAAGATTTAGATGGCTATTTAGAAGTCCCATTTTCCAACACCACTTAAACACTCAAGAGCTTAACTATCACTGGAAGTCAATAGGACTTTGGTTCCTAAGCTACTTCTGAAAATTGGACGTAGACTTCCGAAAACCTAGATGATTTAATATTATATATATCTATTTCTAGATATAGATATGTAGATCTATATCTATATATATATGATATATATAGATATATAGATATATATATTAATTCAATCTGAAAAACTAGATTTATCCCAAATAAAATTCTGTCCCTTTGCTCACACTATTCTCATAAACACACACTATAAAATACGTGAACTTAGTACAATTGTAGAAAGCCATATACATACACAAGCAGATATATAAAAATACAGACTTCATATGAGACAGATATATACATATCTAATACATATGCACATGCACACATTAAAGATATCATATGCTGTAAATATACATATATAGATATCTGTCTATTTACTATCATACCTGACATGGAGGTGGTTGAACACTCATTAAATATACACATTAATGTATTATGCAGTTAAATGTATAGCCCATACATGTATTACAAGCTAGAAGAAATTTTGTGAATGGAGAATGAAGCTCATCACTTCAACGTGTTTAACATTATATGTTATCTTGAAAGAAGCCCCACTGCAGGGAGAAGTTTAGGGTTTTAATCAGCTTTGGCAAATCCACAAGGAGACCTGTTTTCCTAGTACAGGGAAACACGTTGCTGAACAGCCCCTGCGAGTTATTTCTTTTTCTCTGGATTGTGTGTGGGGTAAATGGTGCTTTTGAAAAGCAAATGCTTCTTCCAGCAGGGTTTGTTTCTTTGTTGCTTGGTTTTCATGCCTCCTTCATCACCCCTTTGCTTACCTGTCCTGCTGCTGCTGCTACTTTTCTGAGTGTCCAGAAATACGTTTAGATTTATGCTTTCCATGTATATCTAATCACCATCTGATTTAGCAAAGTAGCAAAGCTTGTCTAGGAAAGAAGCAGCGAGATCCTCTGAGCAAAGCCTTTAGCAAGCTGTGATCACTCAGCAGCAGCAGCAGCTTGCAGTTTTGCATATTTTTTTCCCTGTGCTCCCCCCATAGTATTATCTGGCTAGCAAATTTGTCATAAAACTAGATATAACTAAGGCTACTGAATGCCATAAATCCACTCAGTCCCCACCCCTTCCCCATACAAAATATTGATTTTCACAACATTCTTTTGCAGTAACTTTTAGCAACTTAAACAAAATGCATGTTCCTAACAAAAATTCAGGACAAGTTATTCTGCATGTTGTTTAAGTTTTAATCACATGAGTGTGATGACAGTAGGCACACAGTGACAGCTGTGTGTGCATTTCAGCATGGCAACCACACATATAACCTCTGTATGCACGATCCTTGCACAGATTTTGAGGCTAGCTGAAAATGTGTCCCTTCCATACTGAAAATCCATTAAATGAATTTCCTTCCTTAAATTATCCCTTGTTACTATGTATTGCACATTATATAGTATAAAATATTTTTGTACTATATGATCCTCATATATCAGCGGGTTCAGAGATCCCCCACTAATAAGAGGTATATGAAAACTCTCAACTTAGTGTAAATCACATTTATATAAACTGCAAAGAGGCAACCTTTTTCACTGAAAATCTGCATACTGTAATTTTTTTGTTAGCTTGGGAAAGCTGCTCTGTTTTCTACCTTGTTCATGTCTTATTTCAGTTTATCATACTACCTCTATAACATGGAGTATGGCATGTGCATATGTGTACCGGTACATGTGTGCATGTAGATTTTACATATGTTTCAAAATCTTATGGAAGCATAAGGATAGTACTTAACCCAGGACAAGGTAATGGTCATTTTTTCTGGTCTATGGTGGATGAAAGAAATGTACATATTTAGTGAAAATTTTTTAATGAATGTTATTTGCCTTATTGGCTGTGATAGCTGTCTTGGAGCTGTTATGAGCCATCACGTCAATGAGTACTGAGGGACTTTTAAACCCACAAATTGCTCTGATCCCATACATATGCACTGATGGGGATTATGCTCAGCTCAATGCGTGGAGCTAGCTTCAGTCACACAAATCCAAGTTTGGAGTGTACCTCTTAGCTGATCTTTACCCTGAGAAACCTATAGGAGTGGGGAGGATTCCTCAACAAATAAAAGGGCATATCTGCATAGGTGCACTTCTAAATGAAAAAGAAAGGTGGGATAATTTTAATTTCTCTCAAAATTTTCTGAAAATCATTTGTAGACATCATCATGTAATAGCTGGGACATGTTCAATTGTAGGAGATCACAGAAAAAAGAAAAAAATGACACTTTCTAATAATTTAAAAATCCCTGAATGGACTTCTACAACATTTAATTACAAATATGTAATTTGTGGGCAGGGGCTTTGTAGTTTAAGTTTCAATGGAATAAACATTTTTTATAGCTATTATAGATCTCTGAAAAACTCATTTGAAATGGACACCTTTATAAATCTTTACCTGTAATACAATGAACATCACTCTTAACAAATACATTTCAATATAGTTTTTGTCTTTATGCAGATATAAAACCAGTGTATGATCTCAGTCAGATTCCAGCCCTCTGTTCAGTACTTATCCCATCCATTTGTCAAAGCCTCAGTGTAAGGGTTGATCCTACCATATGTATAGCACAATTTTAGTTATCAGCTATTAATACGATCATAACTTTTTTCTTGCAACAGGAGTGTTATGCTCTTAAATGGAGCAAAAATAATCATATCTATCTAGAAATATTTATAAGCTGGTGTTCTCCCATCCTCTTTTTAAAAATCTTTGTTATACAATGACATCAAATAGAAATCATCATACTTTCCACAATTATCCAAGCCCTGAAGGCTGGAAATAGAGGAAAAACAAAGTTTGATAATATCATATCAAAATCTGTTATTGGGGTGAGTTGGCTTCATTTCAATTTAAAATGAGTTTCACAGTTCTGTAGTGATAAAAGTTCTGTCTCATGGAAAACATGGATGTAAGGATTAGGAAGGTTAGAAATGTGTGTATGGTAATGACCGTCTCCATAATAGTAAGGAAGAGTGTTGGGAAATGATGGCAAAGGAAAAAATTGCATAGTGGAGATTTGTATAAGTAAGACCTAAAGAGGCAGGCAAAGATTGACACCATCCAGAATCCAGAGAGAAGGCTGGAGAAATTTAACAGTGCTCTTTCTAGGAAGAAGCACAAAAGGACTGTGATCTCCATAGCCTCTAGAGTAGCAATCCTCAACCCGGGTGAAGCTCTCATATCATAAGACCAATGGAACTCTGAGTTAAACTGAAAACAGTGCATTTAAGCTGCTATAAAGAAAATAAGCTGCTAAAAAGAAATAGTTTATTACAAAAGGCATGATTAACCTATTGATTCATTGTCACAGATACCACTGAGGCCAAGATATTATGATTCAAAAAGGACTGGCTGCTTATATAATGAGACCATCCATCAATGTTACATTAAATGGGATAAAACTTGTATGATAATGTCCACCAGTTAGGGACTAGAGAAGAAACTTTTTGCAATTCTTCATGAGCTTTTACATCTTCCTCTGAAACATCCAATAGTGGCTATTGTTGGTGACTGGATACTGGATGCCTCATGAAGGATCCAGTGTGGTTGTTCCTATGAGCATTTTCTTTACTACAAGGCAAATTCTAAACATCATTGCTTAATACGTGTTTTGTTATGGCCCTTCCTACTCAGCTCCTTTGGTATAGTTGCCCAATTTGGGTGATGGATGAAGACTGCCTCCCATCTCAGCCTAGCCACTGGTTCAGGTACTCTTCTGGAAGGTGAGAGATTTAGATTTACACTTCCTCAGGGTGAGGAAAGCGCTGAGCTATGTCTCTAACTTCCTGGAAGCATGCTTTTCTAACCATTAGGATATTATTTAAAATGTGGGTTCTCCTGCCACCTGATTCTGTGGATGTGTAAGATGTGCTCTGAGAACAGCTACCAAATTAGTCCCTTCTACTGGCTCAGAAGAAGAACCCTTAGTTCTGGATCTCAACTGAGCATGAGTTGGTGGTAGACCTCTAGGCACCTAGTTAAGTAAAGTGGATGAAGTTAAGTTCATGAAGTGGTGTTAATGCTGATTTGAACCTTTGATGCCTTAATTCCACTTAAGTTCTCCTCCAGTCACTTTTTCCCAAAATCCACAAAGGGACTTGGGCAAATAAAGATCTCTCTGAAAACTAAGGTCTAACATTTAGGTGCAAATCTATTAATGTCTTGATGACACCAAGGTTCAGGGGTGGGAAACATGGTGGACCAGGCCAGTGGCCAGACTCCATCTCCCAGCAGCCCCTGCCTGCCTCACTGTGGCTGATTTCCATAGAGACTATCCAGGAGCAGCTGGCCATGACAGCAGTGCCAGGTTTTCCATGAACATCAGCCTAAGCAGTGCTGGCATGGTGCACAGCTGAGGGAGGAGCTGCTCTAGAGCCAGGATCTTGCAGCACTGACAGCACAAGTCAGAGCTGGGGCAGACCTGCAGTCCACTGCCTGCACACCCTGGGTAAGGGCATGCAGGCAGTGGATCACAGCTCTGCCCCGGCTCTGGACCATGCTGCCACTGCTGTCAAATCCCAGGCCTAGCCCTGGCCCCGGTCCCGGTATAGCTTCCCACCCAGCCACATACTCTATCTGTGCCACTTGGGCTGTTGTACATGGAAACCCTGATTCCAAGCAGTCACAGCCCTACCACTCTCACGGTCACCATGCAAATCAGCTGCAGCAAGGTGGGCAGGGGTTGCTGGGAAATGGAGTCTGCTTCTGCTTAATTCATGCAGAAGCTCCAGCAAGATTCTCCAACAAGATGTTGTGCTCATCTGACCCTCAGAGCCAAGTCTGCTACGGGCTATCGGAGCATATGCAACCTGCACAAAAGATAATATGGCCGGGGTGGGCAATTATTTCAGGTGGAGGGCCACTTACTAAGTTTTGGCAAGCCATTGAGGGCCACATGACAGGCAGCCAGGGGCAGATAAATATTAATTTTCTAAATTTTTAGGGGCCCCACAAGCCAGATAGAATTGCCTGGCAGGCTGCATGCAGCCCATGGGCAAACCACTTACTGCTCGTCTGTCCCCCACTTACCAGCTAGGAAGATCATCCTTCTCTACAGCGGTATAACTTGGTTTGAATCCCAAGTATGTCAATTTGGATTAAACCCTAGAAAAAAATCCTAACTATGAGGCTCTTGGGCATTCTGAAATGGTCTGCCTGTTGACGCTTATCTACTTTGCATAAATAGTACACATCGGACTGGAGAGAGAATGGCTCTGTAGAGACTAAGAAACTTACCTCAGAAGTTTGAAAGTCAAGTTGCAAGTCCCTGTTCTAATTAAGAGTCAATTATTTATGCAAAGTGCAATAAATCCAAGAGAAGAACTTAAGAAAGTCTCCATACAGAGTATCCAAGAGCCTGGTGACTGGGGAATCCTTTGGGAGTATAAGTCACTGCTCCAGATGAGTGGGGTGAGGATTTAAAGACAGGTCTCCTACCTGATACTTATCTGAGCTATTTGGCATTGGGGGTTGTGTGTGTATGTGCTTGCACGCATATCCCCACCACCACCGCTCCAGAAGAAAATTCCACCAATGTACAAGTTTTCCTCTCTTTATGCAGGTTCCGTATGTATGAATATGCTTTTATGTGATGACCCTTTTTATACTAAAAATGTATATGCAAGGTAAATTCACTCTTATGCGATTGGTGTGGTAGAAGCCTGCAGTCAGCCTCTGTGTGCAGTGCATTGTGGGAGTGACATGCACCAAAATATCCTGTGTGCATCTGTGCTCCTTGCTCATTGTCTGCAACACGTGTTTCTGCAGTTGCCATTCCCATTATGATAGCGCCCTGTACTTGTGTGTACTGTCTGCTGTTGGAGAGTATTAAAATTGTCTTGTAAAAGTGGTAGAAATGGGTCTGGGGGTCAGTACAGTTGAGGTCTTGGAATATATCCCTATTTGTTACATTTTAAAGTGGGTTCCCTTTATGTAAATTCAAGTTATGCACCATTTTCCAGGAACACATGTACCACATAAAGCAAGGGAACCTGTACCCAGAGCAGAGATGGGTATCCACCTTTGAGGCTTAAGGCCTTGCCCCTCTCCTCAGTATGCCTTACTTGGAGCACTTTTGGTAGCTCCAAACTCATTGTGCTGGCTTCTGTGAAGCTTATTGTCAGTCACTGAACTCTCCACACACTTTGTATCAGGAGCTTGGTGTCCAGTGGGTGTCTGGGTCCCCCTGTGTATCAAGCCCAAGTAAGACTTACAACAATATATCAATCACCAGGAAAATAAATTAAAAACCTAACAAGTTAGTTAGCTGAAGATCCTCACCTAGAATCTTCACACTAATCGAATTTTTTCACCACATTAAAGTATGTCAATCTTAAAAAGACCCTCAGAAAATAAAGAATTGTAGAGCTAGGAAGTGATCTCAAGGTTCATTTAATCCACTCCCTGCAGGATTTACTATTTCTCAATTATCTCCAAGAGATGCCTATCCAGCCTCTTCTTGAAAACCTCTAGCAAAGACAATTCCACAATTTCCCTAGGCTGTTTGTTTTATTGTCCTAGTGTTCTTACAGTTAGCAACTTTTCTCTGAGATTTGATCTAAATTTGTAGTGCTATCATTTAAAGCCATGGTCCCCTCTCCTGCTCTCTGTAGCAAGGGAGAACAATGTTCTCCATTTTCTTTATGGTAATCTTTCAAATATTTTAAATCAAATGACTGGAAAATCAGAAGAGGCAAAGTATAGTGCGGAACCAGAAAGAAATGACTAAGTGACCATTGTAATAGAGTAGAATTTGAAATGGAGAGAGACACATCCTATATAAATAACCCAAACAGGGTGCAAATCTAAGAAATACTTTTCTAAAAATAATTAAAAAATAAAATGCTTACCTATAACAGAAATGTTAAGAAATTTTTTTGTAAACACAGGAGGAAAGAAAAAAATGGCTTGTCATCATGCTACTGGCAGGAATCTGCCAGTGGATCAGAAAAACACCACCACAATGATACATGGAAGGCATTAACATTCCAAGTGTTACAACTCTATTAGAGTCTATTCAGGACATATGTTTGATATATTGTATTTACCTATGACAGACCTGAGAGTTAAGATCTCTTTTTTATGTATGATGTTAGCAAAACTTGTATAGCTTGTCGTGTCACTGAAGAATTTTTAATTACAATGAAATGTGTCTGCATGGGGTGAGCCAGAGATTTTATGACTAGCTGCTATAGAGGGAAAATGGCCAGTCCAGAATTTTCAAGAGCAGTTCAAGGACTGAACTAGAAGTTACAGATTCAGGAGACATACAAAAAGCAGACTGAGATTGTAATGTATTTACTAAACAATAACATTCAGACTAAAAGTTAGCCTCTTCAAGTTGAGGAAATTACCAGCCTTGCAGTACAGAGCAGCAATCAAGATATAATAGACAATTTCAAACAACACATTCAACACAAACAGTGAGTTTTAGTCAATTACAGATACAAGCAGATTCACTGATTAGGTTAAATATGTAATCTATTTTCTCCCTTTAAATTATGGGTCAGATTGTGTTTTGATGAAAAGTAATGTCTCTGTTGAAGTAAATAGAAGTGTAACTATTTTACTGGGGGGGGCAGAGGGTGGGCAGTTCTGACACTACATTATAAAAAATATATCCTCTTTGATAGTACTTAGCAATTAAAAATGCCTAATGATTTGCCTTGTCTGCCTATGTCCTTAGACCAAACTGGCTACAACCAACAACTCTATATACAGTAAAAGCTCAGCTAACCTGCACCTTACAAGCCGGCATGTTCTGTTAACCAGCACGCAAGCTTGTAAGGTAAAGTGAAACTGGAAGTGCCCACCATGGCACTGTTTCGCTGAGCCCCCAGAGCCTGGGGCAAAGCAGCCTGTGCTGCTGAGCCCCCATGGCCCAGGGCAATGCAGGCTGCATGGGGCCCACCTACCTGTCCCTCAGGGCCCACAGGAGGGGCAGCAATATGGCAGGAGGGGCAGTGATGCTGTGGGAGGGGTGGCAATACCCTGGATGTAGCAGGAGAAGCAGCAGCCCGAACAGCCAAATGCACCTGTTTGAGTCTCTCAGATAACCGGCATATTTTGTTATCCAGCACCCTCCATTCCCCATGGGTGCCAGATAACACAGCTTTTACTGTATACTTATGTACATACTGGAAGTTGTTTTGCCTATGAGGTATAATCAAACCAGGAGAATCCAGTGAAGAATCCACTGTAAATGTCTGGCTCGTTATGGAATGAACTGGAGTTTGATACACTATGTAGAATTTCAGCTACCTAAACAACAGTTATCTTCTCTTTCATCACAGTTAATATGATTTATTTAAAAATATGTATAAAACTTTAGCCAAATCATTCCTTGCTCACAATAAGTGTCTATTGCTCTTCTTTATCATCAACCTCTGGAATGCTTCAAAAAATAGAATGCTGTTTTAAATTTTATTGTTCAGTGTCACAAACTCTGTCAAACAAAGAAAACTAGGAATGCAAAAAAGGAAAATATTTATAGAAAAGATCAGCTTCCATTGTGTATTTTCCAAGCTGTATTGGCTCAAAAGTTTGAGATATATATGCAGAACCAGTGCAGCTTTATCAGCATCATTCTGTTCTGGCTCATGTGCCAGAAATAGAACTGCCCACTTCCAACTGCAGAATCTTTTTTACTGATGCAACAGGATTTGATGTTCAGAGCTCAACCAAGGTTTGGTTAGATGAAAACACATTTTCAGAAGTGGGACAAAAATCTTTGTAATCACAGCAGATTTCGTATGGGGCCCATGACAAAAAAATAACAGTTGAACCCTCCAACGTCAGGCTTACAGTGTCACTTTTCAGGATGAAAGTATACAACAAAGTATTGGAAATATATGTGCAAACAGAAGTGACAGTTTTCACCCAATCTGGCCACAGAAAGCAGTTTATAGCTGTGACCGAACAAGCGCATGGCTGTAAACAGCTTAAAAAATTGCTGAATGGGTGAAAATCTGACCCCTTATTGCATGAGTTATCAGATAAAGACATTCAAAATGTACTCTCTTTTGTAATGTGTGCAAGTGGAGCGCCCAGCCTGTCATTATTTTCAGAATAGGAAGGGGGAAAGGGAGTGGAGGTCAGCTGGAGGATGGGTCAACTAGGAGAACAACCTCAGGTGACAAAGCAGGGGCTGGGGCTGGGCAGGGGGCAATTGGGGGAGTGAGCAGGGACTGAGGCCAGGCAGAAATCATCTGGATCATCTAGTCCAACCCATTCCTGAGGCAGGAAAGTCTCACGTCCTATGACCTTGTTGTTAATATGACCATGCTCTAAACAACTGAGTTAATTGGGCACTCGCTTAACATGATGAGATTGTTGTTTGGGATATGGAAGGTAGTGTAATTTCTCAGTGAATGGGCCCTCTGAGGTATTCATTCTAGCCATTTAGGAACTGTATTGAAAAATGTCATCGCACCCAAATATAAGAACTAGTACAAGTTCACTAACAGGAGAAGCTGTTTTCTTAAGCTGTCACATACAACAAAGATCAAAACCAATAAAGGTAAAGGATGGTAGAAAGATAAGGCCTGAAGCAAATGTTTATTTCTCTTATCAAGTCACCTGATTGTTCCAAGGACAGATTTTGTATTTATTTTAGTTCATACCGTTTTGTGAAGAGAGCATGGAATACCATACTATGATTATTCTTATTCTGTTAAATGAACGGTGTTCCTGGGTTTTCCATTTAGACAAAAAATTTTTTTTTGTTCTTTATACAGGCAGTCCTTGACTTTCAACTTTGAGTTGCAACAAATGGCACTTACAACATTTATAAATTGACACTATTTCAAAGTTCCAACAGGTTTTGACTTTATGAATGCATACAGCTGTGTCCGGATGATAAATCTGCTGTGGTAGAAGGGAAGGGGGAAGGGAAGGGGTGTGGGGGTGTAAATCAAGGCCCTCCATGGTGAGGGAGGGACTGGGCCAGGGGCTAGGGCAAGCACTGCCCAGCTGGTGCAGGGCGGACGCAGGACAGTCGCAGGGAGGCAGGGGCAGCAGCTCCTGCTGTGGCCATGGCTTACCCAGTGGCTCCACTCACTGCTCCCACCACTCATCCGGGAGAGCATAGAGAGGGCATGTGCCCGGGGCTGCACTCTGGCGAGCAGCAGCACTCGGATTGGGGGCTATGCCCTCCTACCGCTTGCCCTTCCAGGGCAGGGCGGAGCAGACATGGTACTGAACTGCTGCACTGCCTCGGGACAAGTGGTGCACAGTGGCAGAAGCCATCCCCCACCCTCTGCGTACAAGCCATGACTCTGTCCTGTGCCCACCCTGCCCTGGCTGGGCAAGCAACAGGAGGGCATGGGATGGCATGTGCCCCCAGATTGGGTTGGGGCAGGTGACAGAGCAGAGGCTATGGGGGGCTGCAGCCACCTGAAAATTTGCTATTCTCCACATAGCCCCCCCCACCTGCTCAGAGTGCGGCCCGGTGCAGTCCCAGCCCATGCAGATCTGGGGGCACATACCCTTCCATGCTTTCCCAGCAAGTGGCAGCAGCACTGGGAGCAGGGGCTATGGCCTCCCACAGCTCGCCCAGCCAGGGTGGGTGTGGAATGGAGCTGCAACTCATCTGTGGGGGGAGAAGGGGGCAGCTCCTGCTGCTGCATGCTGCTCACTCGCAGGCAGCCACATATGGTTCACCAGGGTTAAGCTGTGGCCCCCAGTGGGAGGAGTATGCAGGTATGTGGTACAGCAGTGGGAAGGGAGGCATGGAACTGCCTTTGCAGGTACATGGTGCGGTGCGGGGAGGCCCACATGGTATGCAGCTCAGGGGGGTTATGACTTACCCTGGTGTATTCCCTGGGCATGCAGCCTCTGCTGGTACAGCCTATGAGGGGTTCAGCTCATGACCACTTAGAAGTTGGACAGCCCTGAATTAACAAATTGCATTTACCTGGACAGCCCCTGAAATGTCTTCTCTGATCCCATTGCTCCACATAAATAAGACTCTTCCATTATTGAATGAAATCCATAATGCTTATTCCTCCCCACTTTTAGGCAAAATGCTGAACAAGGTTTGGCTGGTTTCATTGCTGTAAGGTATAGTAGCAATCACTGATGTTCATTACCTCAGCTACTGGTTGTTTTAAATCTGTTGCTGTGACATGGCTATTGTATTTCAGGTTTTTGTAGTAAAGGAAAACCTGTTTCTCCCCTATCAGGTTTATATTGCTTTAAATGTCTACTTCCTGCTTAGCAAAGACACAAGATATGGCGATGAGGAATTTTTACCTTTGCGGAGACAGAAAGAAAGAAAGCAGGAAAGATTATCCATTTATTTTCTAGCTTAACTGCACCTGGGCCTCAAGTGCAAATATTATAACTTGTAAATAGTCTTATGGAGAAAACGACAGGTTACATGAGAAAACCAGTACCTGCAGTCGCTGTGTAGATAGCAGGACAACATTTATAACAAGGGTAATATTTTTAAGTTAATGATATAGAGCCAGTAAAAAGAGTTGATGCTCAGTGAAAATTTAGTGGAAGGGGAAAGAATAAACCGTGTCATCTCATGCTCAGTTTGTCTGCTCCAGAGAAAGGCAGCTGATAAAATAATGGCAAAATTATAAAAACTCTGCAAGAACCTTTATCACCTATGCCACTAGTTATAAAGGCTCAGCTTTCATAAATGGAATCAACGGGAGGGCAAATCAGTTTCCTCTCCTGCACCCTTGAAGAATTAAGGTAATTGTCAGAAAACTGCCAGTTCCATGATCATTTGAATGAAGCATTGAAAGACAGATTAGGATATGGAATCTATCCTGAAAATATACAGCCAAGGATTTTGACTAAGGCAGACCTCAAATTTTACTGTGCCATTGAAACTGCTGTGTCTATGGAAACTGCAGTAAGAGATGCAATAGAGTTTCAGCCTAGTGTTAAGACAGAAGGCAAGAGGCATAAAATAATCACACCACCAAACAGTAAGTGGAAGAATTCTAAGCAGGCAGAAACATGTTACCATTCTAGGCAAGCTTTCCATAACCCTTCTGAATGTAGATTTAAAGGTTAGGGTTTGAGTAGGTGTAATAAAAAAGGGCACATCCAAAGAGGTTGCAGCTTAGGGAAGGGTAAAGAAAAATCATTCTTGAAGGATGGGAGACTAAATAAAAATATGCATGCTGTGGATAAAGATAGCGATTCAGACTGTGAGACTTGGGGAGCCAGTTTAGAAATATTCAGCTTGCACAAGATTGAAAGAAATATAATCTGGTTAACACCCTGGGTAGTGGGAGAGAGGCTGAAGATGAAGCTGGATACAGGATCAGCAGAGGCTGCCATCTCACATTGGGAGTATTAAAAATCCTTCCTACATGCTAAATTGATGCAGATGCCAACTCTCCTGAAGACTTAGAGAGAGTTCCTCCACTGGTGATCTAAGGAAGTGGCAACAACAAGAATGTCTATGTAACTATATGCCATTGAGAAGGGAGGCCCAGAAATGGTTCAGTGCAATTTTACTAAAGCGAAATTAGATTAACATCCCTCAGGCCCTGTCAGTGATCCCCACCAAAAAACTGAGCTGCTAAGCATGCTGTCTGATGAAATATTGAAGAGGAGAGTGCAGGCTCCTTAAATTCCAGGGTGGTTCTTTCACATGCTGTCATTCCTTGGCTAATTAGAAGAACATCTCACCATGTGGAATGGAAGTTTTCAGACTGACTGAAGTTTCAAGGCAGATGGCTATAAAAGACTGTAATGAAAATTACTTTACTACCTGTCTACACCAAGGTGGTTGGTATCTAAAATGTGTATTGTAGTAACTTCCTTTCCTACTTGATAGCTTTTTCAGCACTGAAATTGTTCAGAGCAGAACTGAAATATGATAACTCATGTACTGTTAAGCAAGAAAGCTTTCTGAGATAAATTTTATAGTATGTAGTCTATTGGATTACAAAAGCAAGGGGGGAAAACCAGTAATTTATTTATGTACATCAAGCCAAATACAGGCAGTCCTCAGACTTACAACACAACTGTTTCTTGAAAACCGTTTCTTAAGTCAGAATGTCGTAAGTCAGAACTAATTTTCCCATAGGAGCAATACTATAAATGGGGGATTGGTTCTTTTATGATGCTGGATACAGCTGCATCCAGCTGGTAAGTCTGTTGTGGTGGAAGGAGAGGAGAAAGGGCTATGGTGTGGGCATATGAAGGGCCCCTGCGGTGGGAGATGGACTGGGACAGGGGCTGGGGGAAGTGCTGCCCGTCTGGTGTGGGGTGGGCATGGGATGGAGCCGCAGGTAGGGCAGGTCATGGCTCCTGCTGTGGGTGCAGTTCATCCAGGAAGGCACAGGGGGGCGTGTGACCCCAGATCTGCACAGGACAAGGCCAGGGCTGCACCAAGCTGAGCTGGGAGCAGGGGCTATGCCTTCCCACTGTTCACCCAGCTGGAGTAGGGCAGGATAGGCAGGTACGGGACTAATCCCCTGCCTGTAGGCCTTCAGCTGGACAGCCCTGCATTAAATAAAAATGAAATACATATGATCAGATTTACTATACATTTTAATACTGGGATCATTATGAGGGAGCAGGATATTATTCAACAGTTTCAACAAATCTGAAACATCTCCAAACATCTCCTGTAGAGTTTCTCCAAATTATTCTATAGAATGCTTGGGGAATAAGGACAATGGCCCCTCCCTCAAAACCACCAGTTCATTAAGCTTGACAGCAAGCCCTTTCTGTCCCCCACTGGCTCCAGAAATGTTGGCCTTCAACCATATCAGTCCTTTAACCATCTGTCAGCCTGGTTTCAGTTTCCTGTCCTGTCAAGAATTCTACCTAGACTCCTCTTTAGCAGGTTTCCATGTCATGAAGGAGCTGTGTTTAGTTGCCTTTTCTCTCCACCCAAAGAGTCTCAAGGAGGATGATGCATATCCCCCCAGGCTTCTCCTTTCTCAGCTATAGATGCCTAGGCACAGGCAATCTAGGAAGGTTTTGGAAAATGTTGGAGACAACTTCCTGGTATAAGTGTTGGAGGGACCAACTAGGGGCTGTGCTCTTCCTGACCTGTTGCTCACAAACAGGGAATAATTTGTGGGGGGTGTAGAAGTGGATGGCAACTTGAGCCACAGTGACCATGAGATGATCGAGTTCAGGATCCTGACAAAAAGAAGAAAGGAGAGCAGCGGAGTATGGACCCTGGACTTCAGAAAAGCACTTTTACTCACTCAGGGAACCAATGGGCAGGATCCCCTGGGAAGCCAGGGGAACTGGTTGTCTGAGGGGGAAAGGAATCCAGAACTGGTTGCATTTTAAATAAATCTTACTGAGGGCCCAGGAAAAAAAAACATCCTGATGTGCAGGAAGAATAACAAATATGGCAAGTGACCAGCTTGACTTAGCAGAGAACTCTTCAGAGAGCTTAAACACAAAAAGGAAGTTTACAAATGGAAGCCCGGACAGATAAGTAGGGAGGAGTATAACAATATTGCTTGGACATGCCGGCATGAAATCAGGAAGGCCAAAGTACAATAGAGGTTGCAGTTAGCAAGGGATGTGAAGGGTAACATGAAGGGTTTCTACAAGTATGCTAGCAATAAGAGGAAGGCCTGAGAAAGTGTGGCTTTCTTACTGAATGGGGAAGACAACCTAATGACAGATGATGAGGAAGAGGCTCAAGTAGTCAATGCTTTTTTACCTCAGTCTTCACAGGCAAGGTCAGCTCCCAAACTACTGCATTGGACATAATTTATTAGCTGGTCTAATAAAAGATACCAGGTTCACCCAAAGAGCCTTTTCTGCCTATGTCCTTAGGCCAACATGGCTACAACCAATACCCGTAACCTACCTGATTGCCTTCTATGATGAGACAACTGGCCCTGAGGATGCAGGGAAAGCAGTAAATGTAATATACAGTCTCCCATAGCATTCTTGCAAGCAAGCTAAGGAAGAATGGATTGGATGAATGGACTGTAGCATAGATAGAAAGCTGGCTCGATTGTTCAGCTTAATAGGCAGCAACCAATGGTTCAAAGTCCAGCTGGCAGCCAATATCAAGTGGAGCGCCCTACGGGTCGCTCCTGGGGCCAGTTTTGTTCAATATCTTCATTAACAAACTGGAAGATGGGATGGAGTGAATCCTTAGCAAGTTTGCAGATGACACCAAGATGAGTAACAGATATACTAGAGGGTAGGGCTAAAATTCAGAGTGACCTAGACAAATTGGAGGACTGGGACAAAAGAAATCTCATGTGGTTCAGCGAAGACAAGTGCAAAGTCCTGCATTTAGGATAGTAGAATGTACTGCTACAGGCTGGGGACCAACTGACTAAGCAACAGCTCTGCAGAAAAGAACCTGGAGGTTACAGTGGACAATAAGCTGGATATGAGTCAGCAGTGTGACCTTGTTGCCAAGAAGGCTAACAGCATACTGGGCTGCATTAGTAAATGGTTAGGGGGCTTGGACATATGACTTATGAGGAGAGGCTGAGGGAACTGGGCTCATTTAGTCTGCAAAAGAGAAGACTGAGGGGGGATTGAATAGCAACTTTCAACTGCCTGAGGGGTGGTTCCAAAGAGGATGGAGCTAAACTGTTCTCAGTGCTGGCAGATGACAGAACAAGGAGCAATGGTCTCAAATTGCAACAAGGGAGATTTAGGTTGGATATTAGTAAAAACTTCCTCACTGGGAAGGTGGTGAAACACTGAACTGTGTTATTTTGGGAGGTGGTAGACTCTCCATCTCTGGAGGCTTTTAGGGCCCGGTTTGATTAAGCCCTGGCTGGAATGATCTAGTTGGGGATGGTCCTGCTTTCAGCAGGGGGATGGATAGGATGACCGCCTGAGGTCCCTTCCAATCCTCGTTTTCTATGATTCTATGATTGACAAGTAGAGCCAGAAGCCCATTGGATGTTATTGTAGGGGGAGAAGCAGCAAAAGGGAATTTCTGTATGAAACTGAGCAGGAGCACATGCAGGCTTTCCTAGGCAGGTGTGCTGTTTGTGTGAGGATTATCATTTAGATCAGTGATCATGCAGAGGGTCCTTATTTTAGGAGGAAAGCAGGAGCATCTGAAGAACACCTGGGAGTACTGCGCTTTGCCAGGAAATATTTGTAAATTCTTTCTTTCAATGTTGTCTGACTTAAGAAATGCAATGTTAAATTTAATGGACTTTCCTCACAGGAAACACTGGGCTGGCCAAAGCACTACTGATGCTTCTTGTTATGCCCCATCCCCGCATCTTCCTGTGCCTAATCGCTGCCCCCTACCCTCCCATCACTCTTCTGCCCCCTGGATACCAGCATTCTGCTTATGACAACGGACCTGGCAATGATACATGCCATATTTTATCTCTTCCTGTTTACCTCCTTTTCCTCCATTATTTGTTATTATTGTTTTAGAAAAAAAAACTCATCAAGGATAATATGATTTATAGTGGTTGCACATTGGCCAAGAAGAACTTGGCACTCAGGGGTTGTTGACATTTTGTGAGATAAACAGCATCCTAGATGTATAAAATAATATCCAGTGATTCAGCTGGACTGAATGATGGCCTAACAAAAGGGAGATGATGTAGGAAAAGTCAGTTTACCATTCAGACTGAAGTAGTTGGCATAATGAAGAAGGGTTGAAAAGCAATTAAAAAAAAAACAAAAGTAGTACTATGAAGGCATTGTCGCAGCATAAGATATTCTCTAGACAGTGGTTTTAGATCTCCAGGGAGCCGTGTAGTAACTATGTCATCCCCAGAAAGGTTACAACATACTTTTTCACTGAGGCCACTTAAGGAGGTGGTATCCCACCCCATTTACAAAGACTAGGGCAAGCAGCAACAGTGAAAATACCTGCATCTGCAAGCAAAGTATTTTACTGCATTCAGTTCCTAATCAACATAAATAAAGCATATATGCAACACAGGCATGGGGTGTCAAAGAGGGAGAGAAGCATTTTGTGGGAAGAGCAAGAGGAGGACAAAGACAGAAACAGTAACTTTTCCTGTTTTCTCTTCCTGATCCCAAATAGAAAATCCTAAGAGAAAATGGATGTAAGATGCCATATGGATAAGGCATAGGGCTTAATTTATAGGGGAGCTTGAATTTTTAATCTTGTGCCCCAAAGAAACTACTGTCTAAGCAGACAAATACTATCTGCACTGCCTAATGGAAAGAGGAGGTATAGAATAGACCCCAGAGCAGTCCTATATATTTAGCTGTTGAATAAGCAGATACTTTAGCCTCCTCCACCCAGGAAGCTGAAATTCCCCTCATGAAGGGCCTTCTAACATTAATTGGAGAGACACAACCTGCCTTTTTGTAAGACAAATTAATAATTTCCTTAATCCTTCATCAGGAAATAGAAGGCTTTGATGATTTAATTCCCTTCCTGTGACCATGGCAACAACTAAAAGGGAAAGGGAGGGCTTAATTTTCTCACACACTTAAATCTAGACAAATATGATGTTAACATTCTCCCTGTGTAAGTGAGTCTCTTCTGAAAAAGAAAACGAAGTTGTACAAATGACAGGTGACATAATCGGGTGATTAAGATGAAAACTGGAGTGAGGAATATGCTACATTCTTCAGGAAAAAACAGCAGAGGAATTTGGGGAGGTGAAATGTAGTCAGCCTTTGGGAAAAAGAATCAGGTCATGCTAATATCACCATGTAAGGGAGAAGTTACAGGATGACTGTAAACTGAAGTTCAGAAAAGGGCCCCTTTTAAAACCTCAATAGCATACCTTCTTCTAGAATATCTCCTTTTCACAATAGCTTTACAAAGACATATAGAAACAAAAGAATGAAAGGACACAACCCTTAGCCAAAGTAATACAGTTACATAAATTGTACATTACATAAAACACAATACATACCATTAGTGATAATATAAGTCTCTACAACAGCTTAACATTTGGGTCATATGTCTGACTTTATGGGGTGTCCTTTTCTTGATTGAGGCCAGGGTTTCACTTTTTAAATTAATAATTTTTCATGAAAGAACATTTAGATACGAGTCCTCTATTTTGTCTTTTGTGTGTCTGTAGCCTACAGGCTGCATACTGATCCCATGACCTTACTATACAAGCCTTATCGACTCAAATGTGACTTTGGTGAAACTTCTTGAGAATGATGGTTACTTATGATAACTAAGGGTACTGGAACAGGACTAACATTTATAAATCCAGTTTAATTGTGAGGAGTCTCCCACAGAAATGCTGGATACATTGAATTACAAATGTTATTAGGATGTCAGCATATTTTACAGGTCTTTTATTCACAGATCTTCATATTGGCCTATTTGTGTAATCAGAGAGTAATACTCAATGTCAGTTTATTATGTGTCAGTGTGTGTGCAAATTCCATTTACTTTGTAATACTTGATACTTCCGCATCCTCCTAGTTCCAGCTGCCAAATTGCATTAAAAGACAGCTAGACATACCGTAAACACATTACTAATGGTTTTCATGTAACCAGCTGTTGTAGATGCCACCAGCATGTAATATGATTACACATGGGACAGATATTTATCCAGAAAGGTATGAATAGGAAGAATGAAGTCAACATGAAAATCTGGTTTAAAATGTGATCTTCCACTGCAAAAAATCTGGGAAAGTCTCAGAAATGACAACTCTTCTAGAGTAGTGGTTTTCAAATTTATTCCATTTGCAGATCCCTAAAAAAAATTGAATGGAGGTGCAAACCCCTTTGGAAATTTCAAATGGAGGTGTGGACTCCTTTGAATTATAAGTCTGGATATTCACATTCTTACTGATTAATCATAGTCATCTTTTCCAGGCTTCTTAGACTTAGTATACAGACCCCCAGGGGTCCACAGACCACAGGTTGAAAACCACTGTTCTAGAGCATGTCTGAGTGTAAGCTTCAGTCTCTGAAAAGCAGAACATTTCTGCTGAGACTTTTGTAGTCCATATTTTCTCTTCCCCCATGTGAATAATACATTCACCATGTGGCAAGTGAAAAGTAGGATGTCTCTAACAATGGGATGTCATTCCAAATATCACCTTCTATATCATCTGTTTATTTTTCTAGGCCACAGATGTCTAACTAGTGGCCAACAGACCAAAGATAGCTAACTTTAAGTGATTTCATTTGTGTTCTTTATCTCTAGGATCCTGCATAACATTCCTTGCTCCTTATTTCAAGATGATGTCATGGTTGAGTTTCCTTTAGGACTAAAGGCTCCATCTAACAGCTCTTACATGACTGGACCCCCATGCCCTTAATATTACAAGAAAAGCCAAAGGGGCAGTCAAAACATCTGATATTCAGCTGAACACCCAGCCACCGTCTAATAGTTATACTTTAGTGCCTGTGTTTCTATTGAAAATAAACTGACTCCTAAGTACCACCCAGAGTAAAACCAGGTATCAGCATTTTGTGGCTTATCAACACAGAATGAGTATATCAGTAGGAATACAGTTTTAGAACCTCTCTTCTTCAACCATCGAAGGAATCCAATTGTTCAGACAAGTAACTTTTGCTGAAATTTTCACATGTTGAGAAAGTGAGCACTCTCAACAGGACCAAGAACATAAAGGAAGATGTGAAACCCAGAATTTAGAGCTATGCATGTAGGCATGCATGACAGGCTAGTTGGTTGTTTGTGGCAGATACTCTGTACAGCTTATGAAGTTTAAAAGAAGTTTACACACCCTTCCCTGTATTTTGTATTCAAATTACTCCATTTTATTCACTGCTCAGTGCATGTCCTTTCACAGCATCTACTGAAGTGAGCTCAAGCTCACAACAGCTCATGCTATAGTTCATCTATAAGATACAAATCTACCCTGCCTTCTGCCTGTTATTACAGAAGCCATTATGCAATGTATGACATGCCTTTTTCTATATCTTTAAGAGGCCTTTCTTTTGCAAATGCAAATGTACTGGGAAAGCTTGCTTAAACATACAGGAAGCCAAATGCTGATCCTTATCTTAAAAATACAAAAACAATGAACTAGGCTTAAGAATGCCATATTAAAATGATCTAGTAAATGCCATCTTCTTTGTTTCTGGGAGTAGCATATCCTGGTGATTCTTCTTGCAAGTAAATGCCTAGCAAGAATCTGTATTTTAGCTCCATATATCTCTCAGTGATTTCACTCACACTTTCTCCCAAGAGAAGGAAAGAAAGGGCAGATAGTGAGAACCTCTCTCTCTCTCCAGTGATGAGGGAAATTGGTTAGAGAAGCAATATGAAGAATGAAATATGCAGTAGTCCAGCTATTTGTAAGATCATGTATGTTCTCTAATAAGCAGTGATTATGGGAAGGAATTTGATTTTAATTAATCCTTTTCATATCCATAGGACTGAATTAGATCTGTTGGCAGGAGTGTGGAAGGAGTGGGCTGCTACAGGAAGTTGAAATGCATGTCCTTCCTCATTCTGGTTGCAGCATCTCTTGTTAAGCAGCTGGATTCGGACATTGTTTGGGAATGGGGCAGGGCTTCAGCCAAGAAACAATGAAAGAATTAGTCAATGTACACATATGGAGCTTTGCAAACAGGCTGCGTAATTTTTTTAAGGTAACAATCATGGGTGGATCTAGAATTTTGAATAGAGGGGTGGAGAGGGGGAAGTGCATCATCACATATAAAGCAACCCATATTTTTCTCCAGTTAAAACTAAATTAGAAACTTTACTAATATGGTAGGGGCTTAGGACTGTACTATTCAGTTTAAAATTGAAGCAAAAAACAAATATAACTTCATTGAAATGAGTAAAAACAATCTGCAGGGTTGTAAAATAGGAGCTTCACTACCAGTAGCAGCTAATAGACAGCAGAATTGCAGAACAGAGGAGAGTTTAATTGGTGGAACAAGACTGTTAATAAGAAGAGAGGGTCATTAACACTGGGGAATGAAGAGCTGACAAGGGATCAGGTAGATTATCATGAGCCATCATGTCAACTGACTCCCTTGGCACTGCTTGACTAGAAATGCTGCTTCCAACACCAAGCGGTTGTTTTTAAACTTTGGGTGGACCAGGAATCAAAAGGTTGATTTAACAACACCCCTCCTACCCTGGACTTTGCTCTGGTAAAAATAAACCAAAATAGCTTTTGGATTTAACAAAGAAAAATTTGGAAATTAATATACAAAATTAATTTACATTCATTCAATTCTGAGGTGATTTAGAGGCACAATTTTTGTGGTAGTTATGTCATATCTGTCACAACCCAAATCAAGTAAGTGTCCCTGACACAATAGACCACCCCTCTGTATGATTGGCATTGTTCTAAATTTGGTATGTTCCGTCTACTTAAGTATTCCTACTTGGCAAATTTTCATTGGCTACTCTAAAAGTATAAAAGTCTGTGCAGTTTCCGCCCAAATTGGAGTGGAGCACCACTCTGACCACGTTGCAGGAAAGATCTTGCAGAGCTCTAAGCATGCCACAAAGAGCTCTGAGCATGTGGCAGGGTGACTTTGGCGGGCTGATCACCCACCAATGACTCCCCATCAGCGACCTCCCGATGTACCCCTTCCCTGCGCGCTCATTTCATCTGTACACTCGTTGCGGTAACCTGATTTGTAACTATGCAAGCAAGCATACAGCCTGTGTCGCGGTCACTAGTGGCGTAAGTAAAATCTGTTTCAAACCCAATAAGTTGTTCCGCCTCCCCAGCCGCGAGCCCACCTGACATCTGCTTAATTAAACACCGTTCCCCTTGGTCGGCTCTGACCGGTCGGACGGCCGAGACAATATCCATGGTATAGAAAGCAGTGGCTTTTTCCCTTGGCTAGCAGCAGAATATATGTTGCTTGCCCAAGCGGCGCTGATCAAAGTGATTTGAATTCAGATCTTTTGGTGATTGGAAGTACATGAAGAGCCTTCCTGACTCTCTGCTGTCAGCCAAAGTACTGACAATTGTGCAAAGTTACCTAGATTAAACAACAAAGTGTGTCAGTATTGACAAACCAGGCTGACTTTTATTTCAATTGAGTTTTCATGGAATGCACTGGCAGAGATTTTTGGGGGGTGGAGGGGAAGGAGAGGTGTTAACTTGCTCTCAGTACAAACCCTTTAAAATTAACAAAGACTAAGCTCTTGGTGTGACCTCTTTTTAAAAAAAACAAACAAAAAATCCTCTTTTGGTGGTACTTCAACTTATTAAATCTCCAAATTGTATTTTTAAGTTGTCTTTTTAGAGTTCGTGTCTGGATTTGATTTTAATTTATTAAGGAAATTAGGATTAGAACTAATAATCTACTTGGATGTTAAACACCTAATTTTTTGGGTGTATCTACAGCATTGCAAATGGTGCATCCTGGTTGGGATAACCTTGACACCCGACAGTCTTCTCCAGCCTGCACAGTTCAAAACTGGAAAAATACCAGTGAGGTTGCCTGAGGGTCATGTTTTTTCAAGCATATCAAAGACTAAGGTCTTGCAAGTATCTGCAGGAGGGATACCTCTAAGTGAATCAGGTGTGTGAAATAACAAGTTGTCAGGTAATGCTCAAGAATGGTCCGGATGTGATAGGACAGCTGTCATGGTATGGACATGCCATTAGGTGCTGGTCCCAGAGCAGAATCGAGAACCCGGAGTGCCCACCATGTATGGGGGGGCATGAAACAGCTCAGAATGGGATCTAAGACCCATCACGCTGAGCAGGGGACCACCTAAAGTCATGAGGTACAGCCAACAAGAGACACTGGAGAAAGAGGCTCCTCTTTAAAGAAAGGGGTTTTTTGTTCATTCAGTATCCAAACCTAAAACTATCTCCTGAGGGTAAGCATCTATGTGTTTTCTTTCAAAAGGAAGGACTCAACTTTTCTTTTAAGACACAGCAGGGAAAAGAAGAGGAAGAAGAAGGTGCCCATATGTAACTATCTAGTGGTTAGACTCAGGCTGAGTTCCCTTGACAGCCTGAGGAAGTTAAAACTCACATCTTACACCATCCGGGAGAGCGGGCTATTGTGCAGCCAAGACAGCAATAGTCATGACCTCAGGAAGAAAGCACAAGAAGAATCTGACTCTGTAGCCTATAACACTCAACTAAGAGTAGGCAGTCCTGGGTTCTGGCCCCTGTTCCCAGAATGTTTTTCTTTTTTTTTTTTTTAATTTTATCCAGTGACTGTTACATACGAAATGCAAACAGTCCTGGGAACAAAGACCCAAATCCAGATTTCTGAGTCAGGATTCTTCATGTTTCTCTTCACGTGTCTTGAAAGATTTTTGCATTCTTGGCTTTAGTATGATCCAGACAGCTAAGCAGTGCAGTAGGCTGGTGGTTATATCACTTTCTAGGAATGCAGGAGATGTAGATTTGAACACTTAGTTTTTTGGATCCCAATCAAACTTTGATGTCAAGGTTAGAGCTGACCTGAACATGTCCAAAGGCACAACTCTAGGCACTTACTGAATTTTAAGGTTGAAAAGGAAGCACCTGGACATCTTCAGGCTTG
The DNA here is from genome assembly GCA_030014935.1 of Caiman crocodilus. Taxonomy (NCBI): domain Eukaryota; kingdom Metazoa; phylum Chordata; order Crocodylia; family Alligatoridae; genus Caiman; species Caiman crocodilus. Next base: position 107,676,784 of record JAGPOW010003316.1, on the reverse strand, counting down.
GGGAGCAGCCAAGTAGGGGGTATTCAGAATTTCAATTTTGGATTTAGACATTTAAATTTCATTTAGGGTGTCACTTTTTATCGGATCGGGTCCAAAAAAATACTAGTCTCTAGTATATGCAAAACTTGAGTTGTTACTTTTCTGGGGATTGGTACTGAGTGACATTAAGGGACATAATACACTTTATGAGATGTTATTTAACAGATGAACAACAAAAATCCTCACTAACTGCCTCAGATTATAAGTAATGTTATTATAGTCATCCCAGATCATTCTTAATTACAATGGAAGAAGCAAGTTCTCTCTAAATAAAAGCTTATGACAGTACTATTTCCTCTGTCTTCATTTCTTTATTGATTTGGTTGATGAGCTTGTGCTCAGCTTATGTTCCTTCAAATCTTAGATCAGGCTCCTCAAATGAAAGAACAAATAGTAGTGCAATTGGTTTAACAACAAGGTCTGTTTGTTAAAAGTACAAACTCATCAAGATGGGCAAGATAAAGCACTGATAAGTAGCAAACACGTAGTCAAAGAGTCACACAAAGCAAATATTTAATATTACTTGGGCAAAATGTTCTCACCTTTGGAAAACCTTCATTACAGATAGGGAAAAATGTAATAAAAAATATTAATACACAACAATAGAAGCTTACCTCAATAATTATTGGTGACTGATATTCTCCTCTTGGAAGATGATGATGGAGGGAAAAAAGCAACCTTTTGGGTGGATCCTTGACAAAAGCATCAGCAACTTGGACTAGTTTATCATTAGTTACAGTGCTGGCAACCCATGAAAGGCACCTCTCAAAGGTCTAAAAATCTCTCTGTTAATCAGTGGAGTTCAACTAACAAGCATTCATATTCACTGGGCTATAGCTTAGGTTCCTCCATCAGCCAATTAAGCATATCATGAGAAGGTTTTGTAGCCATTGTTAGATGTTAAACATCCCACACCAGGCACCCTGAAGCTTCACAACAGCTGGTCATACCACACCTTTCTCTGAAAAGTCTAATCCCTCTATTAAAAGCAGTAAGATAACAGTTCTTTGTTCAAACCACTGCTGGCGGCTGCAGGAAAATCTTCATGCTGTTACTTCTGCCACTCCCCCTACAAACCCACTCACTTTCCCTAGAGGGGCTCTAATTCTTTCTATGGGGTTCATGAAAATGAGCCACGGAACTCTTCCAAAAGGGCTCTAGGCCCTTTTCCAGGGCTTTGCAGGAATGAGTCTGATTTCTCTCCAAGGAGCATTGGTCTCTACACTTCGGTACTCTTGTGAAAATGACACTAATTCCACTCCAGGAGCATGGTTGAATCTTGTCTCTTTCTCTGGACTCAATGAAGAAATGGCTGTGATTGCACTTGAGGGAGGATTTTATCTTTCACTTTCTGCTTTCAACCATTGCAACTAATTCTGCACAGCCCTAGTCACTGTCACAACTACTTATAAGTGTACAGAATTATTGAAAATCTGCCCAATGAGATAAATTGTTAGCTATATAATCACTCCAAATCTACGGGATATGTTCAAATAGCACTAATGCAAGGGACTATGAAAGAGGGCACCAACCATCTTCTTCACTCTAGACTAGAGATGTTAAATATACAGTCCATGGAGGCAACCCTCCATTTTTTCCTGAAATTTCCACTTGGGAGTCTTAGCACCCACTGCAAGCTTTATATTGAAAAAAAGAGTTGGAGGTGGCCTTGCTTTCTTTCACTATTGTAAATCAGATGATAGTGCTCTCTGGTTGGCCTACTCCAGCATTATTTAGATCACCACTAGTATGTGCCAGCTCCCTGTGTTCATCTTTCTTTCCCTAGTTTCTTTTTTATTTTTTTTGTGAATTAGTACATCCCAATAAGGCTTATCTTCAGATTAGCCCACCCATTTCTCTCTATTTCTTATCTCCATCCATTCTGTATCCTATGGTAACACAGATGGAAAAGAAAATATCAATGAACTCATGGTAACCTAAGTCTTTCTCTGAAGAAGAGTGCTGGAACATCCCAGACATTTTGAGAACTATCTAAGCATGGTATAAATAACAAAGTTCAGAGAGCTGTAAAGAGTACCTATCTAAAAGCAAAACATAACACAGTGTGAAGTTAAATGGTAGTATTGAAAAATGTCCATTTGAATTTTATTTAATAAAACAATTCTCTCTAAACACTTTTATTTTTACTATGCACATACAATGTTTCTGACAACTAACTGAAAAGCTTTTAGAGAAGTGACAAAGCTACTCTAGTTTTCTGTTCAAGAAATACAATTCTGTGGAACAAACAGAAAATTAATAGTAGGTACGCAACTGTACACAATAGTGGGTAACAAATTTACCTGGAAGATAAATTGAGTGAATTCTAACAGCCATTGAAAAAGTAATAATTTATCTTCCCACAAGCACTTCATATTTGTGATGGAGAAAGCAGTGAGAGTTAGCTATGTTCTTTCTCAAAAAAATAGCTGCTTCTGCAAAGGCCTCTCTAAGGGAGAATTCTGCAACAAACGTATGATGGAGGCTGAAGACATTCAGCAAGGTTCTAGAAATACCAACCTCCAGAAAAAAAACAAAAGGTATTTTTTTACAATAGCAATTGATGAAAGTAGAGATATAAGCAACACTGCACAACTAGCTGTATCTGTTTGGAGCAATGTTTCCCAACCAGAGCTCCTCAGCACAAAAGTGTGCCGTCAGAAAGGAATAGGTGTGCCATGGAATTTTGCCATGGCAATGAGCTAAAATGAGGAACAATAGGTATGAGGATAGGGAATGCCTTAACAGGTGTGCTGCAGAAAATTTTTATTAATGTAAATGTGTCTTGGGCTGGAAAAGGGTGGGAAACACTGGTTTGGGGTGTTGATCAAGATATGAATGAAACAAACTCGTGGAGTTACTGCTGATGAAAGACGCAACTATGGGTTAGGACATTTTCAACAAACTGACTGCAGTTTTGGACAAATTAGGTGTGGAAAAGACAATGAGTGTTACAACAGATGAGGCTCATTCCATGGGAGGCAGGCAACATTTGTGTTGGAACTCAAGAACAAAGTGCACAGATGTGGATCCAGGCCATGAGCTGTTTGGATCATGTGATGGTTGTTGTGGCAAAACCTGTCAATTTCATCTGAACCAGGGATTTCAATCAATGACAATTCATCCAGGTCTTGTAGGAAGACTTCTGTTTTATGCTGAAGTGCCCTGGCAGAGTTGTAGGGCTTTCTTAAAGAACTTCTTTGAACTGTGATCCAAGACAGAAGTGTTTAGGCGCTAAAGAGAGAAACCTGTGACTGAACTGCCAGATGATGAATGGTTGTAGGACCTGCCTTCTTGATGGACATAACAAGTTATCTCAGTACTTTCAACATGAGTATGTAGGATCAGAACCAGGTTGTGATCAGGCTTTATGATGCTGCATGTGGTTTTGAAATGAAGCTGTCTCTTAGGGAGAACAGCGCTCCCATTGCAACGGAGCATTTTCCCACCTTGAAGTCACTGTTCAGGGCCTCTGGGACTGAAGGTGGCGAAGGTTTGGAGCAAGCAGTATGTAGTCACAATGGCAGATCTCAGGAACTACTTCTAAGACAGGTTCTCTGACTTTGAGTTATGGACCAGAGTTCAGACTTTTCTCTGTCCCTTTGGAAGATGTCCTTGAGGAACTGCAAATGGAACTCACTGGTATTCAGTGTAACACTATCTTGAAAGATTAGTTTTCATCCATTAAAATAAATGAATTCCATTGATACTTAGGAGAAAGCTATCCAGCAGTAGAATCTTTTGCTTCAAAAGGTGGTTATGGTTATCCATGTTCACAAGTGCATGTGTGTGCTAATAGATCTCAGTGATGAATATCAACAGTACAAAACTGCACTCAAGATTCAAGTGACAAAAACTTGAATGCCACCCTGGAAGTGGCCTCAGCACAGACCTTCCAGCCAAATATCAAGGAACTAGTTTCAGTGAAGGGATGACAGGTGTCCAGAAGCACAACTAGTAGTAAGATATTAGTGTATGCAGAAGATTTTTTATGTTTTTAATTCATCATATGTTCCCTTCATTTTCCCCTATAGGAGTTGTTGCAAATACTTTTTGAAAATAAATCCAATTGTTCACAGTTTGTAATAATTTTTATACATCCACAAGTTAAAATAAGATGCATGCTGAAAACTGCTATTGATATGAGCATGCACACACACACACACACACACACAATATATATGGTATTCATAGTTGTTAGGATTGGAAGGGACCTCAATAAACCATTGAGTCTGACCCCCTGCATAGGCAGGAAAATGTGTTGGAGTCATGTGACCCCAGCCAGGTGCCTGTCCAGTCTCCTCTTAAAGATACCCAAGATAGGGGAGAGCACCACCTCCCTTGCAAGCCCATTCCAGATTCTGGCAACCCTTACCGTAAAGAAATTCTTCCTGACGTCCAACCTATATCTACGCTCTGTCAGTTTCTGGCTGTTGTTCCTAGTTATTCCAGGTGTATTCTGGTAAACAGAGTATCTCCTATTTTTTGCTGCACCCCCTGATGAATTTGTAAATGGTCACAAAATCACCTCTCAGACCTTTTGTGGTGGCTGAAGAGATCCAGGTCCCTCAGTCTCTCCTTGTAGGGTCTTACTTGCAGGCCCCTAACCATATGAGCCTCCCTCCTCTGGACCCTCTCAAGGTTGTCTACATCCCTCTTGAAGTGCGGTGCCCAGAACTGAATGCAGTACTCCAAATGCGGCCTGACCAGTGCTGCATAGAAAGGAAGTATCACCTCCCTGGACCTGTTTGTGATGCACCTGCTAATGCATGATAGAGTGCAGTTAGTTTTACCAATTACTTCATCACATTGATGGCTCATATTCATCTTGGAGTCACCCATGACTGAGATCCCTTTCTGCTGCTGTGCTGCTGAGAAGGTCACCCCTAGCCTATAGGTGTGTTGGCGATTCCTTCTCCCTAGATGAAGCACTTTGCACTTGTCTTTGTTGAATTGCATCTTATTGTTTTCTGCCCACTTTTCCAGCCTGTTCAGGTCCACCTGGATTTGATCCCTTCCTACTAGTGTTTACTTACTCCATAAATTCGTGTCATCTGCAAATTTGGATGGAGTGCTCTCCACACCCTCATTCAAGTCACTGATGAAGACACTGAATAGCACAGGTCCAAGGACTGAGCTTTGGGAGACCCCACTGCCCACATCTTTCCAGGTCACTACCAACCTGTCAACCACCACTCTCTGAGCACAGCCCTTAGGCCAATTTGTCACTCACCTGACCACGTAATCAGCTACATCACAGCCGCTCAGTTTGTTTATGAGAACAGGATGAGATACTGTATCAAAGGCCTTCTTAAAATCCAAGTAGGTGACATCTACCTCGACTCCTGCATCTCAGCATTTTGTGACACACACATGCATTCATACAGTTTACACGACATGTAAGCTGAGCTAATAAACAAGTTTTAGTAAAAAAAAAATAAAAAAAAAATAAGGGTGCAGTACAAGGCAGAGACTAGGGCCCACCAACCAAATTGAACTGGATGTCCCTGCTCCAAATCATATCATTTGCTAAGGAACTTTCACAGATTCTTCTAAGAGTTTTCATCTCTCCTGTCATACTTCTCATTTTTAGAACAGGGACAGTCTTTCCCATAAACAACCATTTGAATTTCTAAACAGCTTTGCACCATCCATGTTTGTGCCTCCCATTGCTTTGACTTGCCATGTTTGTTCCAATAGATGTAGCATTTCCCGCATCAATGTTCCCAGATACTGAAATTCAGAAGCTACATGCCCAGGTAGTCACACTAACAAAATTGAAATTTATAGGAACACGTATAGGAACAAATGAAGGAAACTGAAGCAATTCCCAGGTGACTTTGATCAATTATAAATACCACCTCTAATAATGGTAATTCTTAATCAAGTCCCAGGGAACTGTTTGCACTAGACATAACAAAACCCTGCATAAAGGTTCAGAGTACTGCATTTTAAATAAAGAATGAATGTGAGAAAGTCACACTTGTGGAAAAAGGCAAATAATTTGGCAATTAAATGACAGATTATGATTTACTTGTATAACTCTACTTGCAGCAATCACATGTCTTTGAAGCCCTTGTGTTTAATGTAGGGTGCCCTTTTTTGGAACACGCTATAGAATATGGTTGCAAACCACTATTGCTAGCCCTGAGAAAAATCACACTTTCCTTATAACCTGCAAGATGGACACAAGCTTTCTCAGAAACTCATTCCCTAGCCTTTCCTCATTTTGTTCACACTCAGGACATGCACTGATGGGAACAAACCTGTAGTATTTACTGACACCAAGATCCTGACTGGAAGTCCAAAGTGTGTACTCTTCCTTCACACATTCCAACCTAGAGCCATAAAGGATAGTAGTTGTCATTTATATAATTCTAGGAATATTGGCTGCTGTCATGTTGAAAATTATCTTGCTATTCTTACTCCAGATTTCTTTCTGAATACCTCAACTTTTTCCTTCTTTGCCATCAAATAATTGGAACACATGATACCTAAATGCTTACTGAAATTACAAAGCTGAAAAAGATGCATGAAATACCACACAAGGGCATTTCTAGCCTGTCTGCAGTGAACTATAACTATTCCTTTGCATTACCTCAATATTTCTCTGAACTTTTGCATCAATCTAATATATTAAAGTTACGAATTTCTTACCTGCATACATTGTTTGGGGATGAGAGCAGGAACACACACACTTGGATCTTCTACTTATCAGCTGTTGTTTTCCAGACAGAAAAAAAATCCCTATCTTGAAAATGTTATTGGAGAACTTTTATGATCAACAACCAGGTTACTGACGTAGATTTGGAAACACATGCTCCAACAGGATATTCTATATCTATTGATTTTGCTTATTACATTGGGACAACATATTAGTATCAAACCAAACGAGTTTTGGGGAACATAAAATAGTTAATCTACCATCTTGGCTGGAAGACGTTTGAGGATAATAAGGAAAATAGGTTTACCGTAAAGACCAGAGCCATATCTTGTGGGAGGATGTGTGACATACCTGCTGCACCAGGCCTAGAAATTGAGCTAAGCCTTTTTCATCAAGTATAATTAACATGCTATGGCCTAAACTTTGAACAAGGTTCAAATTTAGATATTAAGGAGCCTTAAACCCATTCTTAAGAAAAGCTATGTATTGTATATGACATATAACAGAGTATATTAGTAACTCAGTTAATGAGGCAATGCAGTCAATGCTAGGAAGAGGACTGGGAGTCCAAAGAACAGGATCGGAGCTTTGTCACTAACCTGCAACATAATTTTAGGCAACCTTCTGCATGGTTTTCTTTCTGCCCTTTATCTGGTGTGTTTAGGTTGTGAGCTATCTCTTACTGTGCATTTGTATAACATCTAGGACAGTATTGGTAAAATTTTACAGGGCTTGCCTACACTAGGGCAGCAGCTGTTCTGGCCAGATTGGGGCCACCCATCCATAGCTGTAGGCACGCATCAAGTTAGAAGTTTGGTGGTGACACTACTTAAAGGCATCCCTCAAAGCCTGTTCTTCAGTTTTTGATCTTTGGTGTCCTTGACAGTGACTGCTCTGGACAATCCTGGATCAGTTTCATGTGCATATTTCTCGATTTGGAATGTGCCTTCATGGGCAGCATATCAAATGGTGTAGATAAGCCCTTAACAGTCTCAATTTATTAATTTGTGAAAATCTGTTTCCATCTTTTAGTTGCTTGCTCTTTCTAAACTTAGTTTGTAGCCTTCTTGTTTGGGTAAAATGCTTAGAAGTGTGATCTGGGAAGGCTCAGGAACCAAAGGACAAATACTAGCAACACAAAAATCATTATTTTTAATGCTTTTTTGCATCCTAACAAGTGAACTTTCAAGACCTGGAGTTGGCAATGCAGCAAAAGGTGTTGGGATGGGGCTCAAGATGCTGCCATAAACCAAAACATTTCAAAAGCAGCAAAAGCAGAAATTCAGGATGTTCCACTTTGTGTAATCATTGCAACAGGAGTCTATGCTTTTGAGGATTTTATAATCATATTTTATTGCATAAGAGCTTCACTGTAAATAGCCAACTAAAAAATCTTCCATGACAACATCGTAAGGAAGTCATTACACAAAAATGTTCACCACAGAAAACAGTTTAAATGGTAAAAAAGTGTTACATTACAGATACTAAAGTGTATGTAAAAATCCATTCTTCTGCTATGATGTCAGAAGTACATCATCATTATTACTGGAAGTAACTGGTCTTTTTTAAGAGAAGAGACATCAAAACAGACATCACAAGGTCAGATTTTTGTTGGGGAGAGAGACAGGGTGATGTGAAAAACAAGACTGGCAGGGAGGTTTGTACCTTTCTTGGCTCCTCTATTTCCAGTCTATGTTTACCCACAAGCATAATATTTTTAAGCACAGACTGGGAAAGTGTTAGAACCGGTCAACATCACTCAGATAACCAGAATACCTGATTTTGACCAAATCAAGCAGCTGACTCTTCTAAGGATGAGGAACAATGTTAGTGGCAGTACTTCAGCCTACATCTGAAGAGTGACCTGGTATCTTCAGAATGAATGGATTTGACAGAACTTTGCTTATAGACTTACTGGGCCAGAGAAAAACACTGTTTTAAAGAAGACTGTGTGTTTGTACAGAATTTTTCTCTCTTTTACACAAAGATCTAAGTTATAACAAAATTGTACAGGTATTTCATCTGAAGTAAAATTTTTTAAAGCATAAATGGGGGCACTTCCCAGTCTCTTACACCCAACAACAACAAAAATGGGTTATATAGTGGTGATTTTCAGCATGTTTTGTGACCATGTTTTGATGCGTCTTCTCTTAAAAAAGGCCAGTTACTTCCAGTAATATATTAGAATGACGACTAGTGAATTTTAAGAGAACTGTTGGTGAAGAAATACGCTAAAGGCTTTACTAACTTACATGACTGAGTTCATTCCCATGAAATCCCTATTTAGGCATGTAAATTTTGTGCAGTTTTGTTGTTGCAAATAAATTAAATGCATTTTCAAACGTGGATACTGTGGTGTGTTTGAATTCTACCTGAAGAGGAAATGAAAAAGGCTGGTCTGGGGATAGATTGCATACATTAAGCAATCAAGAAAGACGAAGTCCATCCTCCATCTTAAATAACTACCAAGTTTAAATAGACTGTTAATAGTGCAGTGCAATAACAAATATTTTGCTGGCCTGAAGATATATGGATCAACCACTGTTACCACCAATAATCATTTAAATACAACTGCAGCAGACATTAAGAAACAAACTGAATAATGATTTCTTGGTATAATCCAACTTACGATCATGTAGCTTATCTTTTGTAAAGAAAGAGTAAAGTATAGATTTAACACATTGCAAGACTATGAAAGTACTAGTACCAATTGTACTTTTTAACAGGTTATACTGTTTTTGAGTTTGTGTTACACTGAGATTTGATATATATAGTCAGCCTTGTCCTGTCAAAGCATGTTAAGCAGAAAAATCAGCACTCTCAAAGATGCCTAACATTTTTTGTGTACATTCAAAAAGCTACAGTATCAAGTTAATTCTGCTAAGTAGACTATGCTAGTTCATTGCCTGACGTATTAGGATTTCTCTAGCTTTCAAGCCAAAAAGCTTTAGGAAGACAAAAACTTTTGGTTCTACTCAAGTGTTATTGCCACAGATGTAATTTTAGCTGAAGTGACCTAGCACCACCTTATATCCTTGATCCATACACATAATTCTCCTTGAAAGTTATGCAAATTGTGGCCAAACGGTCAGCACTTGCTTATTTTGTTTACACAAATCCCCAACATATTACACAGAGCAAGCACAACACTTTTCTTCAGCCACGTCTAGACTGCCAACTTATTAGACCTGGCAGAGACACCCTTAAAACACACTGTGTTGCTCTGAAAGGGCTGCTTCCTGAATCAGAAGCAGTGTAATTGCAACTTTGTCTCATGAGCACTGTCAAGGCAAAGCAAACTTACCATGCCAAGCAGCAGAGCTTTCAAACACGCTCCATATGGGCTGCTGCTTGAACCAGCAGCATTGTGGCTATATTCACATAGCACTGAAGAAAAGCTAAACAGCACAGCTGCATGACACTGCTATGCTAATGAGCCTGCTCACAGCATGATGGAAACAGGGCTACACTTTCTCAGTTCAGGAGTCAGCTCCTATTTGAATACACCGCTGCTTAGAGCAGTAAGTTTGCTGTGCAGATGTGACCTCTCAGCCATTTAAAACTTGCTATGTTGTAAGTCCAGAAGTAACTACATGGAAATTACATGATTGTGATACAATGACATGATTGCACAACGAGGTAAGGTAAGAGGAGACTCTGGCCAAACTTACAGACCACAACATAAGACCCTCATATTAGGACTAGCATCATATAAAATGTAGCCCCACTGACTTCAGTGATAATTACTATGGAGTGAGGTACTATTCATTACAAGGATGGAGTTTCATTCTGAAACTTGTTGCTAACTGTGAACCATTACAAGAAACCATAATACCACAACTAGGTGGATGGACAAATTGGAATCAAATGTAGCAAAAATGTAGTGCTTTGGTTTAGGCAAATGCCCCAAGCCACAGAAAACCCTACAGAGGGAGTGCTGCACCTTTTGCATGTCACAAAGCACAGTTCTTCAGGAGTGGCTTTTTGCTTTAAACATATAGTATACAGGAATATACTCTGTTGGCTATTAGCTCTTTTCTCTCCTTATCCTACAACAGTAGCAAGCCCTGTTATATAGAAAACTACTGCAGGAAAGGAATAAAGATTCTGTCCCTTAACTTTGCCAGTATTGGATAGGACAAACTTTGTTAAGTGCCTATGGGACAAAGCTCTTCCAAATCAGCCTTGCTTCTGTGGCATGGGGTCTGCCTTGAATTTATTACAGAGAGTAGTTTTGTATTTTCAATAGATAATCCCTGGTAGAAAGGTTTGAAATGAGATAAGCATGTGTTTGCCTTAATTCTATTCATTTTGGGACTTCTGGCTAACTTAAAAAAAAAACATTACAAGGAACAACAATACCTTGTGGATAAACAAATTGGAACCAAATGTAACAGAAATGGATTGCTTTACTTTAGGCCAGTGTCCATGGGATGCTTGCCAAAGGGACCCATAGGAAAACAGCATGTTGAACACAGCGCAATATCGATTTTCTGCAGCATTTTAAAAGCAACACCTTTTTCCCCCACAATATTTTCAGTGTGATTTGTGTTTTTCCATCTCTGCACTTTACTAGCTGTAAATGCCCTTTAATGGCACTTTTATAAGTGCTCTAGTGGTGGGGAAGCTAGTGCTTTAATTAGAACCACTCCAAGAGCCGCTCTAATTCAAGTGCCACCACATCTTGTAGATCAACAGCCCCAAACTTTAAAATGGCAGTGGGGGTACTTGAACTAAAGCTCATTTGAGCAGCCTCTGTGCTTGTGCATAGGTGCGCTCTAACTATAAGTCAAATAGGCTTAAACTGCATTGAACATCAAATTGTAGGCATCTCTTTGAAAAGCAAAGAACACAATTCACTCGCTTATTTTTATTAGTTGTGCAACTAGTGCTATGTGTTAAAATAACTTGCAGAATCAGGGCATAACAGATCTCTGTTTCATTAAATTCTTCTTAAACATTAGCAGGGGCCATTCAACAATTCTAGTTGTTTTTACTCTTCTATGCATGTGCACCAAAATGACAATTTAAAGCGCTTCAATTAAACAGGTATAATCCCTGATACAAGACAATTAAATATACTAATTTTAAACATTAAAAAGTATATTGAATCAATTTGCTGCATTAACTGCAGTTAGAGCTTTGGCTTGAAGGCACAAATATTAAGGCACAATAAATGCAAATAATGTATACATTTCAATGTGCTGTGCTGAAGATAACTTTCTATTACAAAATATTTGCTTATGACTAGTCTTTCAAATGTTTCAAGTTATTTTAATACTTTTTTCTTTGATTATCTGGATAAAGTGGAATGCAAGTTTATTATTTAAATATTTGTGCAGTGCAAATATGCAAAATGTGACCATTTTCTTTTCTAATCCAGTAAATTAATGTTGATTTTTTTGCATTTTGATCCTAGGAAAGAAAAATGGCAATTTTTACATTCACTTTTGGACAATGTATGCACATTGCTACATTTAATTAAAAAAATAATTTAACATGCCAATACATGGATATTTATTTCCTCTATTAAATGTACTTTTGGCTTTTTCAGTTCTTGTTTTTGCCTATTCACACAGCTGTGTAAAAATATGAAGTAAGAATATATATGTATATATAAAATGCTGCCTTAGACAACTGAGTTATAGATTATCAAAACTGCTGTAGGAAAGTTAACATTCTAATGCAAACTCAACAATATTATTGCATGTTTCTAAAAGATATAAGGGAACTCCAGGTTCTTAAAAACCTCCAGAAAGCACCCTAGTTTTGTTAAGTGTCCTGAACCTATTTTAATAAGAAAAGTCTCTAGATTAGCTTTCAAAGAGGATCTGTGTCTGTAACTCCTTTAGAAACAGAAATTTCAAAAAAGAGAAAGTTATTGCACTGAAATTAACATAACCAGGACATGATATATTTTCTCTCACTAATAAATGGTATAGATGTTCAGTGCAAGAAACCACCCTCCTTTAAGCGCTAGTCACCTAGGGTTTACTTGTTTCAGATTTATAGTTTCAGGATTGCAAATATATAGAAAATAACTGTGTTTAATTGGGATCACAGTGCAGTCTCAGAAATGATGAATCCTGAGGAAGAATCTGGTGAAGAGTCTGCAACAACTTGACCATTTTGAATCAGTTCTGGGTAATTCTTGCTGAAGTAGACCTAGGGATGCAAAATTATATACGAGTCAGTAATTAAACTCACCATTACATATCATTTAGTTTCAAAAGACAGTTACAGAGATTAATGTAAGTATAGAAATTAAGTTTCTTTAAGGAAACTGAACAAGAACTTTAGTTTAGCAGAAATCAATAAATAACTCTATTAATTGACGAATTAGTAAAATTACTGCCTGGTCTTACAATCACTGCAGCAAAGAGTGAATGAATTCTCACATGACCTGTAGATCCACTCAAGTTCCAATAAATCAGATCCATAGATATATTTTATCACTTTACATTAAACTGATAAGTAAAATCATTTTACTGGCTCAAAACATGGAGATAAATTAAAAACAGTGCGACAAAGAAGCTGTGAAATCTTGCGTCTGCACAAGGGTTTCTCATTTTCACACATAAAATGAACACAATGGATTTGGATGTTAATATCAGGTTGTAATCCCTATATTTTACAAACTATGATTGACAACCATTGAAAGTTCGCGGTATATGTATGAAATATCCCAGCGTTTAATTTGTGCTGCAGAGCAGTTATAGGGCCTATAGAAATGTGATCTCTGGATAGTGCACCGCAATAATGAAAGGAGAAGCAAAAGCTTTAACAATGACTCAACCAAGCAACTTCTCTAAAATGTAAGATGATACCAAATAATAGGACAGTTCTTTGCCAAGCCTTTGAGTTCTTGAATTCTACCAATTTCTAGCTGAACTAGAGGAGATACAGGTTTCCTGATAAATGTATAATCAGAACATAAAGGAAATGAAATGCTGTCAAGTTTCAGTGTTCCACAATCATCAGTTTTTAGTAGCTGTATCATATCTCTGTTCCTTGACAGATGCGCATAACAAAATGAAATAATGTCAAGACTTGTGTGCTCTTATCTAAAAATGTGTTTGGGTGAAAAAGGACTTCAAATGTAATTTTTTAAAAGAAGAATGTGAAAAGTTTTGTTTGAGTCTTTAAAAACAGAAAATACACTATCTTTCCAAGGCTGACATATGTCATGACTTAGGGCTTATACTCACACTGTTCTGAATACGGCTTATGAAACATTTCTCCAATTTATATTTGGGGGCACTGTCAACAAAGTTAGGTTTGTTTGATAATAATGTTCTTTTCATATATGAATAAATGTATAAGACATGCAGTACAAAAAAGAAATGGTTATATTATATAAAAACTCCTATAAGTATCACAATCTTCCTTTGTGCATACATGTTGACATAGTGTCTATGTAGTTTCACAATTTTCAGAGAATATTAAGGTTATGATTTGAATCAAGAACAGGACTCGAAGTCCTGTTGCAAAGGATTCTCCAGTAACCAGCCATGACAAGGAGCAACAGAGGAAAGTTAATTTGGTGCCTGGCTGCATATAACATTACTAAGACTCCAATCTTCACTGTATATTTCCATCCTTTTACTAGTTTAAAGACACAACTTTAACATACTTTGACTGAAGCTTTTAAAAGTGAATTTTCTTCAATAAAGTTAATAGAAAATTGTACCATAGTACCACAGATACAAATGAAACAGCACAAACTTTTCAACCATCTCAATGCAAATATATAGGACTCTGGACTCTTTTCAGTGGACCTGATTCTGCAAAATATTGAATTCCCACAACTTAAGAAGGAATGGTACATGGTACTTCACAGAAGACTAGTCCTATAATATGATTCTTCCCCTACCAAAAGAGCTGTAACTTTATAACAACTTCAAAAGAGTAAATGCTATCCACATGCAATAATTGATTGATAATTGATATTTTAAAAATTATATCTCTGTCATTAGAAAAACCAACCATCCCTCTTCCCTCACCCCCAACTTTTCTCCCATGTCTCCAAAAGCCATTAAAACAGGGTTTCATAGTTTCATAGTAGCTAGGGTCAGGAGGGACTTGAACAGATCATCTATCTGGACTGCTTGCCAAAGGCAGGAATGAATGCTGGGTTCACAAGACCCCAGAAAGGAGATCGTCCAACCTCCTCTTGAATTTGCCCAAGGTAGGGGCGAGGACCACTTCTCCGGGAAGTTGGTTCCAGATTTTGGCCACCCTAACTTTAAAATATTGCCTTCTGATCTTCAACCTATACCTGTTCTCCATCAGCTTATGACCACCATTCCTTGTCACCCCAGGTGGTGCTGGGGAGAAAAGGGCTCTGCCTATTTGCTGTTGATCTCCCCTGATGAGTTTGTAGGCAGCCACCAGGTCCCCCCTC
>JAGPOW010003316.1:107641460-107661577 GCA_030014935.1 Caiman crocodilus | reverse complement strand
CTGTTGATCTCCCCTGATGAGTTTGTAGGCAGCCACCAGGTCCCCCCTCAGCCTCCTCTTGCTGAGGCTGAACAGGTTCAGGTCCCTCAGTTTCTCCTTGTAGGCCTG
Organism: Caiman crocodilus; assembly: GCA_030014935.1. Taxonomy (NCBI): domain Eukaryota; kingdom Metazoa; phylum Chordata; order Crocodylia; family Alligatoridae; genus Caiman; species Caiman crocodilus. The sequence continues at coordinate 107,661,469 of JAGPOW010003316.1, read as the reverse complement.
TCCTGCTGCCCTCTCACCAAGTGGGTGGCCCTCTTCTGAACCCTCTCTAGGCTGGCCACATCTCTTTTGAAGTGCAGTGCCCAGTACTGGATGCGGTACTCCAACTGTGGCCTGACCAAAGTCACATAGAGGGGGAGTAGCACCTCTCTGGACCAGCTTGAGATGCACCTTTGGATGCATGACAATGTATGGCTGGCCTTCTTGGCTGCAGTCTGGCATTGGCGGCTCATGTTCATCTTGGAGTCAATAATGACTCCAAGATCCCGTTCTGCCTCTGTGCTTTCAAGAAGGGAACTCCCCAGCCTGTATGTGCGCTCTGGATTTCTTCTCCTGAGATGCAGCACCCTGCATTTGTCTACGTTGAACTCCATCCTATTCTCATCTGCCCAATTTGTAGTCTGCCTAAATCTATTGCAGCCTCTCTCTCCCTTCAAGTGTGTCCACCTTGCCCCACATCTTAGTGTCATCAGCAAACTTGGACAGCGTGCTTTCCACCCCCTTGTCCAAGGTGCTGATGAAGATGTTAAACAGTGTGTGCCAGAGGACCGAGCCCTGGGGTACCCCACTGCTCACATCTCGCCAGGTTGAGTACAACCTGTCCACCACTACTCTCTGGGTGTGCCCCATCAGCCAGTTTTTTACCCATCCAACTGTGTAGGCATCAATGCCATAGTCGCTTAATTTATTGATGAGGATGGGGTGAGAGACAGTGTCAAAAGCCTTCTTAAAGTCTAGAAAGACTACGTCCACGGCGACACCATCATCCAAGGATTTAGTTACTTGGTCATAAAAGGCAATCAGGTTGGTCAGGCAGAACCTGCCTTTGATGACCCTATACCGATTGCCCCTTAGCATGTTCTCCCCTGCAGGCCCCCCACAGATGTGCTCCTTGATGATTCCCTCCAAGATCTTCCCAAGCACCAAGGTGAGGCTTACAGGCCATTCAGTAGAGAAAGGAGAAGGATCCAAATGGTGAATTTGCTTATCTAGATACCTAAATACACTAATGATTCTTTTTCACTTCCTTAGAATTATCTTTGTAATAGTTTCTTGTAAAATTAAACAGTGACCAAATCTTCACATTGGGCTCAGCCATGCAGAGAAGTTTGTCAGCATTGAGTATTACTATATAGCTTTCAGACTCATAAGCTACTCAGCATGTGCTTAGCAGGGTAAATTTAGAGCTGCATTATACTGTACTGCAATCTGGACTCCAACTCAGATAACATAGAGACCTATGAAACTTGTAACAAGCAATGTCACCCTTGAATTGGGCTCATCAGCCATAAACAGATTCATCAGACATCTGACTAGACCTCTTAGGTGTACGCCATGATCCAGTGAATCGGCAGTTGCATACTGTGCTATACCAGGGATACTGAATGACTAAAATGGTTGTAGGAGTGTGCAGAGTTGAAGGAATTTAGAAGCCTAGGCCAAGATTTGAAAAAGTATTTAGAGAACACAAATGCCTGAATCCTTGGATACTTAGCAGCTTACCTGTAAAGTGACATTTTCTAAAAATCAGGCCCCTTTGTTTTAAGTTAGGCACCCAGCATTTAGGGCACACACTTCCAAGTTGCCTGAGACAATACTGGTTCTGGTTACAAAGATTTACCTGCTCTTTATTTCAGTTAGATTTGCAACAACCATACTGCTTTATAGAATTTACTTTGTCTCAACTTATAGATAATTATTCTCTATATGTTGAATTAATTTCTGTATGCTCAATTTAGGCAACCTTGATACACAACTTAGAAAAGGATGTTGTTGGCAAGCCTGATTGCATTCTGAACCACTCTGGTTAGTAAACATCCTGGTATGGCTTTTGAAAATGTTCTTTTATTTGACAATATGATTATTGCCATTTATTAAGATGCAGTTTTTAAAATTTCACGTTAGAAATTAAAGCAGAAATGTGGAAAACCACCCATAATATACTGTAACAAACATATTACTGTAGAGGAGCCATTAAGATGAGCGCTTGTGACTAAACAATTTCTGTAATATACATGAAGCCCAGAAAACGTTAATCAGCGAATCCCTGAATAAGCTTCCTACCCTTGTAATGAGAAGGCTATATTAACCACATTTCTGATTAGCTACTAAATTAGAGATTCTTTGTACTCCCATTTTTTGGGCTGGGGAGAGATAAGCCCCATGCTCTACATACTTTAAAGATGATTAAGTGTGTACCTGCCCTCTAGCTCAGGAGTTAGAAAAAACTTTGTGATGGTGTAAATATCTTAAGAGTCTGATTCAGAGATCTCTCTGCTCCCTGTACACAATGAAACAACATGCATATGTTGTACAAGATGGACAAGAGTACAAGGAGTACAAGATGACTATGCAGCAAGGAATATTAGCCATCCAGGAATGATATATATAGAGCCAGCCCCACATGCCGTTTTCTAAGAAAACTGGAAAAAAGAGAGGTTGCACTACGAAGTTTAACTCTGCAGATAGCTCAGGAGCTTTAACTCTTCCAGATCCTACAAGACTGATTCTATATTTTACTCAATGTGGGTCTTATTTTTGTAGCTAAGTGCTTTCTCTTGTACTTATAAATTGGTTTATTTTAACATAATTTATGTAAGCTCCAGAGATAATCAAGTTAAATGAAACTTCCTTTTCTATAAACCTACCTTTCACATGACTAATTCCTCTCTCTAATAATACACTAGGAGTCTCGGTGCAACATCCTGGGCAAAACAGCAGGAACAGGAGTATGTTCTGGTTGGTAAGAGAACAAAAAGCCAGTTCCAGATTTCTGCAATTACTGCTACACATGAATTGCACCGTAAGATCTACTTTACTTTACACATGTGATAAACTTGTTCATTAACATGCAAAATTTTGCATAAGGACCTATACATTCTACAGCTCTGGAATTTGCCACAAAAACAATTCCCATATGCAAAACTGTCAGAATCTTTCCTTTTAGTTAACAAAAAGTCTTCGTTTCTGTAAAGAACACCCACAAAGTATGATGTAGTAGTCTCTTCCTGTATCAACATAGGCATGAAATAACGGCCTTGAAAAGCATAATAATATGCTCCATTCATCAAACCCAGGGGCCTGTGAAGTTCATGATGACATACCTGCAAAATTTCTAGTTTTTCCAAGTTACCAGAGACATGCCCATTTTAGCCATGGAATTCACCATTTCGTAGTAGCCTTTTGGTTTCTGGTCCTCTGCCCTGCTGCCTACCTACTGGCTGGCCAGTTTTCCCTACAAGGATAGTGAACTGAATTGTAATACATGCTCCCAAACCTTGTTTCATGAAGCCAGACAGGAGGGAAGGAGATGTGCCTATGAATCACAATACACTCTTTGCTAACAAGTTCATAGAACTTCTCCCAACACTCAGGACCCTTTGATCATCATGGATGCTGGTTTTCTCCGATTAAAAAATCCCCAGTTTTCAGATTAAAGTAACCCAAAATCCACATCTTTCCATGATTAACATGAAACACCGCTATATATATCTTTATATTAGTGATGTTTCATGTTAAACATGGAAAATGTGAATCTATATACATATCTATATATTAGTGGCATTTCATTCAAATCATGGAAATATGTGGATCTATACAAATATTAGGGCGGTACAAAGCATCAATAGCCAATTCGATATGGAAGAGATTTCGCCCAATTCAGCAGCTGAATCTCTGAATCTGAATAAAATCAAAAGACTCATTAAAGGGTCTGAATCAAATCAGAAGTATCTGAATTGATCCAGAAAAGATTTGGAAGGCAGGCTTGCAGGAAGCAAACTGAGAAGAGGGAGTAGGGCAAGAAAGACTGCTCTGATATTGACATCTGTAGCTGGCCAGTGACTGTGATCTTTCCCTGAGTTCCCTTCCAATCACAGTCCTCTGGGGGAGGAATGTAGAAACAAGATATAAGGCTGTGTGTGAAATGATCTGTCCTGTGCTTTTTGTGAGTTGCGTCTGTCTTGAAGCAGCAGTAGCAACATCTGAAAGGTTCTGGCTTGGTAGCACTAGCTAGTCTCTTGCTAGGAAGTTTTATCCAATCCTTTCCTACTTACCCTTGCATACCATCCCTATTGTTATCCCTTTCTTGCCCCCAAATCCTCTTATTTCTTCTTCTTAATCTGTCTTTTTTTTTTCCCCACACAAAAAGAAATCTGTATTTTCCCAGACAGTGTGTCATCACTGTGCAGGAAAGCACAACACACATACGTACACACACACACGTTGCAGCAAAACATGAAGTGTGCTGGAAAGGCAGGTGCCAGGTCTTCTGGCAGGGGAGGGAGAGGAGGCAGAAGGAGAGCTGCAATTCTCACCCCCCAACATAGATACACCCTCTTTCCTGGCAACAATGAGTTTTCTGCCGCTAGTGGGATCAAGGAAGTGGGAGCAGTGTCTGCACCTGTACCACCTCCACTAACACCAGTAATAACCACCAGCACCACCATGACAGTCTCCACCCCAATTTCATGGGGTGAAGCATGAGCCTTCCAGTGTCAGAGGAGGAGCTGAATCTGCAAGCAGAAGAGCTCAGGGCCATAGCAAAGAAAATTCTGGGGAAGAAGGGGGAATCTGAGTTTGTGCTCCACACCCCTCAAAATTCCCCTAAAGGCAGATCTTTTCTGTAATGTACTTTGGAGGAGGTTATAGGGGCAGGTGGCTCATTTCCTCTGCCTGGGGAGGAGGAGGATCAGGCAGGGTCCCCACCCTCAACCCAGAAGCGGATGGGTAGTATAGTATGGGATCATTGAGGTGGCTGATGATCCCAGGCATGCTACCTGCCAACACTGCCAAAAGTGGATCAGCTGGAGCAAGGAGGTGAAACACTTCACCACCACAGCAATGCTGCTGCATCTCTGCAGGCACCACCCCTTTGCCCTTCCTCCTCCTCAGCCTGGCACTAGTGGGGGCATGCCCAAACAGAAGTCCCCCTCTCACTCCAAAGCCCCTGTCCCCAAGAAACCAGTGGGGGAAAGGCAGAGACAAAGGAGGGGGGGGGGGAGGGCGCATTCTCAAGGCAAGCAAAGCCACCCAGAGCACTGGAGAGATGCTTGTTCTGGATGGCCAGTCCTTCTCCTTTGTTGAGCCACCTGAATCCTGGATGCTCATGGCACTCAAAGCTCCATCCAACCAAGTGCCTGCATGCACTACCTTTAGCAGGATAGTGGTGCACTCCCTGTACGAGGCATGCAGAGAGTACTTGAGAGAGGAGCAGTGCAAGGCAGATAGGTTTGGACTTTACTTCGGACATCTGGAGCAGCCAGGGTGGAAATCATGCCTCTCTCTCCCTCACAGGACACTAGTGAAATCAATCAGGCCATCGGTGGGCTCTCCTTCAAGCAGAGGTAATGGATGAGTCCCACACAGCAAGGGAGATCATGGTGGCCATGAACTTCATGGTACAGGGGGCCTCATTGGGCAAGGCAAACTCACCTGTGGGTTCAGGGTCACTGACAAAGGGGCCAATCTGGTGAAGGTAGTGCATCATGCCAACTTTGTTGGGCCTTATTCGATTTGGATTCAGATTTGGCCTGAATCAGGGATAGTGCTTCGATTAGTTGATTTGGATCACTGTCCCTGATTTGATTCAGATGAATCTGAATCTGAAGATTCAATGCTGATTTGGAGAACCAGCGATTCAGCCATAGACACAGTTTTAAAAGTTTTTTCTACATACCTTGAGGTAGCAGGTGTGGCTTGTTATTGCTGTGATAGTGGTGCACATGGAGCATCCCACAGGAGTGCAGGGGTCTGCTGGGGAGCATGCTAAGGGCCCACACATCTTGCTAGCTTGGCAATCAGCTACAGGGGAACCCTGACTGCCCATCCCCCCGCAGACCCAGGAGGCACCAGTTACTGAACCAGGAGGGCACAAGGGCAGCCTCCAGCGTGCTCCCTGGCAGACCTGGAAGTGAAGCAGAAGTGCTTCTGGGTCTGCTTCCAAGCATGCTGGGGACCCACCCCCTGCACTTCTGTGGGATGCTCCATGTGCCCCAGCATCACAGCATTCACGAGCTGCCTGTTACTTTGAGGTGTGTAGAAAAAGCACTTAAAGCTGTATCTATGTCTATGTCTGAATCTCTGAATGTTTCTGAATCTCTCTGAATTGATTTGGAAGGTTCTGATTCGATTTGGATTCAGAGATTTGGCCACTGAAAGCTTTGCACAACCTTAATATTATTTATATACATTAGTGGTGTTTCATTTTAATCACGAAAAAAGGTGGATTTGGGGCTACTTTTTTGAATCTGAAAACTGGGGGGGGGGGGGGGAGTTAATCAGAGAAAACACCAAGATCCTTGGTGATCATTCAATACATGAGAGCACCAATAATGAGGGAATGAATCAGAATTGTATAGTAGAAGAGGCTGCTGTCTAGAGTAGGGATCAGTAACTTAAACCCTGCAGGATTCATCCAGTCTGCAAAGAAATGTTGTGCATCACATCAAGCATGCCAAAAAATCCTGGGCCCCCAGGTGTCACCTTGCTCTTGCTATCATGCAGGGAGCCCCTATAGCCTCCTCTTAGCCACTCTCACCTGTGGCTCCCAACCACGCCCAGTGGTGCAAGTGGACAGGAGTGTGTCTGCAGAGTCTTAGACTGGGTGACCCATCAGAGCTCTTACAGCTCCCCTATCCTGCCCAACATTTCCAAGACAAATGGAATTACCAGTGACATTTGCATAGTTTTGCTTCCCTCACTTCCCATTGGATGGGGAATTACATCCCACCACAGCATTGTACCTTGGGAGCTATAGTCCAGCCCACCTTAGAACCAAGTTTTGTTAATCTGGTCTGCTGTTATAGGGCACTGACCCCTGGTCTAAAGGACCCCTTTACCTTTTGCTGTATAAGTTTGAAAATATATAGTGATGTAACAAAAGGGATCTGAAAGACCCCACAAGCAAGACCCAGAATCCCACAGGGACTGAACAAGCCCCCAGTAAAACACAAAACTGACCATGGGAGAAGGAAGTGGCAGAGCATCTGTTACCAAGCTGGGCAGCACTGAGCTGATGATGTCACTGGGGGCTGATGTCATCAGCCCAGTGCTGCCACAGGAGATTGAAAAGACACCTGGAGTGCCAGGGAAGTGAGTGGAGAGCCTCTTTGCCAGTTATGGCAGAGGCAGCAGCAGGTGCAGGACACCAAGGCAGAGAAGTGTTGGAGCCCTTGGGGATCAATATATACTGAGTAGTATAGGCTCCATGCTCCCAAGGCTAGGGAGTGAAGCCTCAAACAAAACCCAGCAGCTTAAACTAGCTGGATGTGTTGTCAGCAGGCTAAGACTGTCATAGGCAACCATCGTAGGAATTAGGTTCCTTTTCATTTCTTTCTTTTTTTTGTTTTTTTTTCTTTTATTTTTTTGAGAGAAGGCCGCCTGAGACTGGTGGAGTTCTAAGGTCTGGCCTTAAGATCAAGATTAACCCCTTGTCAGCAAGGGAGCAACCGAGTAATCCAGACAAGACTAGGAAGTGTCTTCAGAATTGCCCCTTAGGTCAAAACCCAGATCAAGCCAGGGTCCTGCATCAGTCCATTGTCTCAACACCAAAGGCTGGTTTATGGCTGGGGGTGTAGGGGAGGTGGAGCCTCTTCATCAGATGCTCTCAGATCCATGAGTAACCCCAAGTGGGACCTCTGTGTTGAAAAACATTGAACCCCTCCTATCAAATTGTGTATTTGTCAAAGTCATGGCAAGCAAGTTGAGGGGAGGCCTATCTTGGTGGGGGACTCAAGAAAAACCCACCCTTGGATAATTGGGAGCATTACAAGTGAACAATGCAAGGGAGCTCCAAGAAGAAACAGGAAGATCTCATGGTTCAATATGTGGAATGTTTCCTTAGAGACTCCTTGTATTTTTTCCTCCTACTGCCCCACAAATGTTATGCTGGGAGAAACAGTAATCACTGGGCATGTTCAGACATTGCCCTGTGGCAATATTGCTACTGCACCATGCTTTAGTACTTCCAAAAGTATGGCACAGTAACTGTTCATACTGCGCCATACGTGTGGCGCACAGTTATTTTTAGCAGCTACTTCATTGTAGTGGCATGCTATAATGGGAAAGTATGCCACTACAACCAAGTAACTGCTGGTCACATGTTGACACCAGATGCTACGTTGCCATAGCGCATCACTACGGCAATGTAGTGTCACATATAAACATGCCCACTAAGCTCCCAATTTGAGATCTCACATCATATTAGCAGAAACTGAGCACTTTCAACAACCACTAAAGATAATGAAACTGCTCTGAAATCTAAAAAGTGCTAAATTCTCTGAAAAAATAGGCCACAGGCTAATTAAATCAGGGATCTCAACTTACTGAACATTTTGTATCTCTGTCTCATCTCCACACTTCTCTGACCCACCTCTGTCTTGAAAAAATAAATTAGTCTGTGTTGGTTAAATGCCAAGATTCTATAGCCATGAGTTCAAGAGAATTAAGGAAACTGATAATTCTTCATTTAGAGAAGTTCTGAAGGGAGCAGAATAAATAAGGAGACATGCATAGAACAATAAGGAGCTAACAAAATATGAACACTAGTCCTTAACTGAGCACCACCCAGCTGTGTACAGAGTGGAGCAGGGGACCTTTTGGACAGGCAAACATGAAATACATAATTAAAGACTGTTCCATAATGTACATGCACACAGGGTCTTAGATTTAAGGTTATATGTGCATGCTTAGTTTGGATAACTAACTTCTTAGTGCTCAACTTAAAAAAAATTAAAAGAATGTTGTTTGCAAAGTCATAGATGCTTAACAAAGACCAATGTCTGTCATGTGATTTATACATACATGTAAGTGCACACTGTCCAGACTAATCTGGCAGCTCAAGATATTTATCATTTAAAACACTAGATATGTATTATTTAAAATCCCAAGTAATAAAACACTGAACATAAGGATTTAGAAGTGAAAAGCTGACAGATCTTTAACTAAAGCAGAGTGTATTGGGCTGGCTCCAATGCTGACTATGCTAACTTGTGAAAAATAACCTGTAGAGATAAACTCAAACTTAATTAGCACATCTTCAAATTACCTGTTCCGCTGTTTCAATCAGAGCAGCAGCTTCTGCCTTGCCCACTTGTTGCACCATCTTGTAAAACAGGCTCTCTTTCTCTTGTAACAGAATGTATGGCTCATCGTATTCTTTCAGTCTCCCTGCATCCAAAACCTGTTAATCAGCAGAAACAAATCTATGAATACATTAAATTCTGAAACATACATTACCCTAAAGATTACAGTACAAAGGATGGTGGCTGGATTTTTTTAAAATATGTACTTTGATTTATTGTTAAAAAAAGGACAGAAAATTGAATACCTGAAGGTCCTTTATTGGGGGTGGTATTATATTTTCTGTTTCTAGACTATATACTATTTTCTAGAGTCCTACAGTCACATTAGTTATATGAATGCAATCAGAAATTCTTCAGGATATGGTAATTCAATATTAATGAAGCAAATTAAGTGACTAATAAACTCTAGCATTAATTTTGTAAAAAGAAAATAAGGATGGCATACTGAAAGTGAACCAAAGACTCAATACTGAAGGTATTTTAAAAAACCTTGTTGCCTGGTTTAAGTGCATTAGGAACAGAAAAGCTGCAACAGAACAGCTGGGCCTTTTGGGCTGCAGGGTAGAAGTGCAATTAAAAAAAGATATTGCTGAAAAAGTAAATTCTCTCTTTCATTAGTCTTCACTAGAGAATACTGTAAATCACTAGGACTAGATGATACAGGGTCATGAGTTTTAAAGAATGCAGAAATAAAGTGACTGAGCTGTTGGGAAAAATGTTTGTTCTCTCATTTAAATTAGTCAGTCTGCTGAAGAACTGGAGAATATCAAAGTATATCAAAAACTGCACCTATATTTAAGGTGTAAGAGATGATCTGGGATATTTACAGATCTGTAAGTCTCAATCCTTTACCTGCAATTTGGTTAACATTATAACATAAATATTAAATATGTGGCAGATCATGATATGATAAAATTTACTCTCAATTCAATTTTGTGAAAGAAAATTCTCTCTCACAAGTTTACTAGAATAAGTGAATGGGACAGTCAATAAGAAAAGAACAACTTAATAATTTTTTTGGACTTTGAAAAGGCAACTAGAGTAACAAAATAGGTATGGTACAAAAGAAAAAAAATCTAAATGAATAAGAAACTAAGAAAACAAAATAAATGGACAATTTTCACACTGGCAAAAGTCTAACAGCTGGGAGCCACAAATAATAGGACCATAAGTATTAATCTTCAGGAAAAGGCATCAAGTAGCAAGGTGGCAAAACCTACAGATGATGGAAAAGTATTTAAGTTTAGATCAAGCAAGACTTCAGATAAACCTACCCAAACTAAAATAAATGAGCAATACAATGGTAAATGAAAGCCAAAACTAAAAAAAGTGACAATATGCTTTATTTTAATTAATCATACACTTTATGGGATTCTAAATTAACAGCAATTAACAGACTTAGGAAAGAAACACAGGCATCACAGTGTGCAATTTGAACACTATTTTAAGTGCAGAGCAGTCACTGTCAAACCAAGGCTAGGCACAGACATTCAAAAAGCCTGAGGTGGAAGTGATCTAACTTGTGTGTTTTACTCTAAGCACCCTAGGTCAGATTGCTACCAAATAGAATGGATGTTTGGCCTTCAGTGAAGGGGGCAACACAGGCTACATGCACTGGCTGAGGCCAGCAGGTTGGGGGCTCCCCACTGCTGCGGATGGCCAAGTGCAGCCCAGCGGCAGGGCCAACCCTGACTGGCTGCTGGACAGGGCTGAGCACACCTTCTCCCACTACTGGGATTTGTCAACTGAAGGCAAGCTGTGGAGGCAACTGGGCTCCCATACCCTTCAGCAAAGTCTGCTACCTGGCACTGCACCTGCTCATGGGTGGATGTGGAGGCTCTGAGTGGCTTCCTGCATACCCATCCAAGGCCTCCCCATGCACCCACAAGTGGGTGCAGCAGCAGAGAGCCCAACTAGGTTGTACAGAAAAGCACCCCTCCCCCATTAGCAGGGATCCTGGTTTTCTCCGATTAAAAATATCCCCAATTTTCAGGTTACGAAAAGTAACCACAAATCCACATTTTACCAGGACAAAATGATACACCACTAATACATAGATATATGTATAGTGGTGTTTCATTCTGATCATGGAAAAATGTGAATTTTGGTTTATGTTCTAACCCCAAAATTGAGGATTTCTTTTAATCGGAGAAAACCAGGATCTCTGCCCATCCACAACGGCCTTGGGCATCTGTAGTCAGTCTGCTCCCTGGAGCTGTGCCTGATCATGGGTGGATGGGGAGGGAAGGGGGCAGAGTGGGTTCCTGCACATCCAACCAGGGACCTACATGACCCATAAGTGGGCACAGAGCTAGGGAGCTTGACCAGACTGCGGGGCACAGTGGAGCACCCTTACTACTCCCCCATCAGTTTCAGCCACTGTGCTGACTTGGCTCTGAGAGAGCTTGGGGACAGAGCAGCCAAGGGTGCCTCCCTAAGAGTGGGAGGCTAGTGGTGGCCGCAAATGCCTCAGATGCTAGTAGATTGTACTAGCATCTAGTACAGAAGTTTAACAGATCAGTCTAACCTAAACTGCTTAAGCCTGAGGCTACTTCCATCCAGGTCTATCCTGGACTGGGTTCTGCCATTTTTAAACCAGTCTACGTTTGGTGAATTTCTATTGTGTTACATGTTTAGATTGATTTCCAGTCAGTAATACTGGTTTATGTGTAATGTCTGTACCTGACCCAAATGTTCAGATACATAAGGAATGAGACAAAACCATGCAGAACATATTTTTTCATACCATAAGCCCTTGGTATGGCCAGCATCATGAAAGACAATCAGAAACATTTTCTTGAGATGAAGCATTTCTACAGAACCAGACTAGGTATTTTTTAAAATGGGTCATATAATAATGGCCTTCACATAAAACTTATTTTTTCTTTTTTACTTTAAATCCACAACAAGGTTATATAGCTTCTTACTTAAAATACAGAAACATATACTAAAATCAGCATTGATATAGCTGAAACAGAAGGGACACAGGGACAGGCAATAAGAATGATTGGAGAGCATGGAAAAATGCATGTGGACATTTTTTTTAAACCCAAGACTGTTATACACTCTTCCCACATGCAGATACATCATATGCACACATATGCCTAAGAGTGGCTACAAAGTATAAATGGAAAAGTTTTGATATTATATGATATACAAATGGGTCTTAATGTATAATAAATATTCAAAGAATGCCACCTATGCCATTTAAGGGCACACATGGAGACATCTCAGTATACTTAGCACTATACTATTTAAGGATAAATTGCACATCTAATTATCTTTGCAATCTTTCAATTTTATTTATATATTATTTAGATTAAATATGAACACAGAGAGCAAGTCATAGGTAAGAACAGCTTTCTTAAGGATTCAAAGGTAACTATTATACGCAGTACCTACATAATCATTAAAATCTCCTATAATTTGGCATTCCATGTTAGGCATCTTGAACATGATGTGGGGTTTTTCCATTAAGTATAGTGTTGCAGCATGTAAACATCCATTGTGAAATTAAAGAAAAAGAACATTTTCTAAATATGTATCTTTCATGTGGAATGCAACAGAGAAAAGAAAGGTCCCCAGTTCGCTACTCTTAAAGATATTTTTAACTATAATTTTAATTTTGTTTCATATTGTATTAATAAAAGTTTGTAATGTAAATTGCATTTGTAATTTATCCATAAATATTTACATTATGCAGGGAGGTGTTTACCCATGTTAGTTTGAAGTTAAGCAGAAGGTAGAGCAGGGTAGCACCTTATAGACTAACTGGTTCAGAGAACTGAGTGTGCACAAGCACAACTGAAACCTGGAGAGGTAGCATATTTTGACTTTGTGTAGTGCTATACCTATGTAAAACTGCTTTTAAACTACTATGAAATTCAGATTTTGCTAATGAGGCACAGAATTTTGAAAAATGCAGAAAACCAACCAGCCAACAGTAAGTAGAGCCACAGTATCTCCTCCGACTGGAGGGGAGAAGCCTACTCCATTTTTCTTTTATAAATTTTAAATAGGCAAATTAGCAGAATATCAGCAGAAGAGGGGAGAACATGTGCATCACTAACTTGAAAAGCAATGTTTGTATTTAACATATACAATTTTAAGTACACATTCTCCTCCAATCTTGAGGAAAAAGCACCTGACTATAGTACAAAATGGGAGACAAGGTCAATGGAATAGAAAAAATGTGTAACTTTTTTTTAAAATCACAAAGAAAAAAAACAAGGCAATACTACAGATAAGGCAATATTTTAAATTATTTTCAGAGGGTCCATTATTCTTCGTATATTAATATGGAGGACCCCCTGTCAGTTGCTCTGATTAATGAAGTAGCGGGTAGAGTTTATGGTAGTGGTTTTGGTTTACAAGCATGCCTGAAAGCCCTATTGATATAAACAAATGAGGTAGGGACAGACATTCAAGAACCCTGAGCCTGAATATTGATTCGATATTTGCAGATTAGTCTAACCTGCAGAGTTTGAACTGATTTGGAGATGTATAAACATTCCTTTTTCATTCCAGAAATACAGGCACATGCCTGCAGTGGCTTAGACTAGATGCCAGGGTTGCTAGAACAGCCCTCCTTTCCCTTCCTCAGAGCTGAGCTCAGGGGGAGAGGGACAGGATGCTTTGATTAGCCAGGCAGGGAATTGATAACAGTGTTTATCACCCATAACTCAGTGTTTATCACCTCATTAAGAAAACAACAGAGGGACATTACCAGCTACCTGCTGATTCTGCCTTTGTCACAGCACAGACTGTAGTTAGCATGTGGTCTGCAAGCTAATACACACATACCACACAGCAAGACAGAGGGAAGAGGGGGATTCCTGTTTAGCATGGAGTGTGGAGAGGGGCGGGAGCAGCCCGCAAGTCTCTGCCAGAGCTACAGCCAGGGAGCAGAGGGGAGGGGCCAGCCCTGCTGTGGAGCAGAGAGCCCTGCCCAGTTCAGAGAGCATGCCAGGATGCTGGGGGAGTCTGGTTTATCTTAAACCAGCAAGGGGTCTGGGACAGACATTGCATAAACCAGTTTGAGCCAAATCAGTTAACTCTGATACTACATGCAACCAGGTTCTTCTCAAACCAGTTTCAGCCATTTTCAAAGTGGTTTATGTGCACTGAACTTCTGTTCTGTTACAGGTTTAAACTTGTTTCTGATCACTTAAAACAGCTTATGTGTAATGTCTGTCCCTAGCCATGGAAACAGTTAGCAGGTGTCCTCAAGCAACCACTCCTCAGCTTGAGCCTTGTTCCCCTCGCTTTGGTCCAGATCAGCTTTAGTTGATCAGCAGGGATCCTGGTTTTCTTTGATTAAAAAATTCCCCAATTTTCACATTAAGAAAAGTACCCCCAAATCCACATTTCTGTGATTAAAATGAAACACCACTTCTATAGAGATATACAGGGATTCAAATAAAACACCACATATATACAGAGCTAATTATTATATAGTGGTATTTTATCTTAATCATGGAAAAATGTGGACTTTGTGTTACTTTTTAAATCTAAAAATTGGGGAGTTTTTTAAAATTAGAGAAAACCAGGATCCCTGTTTATCAGTCATCAGTTTTTTTCTGGCTGTGAGGGAATGGGAATATTTCAGTAGAATTACTGAAGTTTTTAAATATGTTTTTGCTGCTGGGTTATCATTCACCAGTGTGAATAGTGATTGATAGCTGAAAGATGGAGGTTATAGGAGAGATTTACTTGGTAGTTAAATATTTTGGAATCATCATGTCATATCATAGGGTAAAGGGAAGGCACTCATTCTTGTATGGATGCTCATGTAAAAATCAAATAAAATGCTTTTGCTATGGTTATGCTATGCTTACATCAAATTTCATATACTTCAATATATAGGCTTATTAGCATCATAAGGACTATGTATGAATTAGCATGATACTACATTGCAAAGAGAGGCAGAATCTGACCCTCAATTACTGATTACTCATTTTCTGATCAAATTTTATATGAAACACAATTTCTATCACTAAATTGGCCCAGGCAGATTCCAAAGTAGCTGCACCTGCTGAATTAAGTGTAGGAAAGTGAGACAGACTTGTAGTAAGTAAGATCAGACAACAGTAATTCAGGTACAGAAGAGAATAGTTCTTTCCCTGAACATGAAGTCTGACCTCAACTTTTTCCAGAATCTGACATAGAAGTTATTTGTGGCATCTTGGACAAATCACATTTCTCTGTACCTGAGTTTCACAAGTAGTCAGATACAGAAAAAAATCCCTCATGGAGATGCTGCAAAGATTAACTGCCTGCAACATGCTTTGAGATCCTAGACTAAAAACCAATGCATAAGCCCAAAACACTGGGTGTGTCTACAGAACACATGGTGGACTGTTCTATTGCACTTTAGTACTTCACAACAAAAACATCACTTTCATCAATCTACTGGATACAAAAATCATGGTCTAAATATAGACACTGGATTTATGACAGATTATAATCCGCTTAACATCTGACTCCCCAAGTAAACCCTCTACTTTTTACCAGCTGTTCTCATTCCCTCCCCTCCCCATCTCTCATCCATTGACTACAGCTACATTCATTCCCCTTTCCTCAGCATCCCCCCCAGCTGTTTCTCACCTACTAACTACCTCACTTTACATTTTAGCTGACTGGCTTTCTTGCATAAGTACTGGCTCTGGCTGCTTTACTAGTCTATCCAGGAAGAGCACAGATCATCTGCAGATACTTCCTCAGCCTGATGAAGGGTATTTGTACCCAATAGCTTGCCAAGAAGAATTTTGCAACTATTTGAGTTGATCTAATAAAAGATATTGGATTTACCCAAAGAACTTTGTCTGCCTATGTCCTTAGATCAACACCCCAGTAGCAAAGATGCATTAATGAATGGGTAAACACACCCAGTGGCATGCAAATTATGACCTGATTTTCCCTTGCTTTGTGCCTTGGGCAGCCAATTACACTTGGGCAGAGCTACATTAAAAGCAGCCATTTTGATTTGGCATCATTTTTACTTGGTTTTTTTTTTTAAACTTGTACTAATTCTGTGTACACAAGTATACTAGAGACAAAGCTGAGGGGAGACAAATCTTTGGGCTAGTGCTGTCAATACTAGAGGACTAGTCTCACGAGTAAAAGTTTATAGGAGAGAACATCAATGATCACATAGAAGACTAAATAAACTTTACGTTTAATGGAAGACATCCATTCACCTTCATATCTGAAGTACAACCGATTATTACTGAGATCTATTCTGAATGATATTTGTACTCAGGCAGCATTGGCCATACATTATACAATTTTTTAAAGATGTGTAAAAATGTATGCCAGTTCTGGAATAAAGCTTTCCAAATACTTGTTTTAACTCAGTTATAAAAGTATTCTGGGGGATGTATACCTATCATTAGCCTCACCATTCTTATTTTTGCCAAGGCAGCTCATGGTATTGGATAGAAGGCAGGAAGGCAGTTTTCACATCCAAATCTTATTTGACAAAAGGAGATTAACAATGAAAAAACTAGGATTTAAACAAAAAGTTAAAAAAGAAAGCAGCTACTTAAGTTTCTAAACTAAAGAAAAAAATGTGAAGGCAGAGTTTTAATCAACAAAAATGCTTCCAAACTGTTTTTTTAGGAAGCTAAAAACATTTTCATTACAACTTTTATTTACACACATACATGCACACACATACCCTCACAAACCTGGTTAGTTTGAGCTTTCAGTATATCTTCATGGATAACTGTTTTCATATTTACATTTGCCATCCACTTAACAAATAGAAAAGAAATCTGAAAACCTAAAATACTGGATAAAGAAAAAATATTAAAGGAAAAAGTCATCGAAGGTCTCTTTGGTAAAGTGAAGAAATGGAAAGTAACACACTGAAGGTCAAGAAAGTCAATTTTTATATAGAACAAGACTGGATTCATGAATCAAAACATAAAGGAAAGTATATCTTTAGACACAGTATTTACTCTTCCTTTTGCATACTACTATGTTAATACTAATTTTGAAAATGAATTTTCTCATTGAAGTAATGCAGTTAGCACAGGCCACATAAAAGAAACATCACTACTGAGAGAGAAAAAAAACAAACCATACAGTTATTGATAGTGATCTAATACATATTGTATAAAAATTGTCCAAAAAATAACAATAGTTTTAAAAGTTTATTTTCTAACTTTCAGTGACAAAAGCACACAGAAAGAATAAACAGTAATAAAACTTTGTTCAAAGTCAGAGTATGGGATAAAAGTGTCCAGCAAAAGAGAGATGTGATGGCATGCAAGTGTGTTCCAACTAAGGAAAAAACATTCTCATTCACATTCATCCTCTCTTCATAGCCAGAGAGAAAACCAGAGCATTAAGGACTGACCTAAATGCTTTTATTTCCTCCTCAAAAAGGAAACAATTCAAGGAAATTATCTCCTAGCAAATAGGTCTCATTTTAGACTTAGATAAGGCACCTCCAAACAGGAAAATAATTATGAAGTTCAAAACTCTAATAGGAAATAATTGTTAAGCAATGTTTTCTTCAAAGGATAGGACAAAGCGATCTTCCGCAAAATCCTAGGAG
Source organism: Caiman crocodilus (assembly GCA_030014935.1). Taxonomy (NCBI): domain Eukaryota; kingdom Metazoa; phylum Chordata; order Crocodylia; family Alligatoridae; genus Caiman; species Caiman crocodilus. The sequence goes on along the minus strand of JAGPOW010003316.1, from coordinate 107,643,826 downwards.
AGGCATGTATTTAGGACACACTGGGCAGGTCTATATATTGCCTTATGGCGACATTGTTACTGCACCGTGCTTTAGTAACTGCACCATATACATGGTACATGGTTATTTTTAGCACCTACGTCACCATAGCTGCACACTATAATGGGGTAGTGTGCTGCTTCTGCAAAGTAGCTGCTGGTCACATGTAGACACCTGTGGATGCTATGTTGCTATACTGCGGTGCTATGGTGATATAGCATCACGTGTAGCTGCACGCACATGTAGCTGCACCCACTTTTCCATCATAATTATAAAAAATAATTTACCCAACACAGTATATAGCTTTGTGAGAAATAAGTCAGTAGCTTGTCTTCCATTCTGGATATATTCAGATTTAAGTATGTTTAGTCTTTTCCTCCTCCTCATGGTTTGCCAGGACAGATCAGAAATAGCCAAAATAATAGCCATCTATGCGTTTCATCCCAACTAATACATGTTTACAAACATCTACGCCAGGGCTGTCCAACTGACAGTTAATATGGCTCCTGGGCTTCTACCCAGATGCCCTCCATATCATTCAATCCACAGCTAAACCCATGATGCCAACAGAACCCATGGCGAGGTGAGAGGTGGAGGCCACCTGAATGTATGGTGCAGGGGAAGGAGGGACACCACCCAAACGCAGTAAGGTGGAGATGCCTGAGGCCCTGTGCAGTGCAACAACTGCCCATTCACCTACATTTAATAAGAACACTCCCCAAACCTTTTCAGGGATCAAGATCAATTATGCCACTGCTAAGAACAGCCAAATTTGATATTAAACACTGTTAAGAGTTCCATTTTTGTCTGCAGAGTCTATAGTCACTGTACAGTGTTCAGCATAACAAGTCCATTATCTTGAATACCTGTTTTTAATAGTCTTAATATTTCTCCACCAACCAGGTAAGACAGTGCTAAGTGATGAGACAAGGCTGCTATACACCAATGGTTTTCTGCATAGACATTTTCTCAGGAACAGAGAAAGTGTATCTGGCTAGGAAATCTCTTTTAGTCTCAAGTTGTTTCTGACATGCAACTCATCAGAAGTTGACATACTAGCTTTAGTGGATGAAATGCTCTAAGTAAGGCCTCCCTTCTTTGTAGGCTTTACCAGTAGGTGCTTAAGTCTACTCTTTTTCTGGTCTGTCCATTTGATCATATGTAACTACAGCTAGCTGTTATGATGGCACAAAAGTTATAGCTACGTAGAAATTCTGTACTAGTACTCACTGTCTAAAACAACTCCCCATATATTCTATGTGGGCAAAGTGTCCACTTAGAAGTCACGGTGGATATCTTTGCATTCTTCGGCTTCCCCCAACCCAAAATATACATAACATACCACTATAACACACAATTTCTATTATGCAATATGCAAAAGTTTTGTGCCACAGGTATGATGGTATGTTGAGGTCCTTAAAAGTGGCTTGTCGTGCCCTAAGAATACTAAATATTTAGGGCCTATTCTATTTGTCCAATGCCAAAACAGCAATGATTTGGTCCTCTGCTCCTTCACTAAAATGCACCGAACCAGTGATCTTTCTGTTTTCCAGTTCCCATAATTTCATGTTCATACATTTTTTGTCTTTTAAAATCAAATATGTAAACCGACTAGTTCTTCAAAGTGTTCAACTTTCTCACAACTGTGGCAAACATTCTTTCTTTTAGCAATGATAGTTTCCATTAGTATAGACACAATGGCTTTGGGGCAAACCTTAATTCTGTCAGTTTCTTCTGTGTTTCCTGAAACGTGCCATAACCAACCACAATCTATTCGCTTACGGTAACAGTGGCTGCTATGTCCTATTCTGGACAACTATTAAATGCAAGCATAATTTCTGAAAAAGTAAAACTTTGTGTAGATTTGGTAGTGTGATGACATGGGGATATATATTATTCCCTACAGAGGAATGTGATATGACTGCACATAACATACTCAGTTACCAAAATTTCATGCTATAAATGAGAAAGAAGAATTTGTCTATCTGTAATTTGTCTATACCATGCTCAGATATATCCTAGTAGGGTGTCAGGTACGAATGTGTGCATATGCTCATGACACAGTACCAGACACAGTTCTAAAAGACAGCTTGAGAGGTATTACATAACTAACAGGGCCTTAAGCAGTGCTCCAGCTACTAACGAACTTATAACCACAAAAAATAAGGAAGTAGACCGTGGCTCCCAGATTAGAGGGAGAGGGTCGCAGTGCTTAGCAACATACGAAGAAGTAGGCCGTGGTCCCTCAGTTGAGCCAGACGAGGAATACCGCAGAGCTCAGCAAGGGGAATTTTCAGCACAATGTAATTGGACAGAGATGTCCAGTGCTTGGCTAACAACCATAGGCT
>JAGPOW010003316.1:107586137-107641360 GCA_030014935.1 Caiman crocodilus | reverse complement strand
TCTGTAACTCCGTGTTCCTGCATCCGCTCATCATAACCTGCATTTGTGGTTCCTCATAATAAAACTTCACCCTGCTAAAATCAACGGCAGAGTAAGTACTGTTCTTCGCAACCGATACGCGTGGTTAACCCAGCCAGCTCATCCTGCCTTGCACTCAGTAACAGGAAACTGCAACATAGGGTACTCCTGGAAACACCCCACTCCTGCTAGCACTTCCAAACACGTCTTCTCTGGGGCTGCTCTCAAGACTTCAGTATCCACCATGCTTGAGAGATGATGTGGAAGGGATGCTCTTGGAATGGTTCCACAATTCTTTGTCTAATTTTGGTGGGTGCGAGCAGGAAAAGATGGATAGGGTATGCTTCAGACAATTCCTGCCAGGACATGCTAGAAACACCATGTAGACATAACCCCTGAATGCACTGAACACTTAGTAGTCATGGTGAACACTGGCCTATCTTCTTGTAATTCAAACCCAAGACCACAGCTGGATGCTTTTAACTGAACATACTGCCTTACTAATTAGTTGCTTTGTTTGCTCAAGAAACAGCAACTTTCTGTGTCCCCACTGAAATGCTGAGTCTGACTTGTTCTCTAGCATATCTATTTAGCAGTACCAATTTCTCTGAGGTATGGGTTTACACTTGGCAAGGTAAATTCAGCCATCTTAATCTCTTTTCAAGATCAGCAGGATTTTGACAGTTTTGCCTTAGACACTACTGTTGATCTTCTTTGGCTTCATACTGTGTCACATTTTTCAGCTGAAAATATTTTATCAGTGACTTTAATGTTATTTGTTAGATATCTGGGGCACGCCACATATACTTGACATGTCATCTTGAAGTTTGTGCATGGTATTGATGGACATCAAATGTTGGGAGCTGTACAAAGTCCTGAATTAGAACACTTAACTGGTTTTGACTGTGGTGTGCCAATGCTCCTGCTAGGGCAAACCTGAAGATTCCTGGCTGGACAGTCTTGCACCTCCCCTATATCCCCCCCTCCTCCTGCTAACGGGTAGCCCGATCACCATATATTTTGGGTTTAGGAAGAAATTTGACCCCAAATGTGCTTAGATTTGTACAGTCTGGGTTTTTTTTGTCTTCTTCTGTAGCAGGAGGTAGGTAGAGGGGTGGGGAGGAAGGGGTGGCCCTCTTCCTTGCCTGTCTCCAGCATATTTTAATTACTTTTGCAGCAGCAGGATGTTAGCCACCCTGGTCCTACCGTTCTACCTGGGACAGGCTAGGGTGTTATGTATTGTGGTTGTATTAGGATTGACTTTATACTTTTTTTGAATAGATTAAACAATGCATTTTTATAGAATAGTTTGACTAGGGCTGATCCTCGTTCAGACAGGGGACTGGACTAGATGAGCTCTCAAGGTCCCTTCTAGCCCTACTTTTCTATGATTCTATTATTAGAAATACTTCTTGAGCTAAGTGAATACCAAAGAGTAAGTGGATGAATGCACTTCTCTCTTGCGGAAATTAAATTGCAATTCAACATCAGAGGAATTTGAGATTGTAAAATTTGGTCTAATCCTGACTGGCAGCAAAAGCAAAGTTACAGAATTCTCTCCCACGTACCCAACTCTTTCCTGGGGCCCCTTGAAAGCATGGCCAGCCAAGAAACTGAACCTTTCAAATTCTCAGCTTTCTTTCATCATATTAGATGTGCTACAAACGAGTCCAACCTTTGGAATCCCAAAGAGCTGGGTGGGCAAGTAGAAGGAACCATGACTGGTCTCTAGTGAAGTTTCGCCAAAATCTAAATATCCTCCATGAAGTATTTTCATTTAACTGAAGTAATTATTATTGGCCTCCTTTGTCAAACTTTCAAATCTGACCTTCAGGATAGTTGAAGTCTGGACATACAAATAATTTACTTGTGAATTTACTGAATGGAAGAATGCAATAGTGCTTCCAACCTGTTTCCATTTTTTATTGATGAGTCCCCCTAAATGATGCTTCTTTTCTGTCCCGTTGGCATCCCATCACCTACTTAGCAGAATCAGCTCCACGTGACAATTACTTGCAAATTTCTGGGTCTCAACATTTCTTAGTTGACTGACGTTGGTGTAATCCATTGCACACATCTTCCCATCTTTCATTAAGTAATCTGTTTTAGTAGATACCAATGACACCACAGTATATTTCCTACTGATATTTAATTAGTTCACAAGCTAGGGATAGAGTCTGTGCTTCACAACATGAAACTGCATACATTTTACACCCTTCTTGCAATTTTGCCCACTTCTTAATTTTAAAGTGAACATAGGTCTGCTTGCAACCCTAAAACTGCCCTGACTTCTCAAGATAATTCAGGCTTTTCCCCCTTACAGCACTCTCCTGCATCTTGCCAGCTGACTTACCTTGCTACCTGCTGTATATGCAGAGCTCCTGACACAGTGGTGCTTGAATGATTCAGTATGTCCTATAGTCAGTAGTTCTCCACTTAAGAAATGACTCTAGACAGATCCACTCAGGCAGAGAGAATCAATTTTACTGATGAATGTTTATTTTCTATGTAGAACTGCATTGCAACTAAGATCATACATTTCTGCTACATCAAACTGCCCATACAGTCAGCTAAAGAGAAACTGTAACTTGTAATGCTGACATCCAGTGATGTCCAAAGATAAAAGAAAACCAATAATAGAGTGAAAAGTTTCACTATTCCCTCAATATAAACCAACAGATACTTTAAATTAAAAAAAAAACAAGCAAAAAATATCCTATATATGGGATCCACACTTTCTTCAAGAGAAAAAGGATACAATAAAGAATGTGTAATACTGGGTGCTTCTATAGCAAGCACATCACTTCCTGTTTGGCATGCTTCTAAAAACTCCAGGGCTTTTGTTAAAAAAGACATTATGTTACTTTTGCTTAATAGTTACATGTGGAATTGAATCCAAGTTGCTATAAAAGCTTCCAATAGAGTGGATCAGATTGTGTCTAAGCTTTTCCTAATAGAAAAATTAATATTGGCTAGTTGTTGCTTGAACTCTGGGTCTGACTGTGACATCTCATAGTCACTCTAGAAATAAGTTACTTCACAATGTAATTACAACAGGCTTTGCATAAAATAAGAAACCCTTCTCTCAAGATTCTCTTGCTATAGCATTTCCCCCTTTAAGTATATTTTTAAAAATACTACATGTTGTTCATATATAGAGTTTTCATTTCAAACAAACATTGCCTTGATAGGAAAAAGTGTTTCGGGGGGAGCACCCCCAATCCTTGTGAATCTTGGCAGAGATCTCTCAGCAATTCAAAGGTTTCTATAAGGTTTCCTGAGGAAAAAATTGGAAGCAGCAGAGAAAACAAAGCATGCGGACTCTTGATTATTTTTAGTTCTGCTACTGATGCACTATGACTTTGAGTAAATCTCTTAGTCTCTCCATCTCTCATTTTTCTGAACTGTTAAATGGGAATTAAAATATTATGGTGGCATTATTATAGGGGATTGTTTTGATAACCTACCTGACAAGCCTCTTCCAACTGTACTTTCAATAACTCCATGAGTACTTTCCTGTCTTAGCCAAGTGTTGAGGTTTAATTAATTAATGTTTATAAGGAGCTTTGACATTTTCAGATGAAAGATGCTATACAAACGCAAAATATTATTACTCATTGATGTCACTGTGTTAGAAAAGTATCACCTACACAATGCAGTTTTCAATTACTTCAAGTGTTTGAAGTTTAGACACATATTTATAATTAAGATTGATATAGCAGAGATACTCTTAAGGTGTGACCTGGATTATGAATCCAGAAGTATGGCTTTGGGCATGGAACAAACTTGAATTAAAACAACTCCTAAAGAAAGGCCTGGCTGCACTGAGAGAAACCAGTCAGTTCCTCCATATTTTTCAGTAGGTTTCTCTCCTTTTCTAAAATAGAACTGACTATGGTAGTGAGTATGAGCACACATGGTTGGTATTGCTCAAGTTCAGTTCCAATATGCATACAAATCTAACTGTACTGTTTTTTTCACAATCACTTAAAATATTCCTTTTAGTCTAAAATGTTTTATGGTTGGACATAGCCAAAATGTTAATACACTGACAGTCAGCTTTGGTTCCTTTTTCTTAAAGCTTTCTAATACTAGTAAAGATTCTACAGCACACGTTAAATAAGCCTTCAGCTACAGGCATGTAAGGCCACTGGTTAAATTATACCCATTTGGGTCAGAAGGGATTTCACTAAAGGTAAACCACTACTATTTAAAGCACATGGGGTCAACAATTTTCTTTTTATAAAACTGCTAATAACTATAATTGTTACAATTATTATAAGTTCAGCATGCATGCATTGAATGCCAGTATTCATACCTCGAAGCTTATTGAGTTATTAAAAAAAAATTGTTTCTTTTATGCCTTGGTGAGATTTATAAAAATGAGCTAAGTTTTAAGAAAATCACTTCAGCAGATTTAAAATTCTGGTTTAAGTCAGACCCATGAATCCTGAAAAGATTTTTAACAGATCAGAACTTGAGATAGCATTGATTTTGGATGGTCAGAAATGAAGGCTGTTTTATTTTTACAAGCTTCAGATCAACAGATGTAAAACCTAAAATGGCTAGGAAATAAGTTCAGTTGGTGGCGGGGGAGGGCATTTCATGTTTTGCATTTTTATTTTTCAAACAATTTTGTCAAGTGCATTATAATAATAAATGTATACAATTTTAAATGGTGATACTGAAAGCCTATAAGACTCATAAGCACAAAGGTTGGACAAAGAAGTCCAGTGTTGGACTTCTGCATAACTGGCTTATGAACCATTTGGTTGGATTGCCAAATGTCCTGCTTTTAGGGGGATGGCCCTGCTGATATTTTTAACAACACTTTTTTGGTTTTGGTTTTACATACATTCCCATGATCTTGCTAAGCCTCTCTTAGTAGGTGCCCGCTCAAAACTGCATGGATGTTGTATATAAGATTTTTTCTGTTAGAAAAAGATACTGCATCAGTTAGAAATATCCTTGCCACACACACTGCCACTCTCAGTGCTGTGCAATACGTCTGACCTTTATGGAGACGGAGTTAATAGTATCATGATGCTAGTACAGTGGGAGAAGACTGAGTGACACCCAATCCTCAGACCTAAATCACTGAAGCTTTAAGCAGATCTCAAGCAGGAAAAACTCTACATTGGATCTTGAATTAAACAGATTTCTTAACAGAACACAAATCAGTAGGAGTTTTATCATTCTTTCTATGTTATGCTTTACCCTAAAAATATGTTCAGAATTCAAGCCCATAATGAGAAAAAAACACCAAAAATATCACAATTATAAATATTTATGAGCCCATAAATAAAATAAAATTGACTGGGCAAGGTACTTCTTGTAAACCCTTTTCTTAATATACTCTAGAGAGGACATCAAATCTGCTAACGGGGCACATCCAGATGAGCGCAGTCATGAGGTATGTGACACTTCAAATACTTTGCAGTGCCACATACCACACAGTCCAGTGTTCTCTGCACTGCAAGGGCATGCTGCCTGAGTGTGCACTGCATTGGGGGGGTCTTTCTGCAGGTTTTTTGATCCCTGGATATCCAGGAGTCAAAAAAAACAAAACAAACAAAACCCCCCAAAAACCCCAAAAACACACACACAGAAAAAAAACCCTGGTGCAATGCATACTCAGCCAGCAGGCACTGCTGAAAAGTGGAACTGGACTGACCAGAGTTGTACTGCAGCAGCTGGCTAGGCTCCACGGGGCAGAATTGCTGAGGCTGCAGCCCTGGGAGCCCCTCAAGATCCCAGGTAAGGCTGCTGGGGTCAGTCCAGTGCTGGTCCCAGCCTCCACTACCCCACCTGGGGCAACCTGTTATGTGCCAAAGCGCGTGGCACGGGCATTCCCTGAGGACAAGCAGCGGTGGTGCAAGGTGCACTGTTGCCACTTGTCCCTGGGGAAACAAATGTCCATGCCCATCTGGGCATGGCCAGAGAATTCAAACTGGACAGTATGTGGACATAAAGGAAGCTGTTGGAAAAGGGTTTTAAGGTCAAGCAGACAGCTCTAAAACCATAGTAGAGGAATTATCTTGAGTAATAGCAGCATGTTGTGCAGGAACAAAAAAGACTTAAATTTGGCTGCACTGCTCCTTCATTTTACAGCAAAAGAGCAAAGTATGGATTAGCTATCATTAGGACTGCACCATGTTTAAGAAAGGTGAAATTAAGAATACATCTTCATAAAAGCAGCATTCACAGCTTGACATGCTAATAGCGTTTAATGAACCAAAACCTGTGGAAATCCCTTTGGACAGCTAACATATAAACACAGCTATTATTAATTAGGTCACAGTCGTTTCCTAAAAAGCCCTTTATTCAATTTAGTTGTAGTAAACAGAACTATATACATCAGTCTTTGCAAGCAAGTATTCACCACTGAAAAAATTATTATATCTTAAATACTTACAATTACATGAGTTAGCATAACAACAATGCTTCATACATAAATTATACTTTTCCATTCTTCAGAACACAAGAACTGTGCTTCATTTTTGCATACTTTATGTAACCATGTATATTAACAGCACTGTCACTAGAGACAAGTACACTTGACACTTCAGGGCCAGTTAAATCTTGACCTTTCTGTTCACAAACAACAGTGACCTCTAGAATCATTCATCTTGTTGGTTTTTCAGTGCAGAAAACAGTCAGGATCTTACAACAACTAACTGCATGGTTGCAACCATCTATCCATACACTGAGCCAAATTAATCTCATTTGCACTCTCTGAAGGAAGAGCAGCCTTCTGTGAACCATCAGTTGAATGCCTGGGACCTAATATATTAGCTGATGCCGCAAATCCATATCTAGCATATCAGTTAGAGCTTGCCGTTATTTTTGTTAGCTTGTACGAAAGGTAAGTTCACAAAAGTAAAAGAGAAAAGATTCTACATGCCATTAAAACAATCCTCTTAAGCTATACAACTCTATATTGACATACAGTGCTCTTCCTAAAAACTGCCTCATTTTCAAGTTTGTTACAGTAATTCAATGCAAGTGATTGAAAAAACATGGGGAGCAAACAATAAAATGCAAGAAAATTTATAGATATCTAATGGAAGAAAATAAAATTGGAATGTAGTAATTCAGAAACCCCCCCAGGAGAGCTGGAAAACAAATGAGACAAGTCTGCAATACAACATGGGTGCATCTACATGAAACATTTTATGGAACATTACACTGATCTAATGTTCAGTAAAGCATCAACATTTACACAAGTGTCTGTCTTATTGTGCAGGAAATTAGGCTAATGCATCATTTGCTAGTACCAACAAACACAGATACTAGATTCATGGTGCAGTAGCTACGGCTTAGTAGTACAAATGTAGATGCTGACCAGAACCAATTTGCTCCCAGTCAGGCTAGACACCAGGGGGCCACGGGTAGTGGGGGAGAGAGCTGTCTGCAGCTCCAGTGCACAGCTTGGGACTGCAGCCCAGCTTGGTGGCATTGCCTTAGAGCAATGCCCCATGGCCAAGCAGCAGCAGCAGCACTCCGAGCTCTTCCCTTGTTTGCTGAGGGGATGGGGGAGCTGTCTGCTACTGGTCCCAGTGCTGCTGACCCTCACATGTTTTCCCCTGGTCTTGGCACTGCTTACTCCACATGTCTCCCCCCCTCCCCCCAACAAGTCCCACCACTGCTCAATTCCCGGCTCCCCCCAGCCACGGAGGTGGGAACTGGAGACAACTGAAGCATGAACTGTGAGGGCAGCAGCAGGGCTGAGGGGATGTGGAAGCTCTCTGTCTCTGGCCTGGTGCTGTGGGGACTGAGTGCCCCTCCACCTCAGTGCTGCTTAGCTCCCAAATCCTGAAAACTCCCCCATCCCCTCAGCAAGCAAAGCTAAGGAAGAGTTTAGGGTGCTGCTGTGCTTGGCCATGGGGCACTGACTCAAGCCATCGCCACTGAGCCAGGCTGTGATCCCAAGCTCCACCCTGGGGAGCCCTCCCCCACTCTAGGACAAGCTTCCTTCTCCCTGCTCCCCAAAGCTTAGGTCTGACCCCTGTGCCCCCTGCAACCCCGGGGTTAGCACTGGAGGGATCCTGGCACTTCCTAGCTGCTGGAGGGAGGCAGAGAATGGCAGGTGAGCTGGAGCAGCCCTGGACTGAACTGCTCCTGTTGGGAGCAAATCTGTTCCCAATGCAGGCGAATGTGTAGACACATTCCTGAGCACAGTGTACTACACCTTATTTTAATGTGCAGTAACCTTAAGGTGCATTAATTACATGTGTAAATATGCCCTATGGGATTCCAAAAGCCAACACAAAATTAGGCTACACCAGCAGTATTATTTTGCTATATAGTGCTGAGTCAACCTTCCATGAAATACTTTCAGTTCTGAACACATTAGTGCCAGAAAGCTCCAGAAAACAAAAATGAAGAAATTCAGAATAACAAACATTTATTAGAATTTTTGAGGATCTTGCTTATGAGGAGAGAAGCAAATGTCTCAATGCTCAGTTTATTGACAGATACACACACTTGAATGCTGAAAACAAGAACAGAAAGTCACAAGGAAGTATGAAAGCTAGTCACAGTCTAAGGATATTAATAGAGAGTTATTTTAGGGGTTTAATATCACTAAAACAGAAATCTCACAACATTGCTATTGAATAATAAGTTGCTCAAGGGAAGTGCAGAAAACCCCATCACAATGTAATAGGGTTTGATACCCATGTAGGAGGGGAGATGAGACAAAAAATCTACCACAGTATCTTTTAACTTTAAAAAGGTTGACTATACAACAGTGAAGAAGCTAGTTAGACAGAAGTTAACCTAAGGAAGTGAAGAACTTGTAAGCAGTATGGGAACTGCTTAAGAACACCATATTGGAAGCGCAGAACAACTGGATACTGCAAATAGCCCCTCCTCTCCCCAGTGGAAACCAGATTGAAAGAAAGCTAGCATGTTTTAATAGCAGAGTTGCAGAGGTAATAAAAAGAAAAAAGCAGTAGGGACACAAAGGGGGTACATATGCACCCTCTGACTGGCCATGCTCGCTTAGATGATGGGCAAGGGGGCCACCAGCGCACCTCCTGCAACCACCAGCCAATCGCTGCAATTGCTGCAGCTGCTTCTGGGAGCAGCTGCAGCGATCAGCTGGCACTTGCTGTCAGAAGTGGCTGCAGCCACTCCTGGAAGTGGCTGCAGCAATCAACCACCATGGGATTGCCTGCGGGGGGACCATCCCCATCCTCCCCTGGGTCAACAGGACTGGTTGCAGGGGTGGCACGTGCCCCCGCAATCAAGGCAGCACCAGTCACCCATGGAAAAAAGGCTTCTTTCAAAAGGTGGAAATCAAATCCTAAAGAGGAAAATAAGAGAGACCAGGCTGGTGAATCAAAAGTAAAACCACAAGACAAGCTAAGAAAAAAATTGAGGAGAAACTTGCTAGAGATATATATTTCTTTAAGTGCATTAGAAGCTGAAGACATGCAAGGGCTTGGGCAGATTTTCTGAGTCATTCAAGAGCTTCAGGATGGCAATTAGTTTCAAGAAGACTGTAATCGTGTACCAAAGGGTGGAAGAATCAATCCATTGCTGTGGAGGATAAATCTCTTGGTGTCATTGACAGTTTTTGTTACTTGGGTTCTACAATCAGTAGAAATCTTGACCTTTAGACTCAGCTGAATCAGAAAAGTAGCTAAGAATTTTAGTCTATTAGAGAACTGTGCATAGAATAACAGCAAACTATCAGCTAAGGTGATGATACAAATCTATGAGACTTGTATGCTGTCATCTGTTCCTGGTTTATGGTTCAGAAATGTGGATTACATATGCTTGGCACATCAGGAGACTAAGCATCTCATGTGGAAGATGGTTAAGTAAGATCCTGAAAATAAAGTGGGAAGACAGAATACCAAATACAGAGGTACTGAAGCATGCAGGACTGACACACTTAGAAGCCACTATTATGAAGAAGAGATTGCAATCCATCAGCCATGTCAGGAAAATGGAAGGAGACAGTATACCCAAGAATACTTTGTATAGAGAGATTTGAGATGACTCTAGAAAGCAGGGCTGTCCTCTATGGGAGTACCATGAGGCATACAAAAATTATATTAAGTCATTCAAACATCAAGGTAGACAGCTGGGAGGAGTACGCAAAATCCCACCCAATCTGGAGAGAACATTTGGCACTGGGTGCAGCTCAACACGAAGCAGCTTTGAGCCAGAGGGTAAAAGCAAAATGAGAAAGAAGAAAGCAGCATAAACTTGGTGTAAACTTGGACTGCAAGTCAGACAACACATGGATCTATAAAACTTGTATCAAGCTGTGTCACTCTCAAACTGGGCTTGTCAGCCACAAATGAATTCCTCAGGCATCTTATGAGACTTATGTGTACACTATGATCCAGAAGACTCACATTTGCCTACTACATGTAAGGGATGATCACAGCATAAAGTGGGCATGGGGAGTGGGGAAACCAAAAGCAGTCCAAAGGGCAGATGCGGCCCACCAGACCATTCTATCCCGCCCACAGGGCCCCTAAAAAAATTTAGAAAATTAATATTTATCTGTCCTGAGCTGCCTGTCACGTGGCCCTCGATGGCTTGCTGAAACTCAGTAAGCAGCTCTCTGCCCAAAATAGTTGCCTGTCCCTGGCATAAAGGACAATAGGCCATTGTGAATAAAATGCATTTTTTGCATCTGCCTTCACTGTGGAAGATGTTAGGAAGATTCCTTTACCAGACCTGCTCCTCTGTAGGGACATGTTAGTGGAACTGACCGTAACTGAGGTTTCAATAGATGTTCATAGAGGAAACTGATAAACTAAGCAGCAGCAAATCACCAAGACCTGATGGCATTTGGGTCCTAAAGGAGCTCAAATTTGAAATTGCTGAACTCCCAAATGTAGTACACAACCTATTACTAAAAATAGCTTTGGTACCAGAGGACTGGAGGGTTGCCAATGATTCCAATATTTTTAAAGGGCTCTAGAAGGGACTTGGGGAACTACAGGTCAGTGAGTCTAACTTCCATTCCTGGAAAACTGATAGAAATAACACCACCAAAAAATGGTTTAGCACATGAATAGCTATGACTTGCTGGTTTTGTCAAAGGGAAATCATGGCTTACCAATCTACTTTACTAGAGTTTTTGAGGGTGTAAATAAGCAGGTAGATCAGGGGGATCATGTTGTCATAGTATATCTAGGTTTGTTTTTGCTTCAATGTTAAATGAAATAATATAGCACAGGGCCCCTAGTAAAACTATTAGTTTCTTTTTACCTAGAGAAAAATAAGTACTGTGTTATATGCAGGGATCCTGCTTTTCTCCGATAAAAAAATCCCCAATTTTTAGTTTTTAAAAAGTAACACAAAATCCATATTTTTCCATGATTAAAATGAAACACCACTTATATCTAGATCTAGATATATCTGTATTTCATTTTAATCATGGAAAAATTCTGGATTTTGGGTTCCTTTTAAAAAACAAAAATTGGGGATATTTTTTAATTCGGAGAAAACCAGAATCCTTGCTTATATGGAATGATGCACCATGCTAGCTGCACCCTGCTTTTCAAAATCCCAGATCTGCCCATGGTCATGGATTAAAAACTGGTTTACAGCTAGAAAACAAAAAGTGAATATAAATGGGATGGAAAGAAGTAAATAGGAAGGTACTGCAAAGACCCACATTGGGACTGGTGCTGTTTAACATATTCCTAAATTACCTGAAAAAGGGTGGCCAAATTAGTGAGATGGCCAGATTTGCAGAAGAGACAAAATTATTCAAGGCGTTAAAGAACAAAGCAGACTGAATAACTACAGAAGGATATGGTGCAACTGAGTGAATGAATTTCATCTGCAAAAGTGTAAAGTAATGCATCTGAGCAAAAATAAATACATATACCTACACTATGATGGGCTCTATATTAACTGTCACCACAAAGGAAGGAGATCTGGGAATCATTGTGGACAGTTCACTGAAAACATCAGCTCAGTGCTCAGCAGCCATCCAAAAGGCAATGTATTAGGGATTATTAAGGAAATTATGACCAATAACAACTATCTCACTCTCTCTATATATAGTTATACTCCTTCGTAAATCTATGGTGTGTCCAAACCTTGAATACTTTGCTCAGTTTTGGTCCCCATACTTTAAAAAGTATATAAAATAACTAGGTAAGGGCAACAAAAATCATTAGTATTATGGAAGGGCTTCCTTATGGGGAAAGAGTAAAGAGGGTAGGCCTATTCAAGTTTAGAAAAGAGATTCCTGAAGGGGGAAAAGAATAGGGTTTACAAAATATTAAGTGGTGAAGAGAAAGTAAATATATCTGGGAGATGCGAGTACTGAACTGCCCCAAATGCCACAGTAATGTATGACAAGGCATCAATCATTTTGAGCAGACTTGCCTCACTATGGAGATGGATAGATAAAAGATGAAGGAAAATAAATGTGTCCTGACATCATCAGGATCCACTCCACTCTTTCCTCCTAAAACTATTTGCCACATCTGCAAATGACCATGAAGATCTTGGATCTGCCTCTTCAGTCATATTGACTCACTAACAATTTCCTTATTGTATGGAAGACTGTTATCTTCGTATTAAGGGGCAGGCAACAACATTCCTGGCAGAATTGCTGGTGCCTACACAGACAAGAGCAAACGGTAGTGGTCTGAGGGACAGATGAGCTTTGGCAGACTTTCTGCAACACCCTGAATACAGATTCCAGGCAGACAGCAGACCTCCTGGGACCCCAAATCTGGATGTCAAATTGGTGCTTCTGTTCCCTGCAGAAGGGAGTATCCAATCACCAGCACTTTTCTTCATGGTGTAATGGTTTTAGGGAAGGGGTGGGCAATTATTTCAGCTGGAGGTCCACTTAATGAGTCCTTGGAACCTATTGAGGGCCACATCCATCTCTTGTCTCTATCTCACTCTTCTCTTCTGTCCTCCCCCCCCCGCCAATCTTCTCCTCCCCCTGTCTTTTCTCCTCTCCTTACTATTTCCTTTCTCTCCTCCTGTCTCCTGCTCCTTCCCTCCCTCCAGAACCTGGCTGAAGCTGCAGTTCATCAGCAGCCCCAAGGCTCAGCTGTGGACCCAGATGGGAATTTCCATCTGGGTCCATAGCTGAGTGTGAGGACTCCTGGTGAACTGCAGCTTCAGCCAGGTTCTGGAGGGAAGGAAGAAGTGGGAGAGACAGAGAGAAGATAAAAGACAGAGAAAGACATTGCCGTGTACCCAGCACAACAGAAGCTCCTGCCTGGATCCAAAGGTGATGCTGCTGGCAGTTTCTGGGTTATGGCTTCAGGCAGGAGTTTTCACTGCCCTCCTAGTGCAGTGGTATTAGCTGTGGATGCCGTTGGCAGGTTGTGCATCCAGGCTCCTGAACTTGCCCACAGCATCCACAGCTGACACCACCAGTGGTTTGTTTGGTGGAAGTCCCACCTGGGTCCACAGCTGATGTCTGATGCTGCTGGGTGAAAGCAGTCCTGCCTACCCACCCAACAGCACACAGCAGCCGGAGCTGCCAGCCACCCATAGGCCAGATCCAGAGAGTTGGAGGTTGTCCACCTGTGGGCCAGACTGAATCTGCTAGCCATGTGAATCCAGTCCACAGGCCGTATTTTGTTCATCCCCATTCTAAAGATACCATCCCCGGGCCCTGCACTCTAGACTGCTGAGTCTTCTAGGTCTTTCCTGCCAATGTCTTCACCTCTGATTTTTTCTCAGCTGTTCCACTGCAGTGCTTGGAAGCAGCTGCTAACTTGAATCTGTTCCTCTTGAATTCTGGGGACCATTCTTCCTCTAGTGGTCACATGGTGCCACTTCTCTTCTTTTCCCTTTAGCCTATTCAGTAGCAGGCTCTCATGATTTCTATCCAAGACATCTTCATTTTTCTTAACAGTATGCAATATGGATACCCATGATACCAACTTTTTAATCTTCTCCTCCAAGACAAGACACAGGTTTACATTTGGTACAGATGAAATAGTCCTGACCCTCTGAAAGGAATGCAAAGACAGCTCATTCCACGTAAGTCAGAACTGCTGATCCAATTATCATTTAAGCAAAAGAAGAACAGCCCAAAAGAAAAGTGGGGCTATTCTCTGCAGGGGAGAACTGAGAGAGACTGTGGGAGAATGCCCCACTCCTGTCAATCAGCTGATTAATGGGATGGGGGGACATTCTTGTGGGATGGGAACTCCCTCAGGTTATGCTCTGAAAACCTTTATTAATTATATATTCCTTTATTAATAATATTTTTAAGACACATTAAGTTGTTAGTCCTTAAGTTTGCAAAAATTACCTTGACAATATGAACTGAGCCAAACTCAATGTAATAATCCCTGCCTGAGTCTGCAGACAACTTGGCTCAAGCTGCCTAAAAATCTTAAAGCAATGCCTGCAGTTCTACACTCACAGATTTCATATTTCCAAAATGCCAAATATTATACAGTCACACTACATATTAATTTCTATAATATCTACATCTACATAGATAGACATAGGTATAGATGTAGATATATTATGTGTATGTGTGTCATATGTACATAGATATCTATGTATATCTGTGTATAAAGTTACTATATATATATATATATATATATATATATATATGACTCAAATATATGTGTATATGAATATTAATACATTTTTGCTGGGGAATTCCATTTTTTACAGTACCTAAGATTCTGATTTTGATTTTTTACTGGTGATATTTTGGTTTTGTACTATCCTATTTGTTTCTCCACCAAGCTCCCCACTAAGGTTATTTAATTGCAAGTACTGTTTCTTTGAGTCCTACAGCTAGAAACGGATGCCACTATGAAACCAGGAAACTTCTTGTAGGGTTCAAAAGGTTGGGAGTGGGGGAGGGAAAGCAGAAGTGTAAGCTGGGAAGCTTATGCTTAGAGAGCCACAAAACAGTTGAGCTCTATGGAGTGGAGGATATGACCTACTGTAGCCAGATTCAAGAGAGTCTTTGCCTAAGCACATATGGGTAGAACACGTTAATCAGCTAGGCTAAACAACACTACAGAAACCAAGATTTGGGGCCGGCACCTGGGCTGCCTAGAGAACACAGCCAAAAAAACCCCGTTCTTTACAAATAATCAGAGTATGGCACAGCAGAATATATTTTCAACTACATGTAATAACAGTTTTTGAGGGTGCATGGTGGACATTTCATAGCAACAAATAAATTAATATCACTGCAGAATATATGGAGCCCTGACTTTAGGGTACAGTGATGTAATAGCACCAACATGGACAGACTGGGTCTTTTAATAGGTCTTTCCTCCATCCCTCCATCATCATTCTGTGATTCTATAATCTGCCAGTAAATGTGGTTTTGTTAGGTATAAACATATAGGAAGACAGTAATTTTCTTTTATTTCCAGTTAAAATTCAGTGTAAAAATAAAATCCCATTCAATCTTATTGAAAAGAGACTTGGACAGACGCTATTTGCACTCTTACCATAATCTTGTCACTGTCAATAATTGTGTTCAATCTGTGTGCAATCGTCAGCACAGTGCACTGGGCAAACTTTTCACGAATTGTCTTTTGAATCAGCTCATCTGTTCTGAAACACAGAAAGAGCAACACAAATAGACATAATTAGATATTTACGTGATTAATCAGACTGCAGAGAAGCTTTATTATTTTCTTGTAAACCCCTATAAAAATAAAGAAATGTAAGCTTACAGAGGTGTTTCAGAACACCTATTTTTCTTCATTAAATTTTAAACTTGCAGAATTATGAGCACACACACATGGGTAGTTCTAAAATTTTAGAAAGGGGGGGGTGAAGATATTACATATAAAACAACACACATTTTTCTCCAGTTAAACTAGAAGTTTTACTAATATGAAAGGGGGCTGGGGGTGGAGCTGTATTATTCAATTTAAGATTGAAAAGAAGACAGATATAACTTAATTGGAATAAATTAAAAAACAATCTGCAGGCTGTGAATAGGAGCTTCATTACCAGGAGCAGCTAATTCATTACCAGGACAGCAGAGTTGCAGAACAAAGGATAGCTTGATTGGTAGAAAATCAAGACCATTTAAAAGAAGAGAAGGTCATTAACACATGTGGAATGAAGAGTTTAGAATGGATCAGGTAGATTATAATGAGCTCTGAAGTCAAATGACTTCCTTAGCACTGCCTGAATAGAAATGCTGCTGCCAAGCAGTTGCCTTTAAACATTGAGTGGACCAGGAATCAAAGTGGGGTGCAAAAGCACCCTTTCTGGATCTGCCTCTGCATACACACAAGGAGGATTCGATAGGTAAACACTAGAAATGAGAGGCTACAAACTATGGGACTCTTCAGCCTGGAGAAGTGCAGGCTCAGGGGTGACTTGGTGGAAGCTTATAACTACACAAAGGGTGTGCATCATGATCTGGAGGAATGCCTACTCACCAGAGAACCCCAAGGGATGACAAGCTCCAACAGTCACAAACTCCTGCAAGACTGTTGTAAGTTGGACATAAGGAAAAACTTCTTTACTGTCCAAGCCCCCAAGGACTGGAACAGACTTCTCCAGAGGTGGTACAAGCACCTACTCTGGACACTTTTGAGAAACATTTGGCTGCTTATCTTGCTGGGATCCTTTGACTCTTGCCAACTTCCTGCCCCCTGGACCCGATGATTTTACAAGGTCCTTTCCAGCCCTAATGTCTATGAAATCTATGAAATGCTTCTTTTTAGGAAAAAAAAAATACTTGAACTACAATCAGAGATTTTTCTTCCCAGATAAAAAATGGAGAATAAGTACTAATAATAATGGTTGGAACCAGTTATTGCTGGATGTGATAGCAGATTCCTTCATCAAAGTCACTAACCAACAAAACATGATGTTATTTTAGATTGGGATTTGGTAACTAGGACATTTAGCGAACTGGTCTTGGATCAAATAATAAAATTGATTCAGCTTAAATTAAATGACAAAATTAAAGAAAGAAAATCTGTAACTAAATTTATTGATTTCAAACAAGCAAATTTTGAGAAATGAATGGAACTAATTAGTGAAGTTAACCACACTGAAATGTTCAGGCAGTTAAATATGGAAGTGGCTTGGAATTTCTTTAAACAAAAATATGCAAAAACTACTAGGACTTTCTCATAAATAACCAGAAACCAAAAGAAAAAGAACTTATACAGCTGCAAATAAACTTAAAAAAATGAATTCCAAGTTAAACTACATATCTCTAAACTACATACCTATATTTTTGTAGCACTATGCTTACAGCTGACAGAAGGTAAACTTTTACCATTATATATACTGCAGTACACATTAAGCAAGATTAATTAAATGCAGGGTATAAGTTAAAAAAAAAAAAAAAAAATCAAGAAGTCAAAATGGGGAGGATGAGTAAAAAGTATTACATTTCCATTGTGCTTATTAAATCATAGTTATTATCACTCCTTATCCAAAAGTAAACAAGCCCAAAATCTTTGGAGAGGGAATGGCATTGCTTTAAAGGTCTTACAAATAAAATGGACACTTAACTGCAAAGCTGGCACCATTCCCTTCAAAGATGAAGTTATAAAAATGAGTCTAGGCAGATGACAAACAAAATGCATTTAACATGAGGGATTCATAGTTTTATTGTTCTTTTAGGATTTTGTGTTCAAGCCATAACTTGGTAGAACTATATATTCAGCTCAAACTAACTGATGCAGCATATTTTCACAATTTTTCCTAAAATAAATTCCATTTTCATTTTATTTTTTAGTTCCTGAGGTGTTTCAGAATAAGTTGTATTTTACAAATATATTTAATAGGTTTTATCTGTAATTTCTAGTATGTATGGTCTGATATGCTAAGTATTTTAAACAGATGGCACCTAATAAAAATGGTACCTGTTGCTATTTTTTTTTAGTCTTTCTTTCTTTACTAAGACACTGAAAGAGGTAAAGCACTCTCCAAGTATTATTTGACCCAATATGGCAGTGCACCTTTGGGTGCCTGCCACATTAAGAGCAGAGGCAGGCAGCTACCAGGTGCCTGGTAAGGGTAGCCATTTTGGGAGGTATATAAAGCCCAGGAGGAAACATTGCCTGACTGAGCAGCATAGAACATCTAGACGTGAGAGCAGGTGGCTCTTGGTCTTTGACGTGACCTAAAACTGCACCCCGCCGGGGAAAGGTAGCCTGCTGGGGCTCCTAGTGGTGTGGGAGCCGCCAGGAAATGCCAGACCAGTTACCTCCCTAGTGAAAGGCGGGTAGGGGCGTCTTAACCCCAGCCTTCACCACCTGCTGAGTAATTTTGAGTGCTGGAGGAATAGCGGGGGTCAGTATGCCCACATGTAGGCACCCAAGAGCTAGCAGGGATGTAGATCCTGGAGACCCCAGGTAGTGTGTAGAGCATTGGGAGGCCCCATACAGAGTAGGGATGAACTCAGAGTAGGCCCAAAGGGCTGTGCATGTAAGGGGGATGAGTAGGGCTGAAGTGGGAGTAGGCCTGAAGGACAGTCCCAGAGGCAGGCTGAGTAGGGCTGAATGGGAGTAAGCCTAAAGGTAAGTGCAAGGGCCAGTCCCATGAGAAGCTTGTTGCAAGCATCAGATAGAGACCCCAGGGTGGGGTGAAGTGTAGAGTTTCCCGGTGAGGGGTTTGCGGCAGAATTAGCTCAGGGTTTGGCACAATTCCAGTCCACATAGAGTAGGGGAACTCATGGGAACTGAAGAACTGTATGGCGAGGCCTGTATGTGAGTAGCAAAGTCTGATGGTCCAAGAGGGGCTGTGCAAGGAGGAGCAAGGGCAGTAGAGTATGGCCCAGTCATGGGCAGTATGCCAGGGGTCCTGTTGAGAGGGGGTGTAGTAGAAGAGGCCTCCTGTGAAAGAGGAAGTAGTATGAATGAGCAGATGTGTGGAGCCTGACTTTAGACTGGGTTTGCTCTGGTCTCAGACCTGGGAGTAATATTGATCTGAATATCATCTGTGAGGCATGGGCTGCAGTGCAGGGGAGGTTCAGAGCTGCAGATAATTGGGGCAGGGAATGGGCAGCTTTCCGCATTATATCATCAGTTTATGGGAACAACAAAGTTGTGGCAGGCGAGACTGGGCTGATTGCCCCAGAGAGATAGATGGGCAGGCCATCATGAGACCCAGCCCCAAGAGTTGTCCCTGTCACACCCAAGTTTTGAGGTCATTTTTGTAAATAAGCTGTCATCTAGGTAAGAAAAATGTTGCAGGCTTTTGTTTCCCAACGTGTGTGGGTATAATCAAGAGGTGAAGATTCCCAGAGTTGCAGAAAACTGGAGAAGACCTTTTACTGGTAATAGTTCTGTCCCACTGCAAACTAAAGGAATTTCAGTGCACAGGCTTTAAGGCAACATTAGCATATATATCCTGTAAGTCAAGAGGTGAAAACCCATCTCCTTAATAAGGGGATGGTATGAGCCCCATCGCTATCTTGAAGTTGATCATGAAGACATTTTTTAGGTCCACTTGAATCATCATCATTCATTTCCCTTTGGGATCAGAAAATAAGTGCTATACAACACCTTTCCCTTGAGGTACTGGGGTTCCTTTTCTAAAAGGGAAGGCATTTAATTCCTTAAATGACTTCTTGCAAGAATGTTCCATTTAAAGAGATGGAGAAAAATGTTTTGGAACTGGGAGCAACGTAAAGTGTATGGGCTATCTATGCACTATCACTTTGAGGACCGAACAGTCCAAAGTGATATTAAGCCAGATGTTAATATAATGGTCCACACTCTTTATGTATCTATATGAGTGATTTATATGCCATCCTTTCCAAGAAAGGCTTATGATGGCTTACAGTAAAAGACAAAATAATTTATAAAAGCAGATGAAACATAAGAGGCCTGATGAAGAGACCACATTTTCTTGCATACAGTATGTACCTTCCTCTCCCCCTTTGCCACCAATCAAGGTATGTATATTCAGTGGGAAAGTTGATGATGTGCCTAAGACAGAAGCACCCTATTTTAATTCCTGCTTTGCAATGCAAGGGCTCTGGTATTACCATTTAGACATCTGAGGGAGTCAATGGCCCATTAATGGGGTATTGATTTAATGGCTCACTGTTCTTCACTTCACAGTTGTTAAAAATTCTCTCTCCTTTTTAACAGACATACCACTAAGGAAGCTAATCTTTTTTAGGGTATTTTGCTGGCTGTGAGGGCTTCTGGTCTCTTTTTCTATTTCACAGCTCTTTAGCTATTTTCAAGTCCGTAGTCAGGAATTCCGTGATCTCCAGTTAAATAAAACTCCAACTCCATATTAGTGTCATTCCATTTTAATCAAGGAACAATGTGGATTTTAGGGGGGTTTTTTTAATCCAAAAACTGGGGATTTTTTTTTAAATCAGAGAAGACCAGGATCCCTGGTCATAGATGAACCCATGGAGACCAGTCTTCAGCAATAGCTGGGATTTTAGTTAAGGAAGAAAGGGATGCTGAGTTAGATGAAAAGTGGACTCTGCCTCTGCTCTCTGCAGCAGTGACTCTGAAAAAGAAATTTCTTCATAATGCCTTTAAATATAATATACTCCTTGTTTTTGAGAGTGTGTGTTATAGGTGTAAAAATACAGTATATCACTTTCCTTGACTACAATACATTTTTTATTTGTGAGGAAGGGGTCCTGCAAGATGGCAAGGGGGAGGTAGGCAGCCTTGTGTTTGTGTTCTTTGATGCTTCCTAAGCAGCTTAAACACTGACTGTGTTCTTTCAAACAGTAGATTTTGAAAGGGTACAGATTACTGGGAGACCCTTCTGTGTGAAGTGTGAGGCTGAAATGTTTGTGTATGTTTGCACAAAGGAAAATAGACTGAAGAAGTTCAGTGAAGCTCTGGAATAAGGTTCTTTACATCATGTAATGATTTGTCTATGTCTTTAAACAGCAAACCTTCCATCATGGCTTGTACCTCTATCTAGAGACAAACATATGGAGCTAAAAGTTCCAAGTGTATCACAACAGCTGAAACCATCAACCTAAAAGCAGTGTCAGCTGTATCCAATGGCCCTCACTGGTGTAACTCACTGGCCCTCTGAAATCAGGACAGCACTCAGAGTTCTTAGGACCCCTCTACATGTTACATATATTATGCAATTAACTGGTTAATCGCACAATTTAGATTAGCAACATATGCAAATTAGCTGTCACACCATGAAAAGGTCCAGCTAGCTATAAAGTTAGAGCTGGAAAATGTGTAATAACTTTTTAGCTAGTTTCCATCCAGCTTTAAAATTTGCATGTGTAGCAAGGTATGTCCCCGCAGCTGGTGCAGCTCCCAGCTGCAGTAGCATCCCACCCTGCCAAATGGTGAGACTCTCAGCCATGGCAGCGTCCTCTAATCATAACTAGGGGTCCCCCCTCTAGATGTTCAGGTAAAGATGCGATTGGATCGGATGCTGATTGGATCCCACAAAAGTGTGACATTGTGAGTCACACATCGGATCCTATCACACCTTTACCCGAACATCAGGAGGGGTCCTTATTTTTGACTACCATTACTAATAAAAAACAAATCCTAACACAGGCTACAGGAGATATGAAGGCTTTTTTTCATTTCGCAGTTATGTTAAAATCAAACATATTTGGATAGGATCATTAATTTCAATATGGATATTTGTGCCTTACCTTGGGTCTACATTTGCTGTTGCTTCATCAATAATTAGTATTCGATTTTTTCTGAGAATTGCCCTGGCAAGGCACACCAGTTGTCTCTGACCAACACTGAAATTAGATCCAGATTCTGCTAACTGTGTCTCCATTTTATCAGGTAGTTCTTCCACAGCCTCCTTCAGTTGCACCTATGCATGTCAGAACATTACAGAATAAGGAACTCATTTCTGAACAAAATATTGTTGGTTTGATCAGGATAGGTGCTTTATACAACAGTAAACATGTAATATTTACCTATCATGTTTGTGTACATACACTATGTACTTCAATTCTAAAGTAATGAAGGTTAACAAAAATCATTACAATATATTGTTTAAAGTTTCATTCAAATTAGGATTATATGAATCAAAATAAACCAAAAAAGCACTACAGATGATAGAAAGACACTATACAAAAAGCAGACAGTGTGAAGACGTAGATACAGCATATTGAACATATTACCATTTCTTCATTCAAATGCCATATCCTTAAAGGAATGATGAAACTAAGTCAAACCTGGTATGCACAACCACTATTATGCTATGTTACTCCTCAAGTAAAGCAAACTATATATAAGAGAGAGAGCGAGAGAGCGAGCGTGTGTGTGTCTATATTTTAAGTTACCTCTTCCAAGACATTCCACAGCTCTGCATCAGTGTATTCATTGAAAGGGTCCAGGTTCTTCCTCATAGTTCCCGTGAACAAAACAGGCTCCTAGAAACAAATGAAACATTTTATATACTTTACACAAACACTCTTATTTTTTATACTACAGTAGAGAATGTAAATATATTAAATATTATATTAAAACAGATATGACACATACATATATTACAGCAAATTATATTTACTGAAATGCAAGGAGAACATGTTGCTGTTCTTTTCATATAACAGAAGAAAAAAAATACCTCATAGGTATTCAAGGAGGAAAAAAAAGATAAAGACATAACAAATCTGCCTGAAGATATTTAAACAAACATGAAAAACCAAGCTACAGGTATCCTTGCAAAATTGGCATATGCAATAACAATTTAGTCTGTCTGTACTTGAAATGGCATAATTTGGCTGCTTTAGACACCACACACTTTTCACTGCATATTTACAAGACACGTAATGAAGCCATCATAAAATAATTGCTATTTTTCTCACACTGCTAGTGGAAGAAAGCTGCAATAAAGGTCAATGAATATCCACTCCTAACTCAACAGGCATTACATTTTTAAATGCCCTACCTACGTAAGTACATAGACAGAGAAGAATTTAGTAACTCAAAAAGTTGAGCAAAGCTTTTTAAAAAAATCATACTACAGTAGTTCTTCAGCTATAATATTAAATGGATTTTGCAAACTTCTCTGCAGTGTTTAAGCCTAGATACCTAGTTTATGACCTTTATTAACAGCCATCATTTAGACTTCTATAGCCAAAGCAGTGTCATTCAAAACTAGGGCAGTGTCTGCTTGACATAAGTTATTGTTCCACAAAGTATAATTCCCAACTGTGAAAAAAGAAGCAAATAAATACAGTTGTGACATACAAAAGGAGAGAACAAAGAGTGAGACAAAAACATAAAACAAAGATTATATGATTACATGAGCCAACATTGATGGCTAGAAAATTATATTTAGAGGTTTGCTTTTGGAAATTGATTTGCAGGTAAAGTAAATGTTGCATTAGAAGAATAGTCCAGGGAAAAGGGAAGGATAAATTGGTTTCTAAACACCTGTTTGTGACAAAGTCTCCTTCAAGGCACACTGTGCCTGGAACCAGCAGACACCGTGTCTGAGGCCAATGAACAAGCAGGCATACACAGGTTGGGAAACTATAGAACAATGTTCATGTCTTCAATAGAGATAAGGGGCTTCACAGCATTAGAGCCAGGTTGAAGTGCCCAACTGCAGAGCCCTTGGCATTTCCACTTTCAGTAAATGCCCAAATTAAGATGTATGTGCATGTGATGAGTTGGAGAAACAAAAATAATATGCTGAAAGAACAGAACACGGACAGTATAACTACTACAGGGAGACCAATCAGCAATGCCCAGAGATGAAGAGTCAGAGAGAAAGATTACAAAAGGAGAAATTTCAGAGCAGCAAAAGGTGAATGAGAGGGGAACCCGAGGCCATCACAGATAGAGGGCACATCTCACCCACCCCACTGAGGGAGGGTGGGTCTCGGCCTTCGACCTCTAGCCTGCTGAAATCTGGCATTCAAGAGAACCTCAGGGTGAAGCTTGCATACGGTCCAGATGTACCTTCCATCTGTGACAGCTTTAGAACTGGTAGATATAGAATTGTTTGCATTATTCTTATCTGCTATCACTGTGTATCAATAAAATGCTTCTATTATTCAATGAAGAAATCATGATCGGTCTGAGGGGTTGGGTCCACCCAGAACAAGGTATCTGGGTCATAAATTCAGTGCCAACAAATGAGTACACAAATTGATGGCTCCAAGTTATTTCTTTTTTTCTTAATCCAGAAAGCACTGGCAGATTAGTTGTTAGTTGGTGTCAGAACAGCAGCACCAGATCTTGAGAAGATATTTGAAATAAAGGATTGTCTTAGGTTGTGGACAGATTGCATGTTTACAGCAGAGTAAGATACTTCTGCATATGAAATGGTCAGATGATCTGATCTCGAAGGCAGCTGGGAGCAAGGTAGGGTAATTTCTGACTGAGGCAAAGTTGAAGCAGCTCTGGAGGGTGCTGGAGCAGGCTTAACAGGCCCAGACAGCCCCTCCTGTTAGTTTGCTGAGTGATTCCTTCCTTTCAGTGTTTGAGACAATGTAGTTTCATGGGAAGTGAACTAATCCAGCTCTGGGCCATTTCCCATCTCAAAGCAATGGCCCAATGACTGTAGAGTTTCCTAAGTTCCTTAAGAACTTCCTCACAGGTGAAGCATTGTTTGGCCTTTGGCTGACATTTCTTGGCATGCTCTACCATGGGAAGAGGAGGTAAGTAGCTTTCCAGGAAGGAAATTTATTGGAAAATCCAGGAGTCAAATGGTTTCAAAGCTCCAAAGAAAAGAACAGACATGAAAATAAGCTTGCTTCTGCCCCCGAAGAAAAAATAAGATGTAAAATAAGTAGAAATGGGAGACAGCTGAACCAAGTTCTGTTCCACAACCAGGCACTGATCATCTGGTCAAGACAGATGGGGACAGAGAAGTAGGATTTTTCCACAGAAACCCCACTAATACCCTTCAGTATCCACACACACCTTGCAAATATCTAGGCATCATAGGGGGAGACATTAGAGGAAAATAACGTTTGGTACCATCGCCAGCTTACCTATGACTGGACAAACAGGACACCACCCCTGGGTGCAAATTTAAAAGGGGCACCAAAAGGGCAGTCACTGGGGAGGCAGTGTTATAGTGGCAGTATACATTGGTATGCAGGAGACTGAGGGGCAGCAGTAGCAGCCATGGTAGCAACCACCAGGTTCTTTCAAGTCTAGCATAAAACTCACAACAGTGCAACATCCCTCCCTCCCTGTCCTACCCTATTCCTCTGGCCCTCAGACCCCCCTCCCACATGCTAATTTTGCCCCTGGGTATAATATGGAAGCACAACTCAAGTAAAAAATAATGCTGCCAAGAATTGTAAACTATCTATTGAGTTACTGGAGCACCTAAAGAAAGTCTACATTTAAAAATATATATATTTGCTTCTCTCTGGTATTTTTTAAACTGCAGAGGTCATAAAGCTTAAACTCTGTACTGATTTACAATATGTTAATGCCTAAACTGTTCCTGGATTGATACAAGGGATCAATGAAGGCGAACATGGTACAATAAACAGACCATGCACAGAATATGAATTTTTTTTCTTATAACATCAGCTACTTGAAAATATTTGTAAAACTCACAAAGCTTCAATGAAAACCTGTTGAATGATGAAGAGTTAAACAAAACATTAACAGATTAAAAGAACATTTTTTAAGAAAACAAAGCAAGTAATTTGTTTAACAATACATATTTTAATACAGTAGTTGATGCGTCTTGAAGGTATTATTAAGTTTATTTTCCATTTCAATCTATTTTTATAGGCTGGCAAAAGAAGAAGCTGAATTTATAAAATGCTCACAATTATTATAAAAGTCCTAACAGCAGACATGTACTGCAACAGTAGATAAGAATAATTTTTAATTATCATTTCTGACACAGATTATTATTTAAAATAGCCTATTTTATGAGTGGAAGTTAATAAGACAAACTTGTAAATAACTGTTGTAAAAATGCTTGCAGTCAGGGGAGAAGACAATATTTGTAGAGAGAAGATTTACAGACAAACACAGCCTTCACATAGCTCTATCCAAGCAAGCAATTAGAAGACTAAGCACATTTTTATTTCTCTGCATACATATTTAAACTTCTTTTTAAAAAAACTGGAACCTTCTCTCATTGCTTTCTGGGAGTGGTTCAGTTTATCAGCCTGTGTTATATATTTTACTAAGTCTTCCCTGGTTTTTCACATCCCTGTAAAATTGTAAGGGTTTATGCAACAAAACAGTTGCCTCATGTATAATCATTATTCTTTCTTCTCCATTCCCCTCCTCTGCCCCACAAAAGAGTCATTCCTTGGCCATAGACCTTTGCATATATTTAGCAGAAAACAAGCCTCTCTTTATCTGAAAAAGAAATCCTACCTGGTAACCTTCAGACACTTAAAACCCCAAGGGACCACGATGAAAAACATTCTATATAACCAGCAAGATAGAAGTCATAACATTTCACTGTAGTCAAATAATTTTAAGACTATGTCAGGAAATGTCCATATGAATATATAGTTAATTACAAGCACCTGCAGGACGCAAGACCTGAAGATTGCATTTGATCAGCATTTTTCCTTCTGTAAAGCTGTATATTGTTCAACTATGTTCTGTTTCCAAATCTGGAAATCACCTGAGACGGTCTTAGACTAAGTTTTCAAGAAACTCTCTAGCCCTTGAATGAACTGAGCATCATCCATTTTCGAAAGAAAAGAACATTGTGCACAAACAAAAGAAAAAGAATTTAAGTCCATGTAAAGTCCTCTTTAAATACAAAAAGGTCACTAACTCTAGTGAGTAGCACCGCTGTGCATTAATGAAGCCTTCAGTGTGCAGAAACAAAAGGAAGCTTGCATTAGGCTGCAATCCAGTTGTATTTCTTTGCTAGTAATAGCATACCTACCTCTTTCTGTTTGGCTTCCATTCTTGAGAAAAAAAAAGAAAGCTAGGTAATGAAGAGATGCTTTAGAAAGCCATTGTTAACCTTCTTAATCACACTCACAATTAGTTAAAAAATAAGAAAAGAGATAATGAAATATAAAAAACAGTACATTACAGGCTGCCACCTTGATTTCTTTTCCGTATTTAGAGTATCAGCAAACATTTAGACACAAACAGGGCCAAAGGCCTCTGATATCCTATTAGCTTGGAGGAACAGGGGTAAGAGAACGAAATCTGGAAAATTTAAATTAACCTGTTTCCTAGCAAAAAAAAATCCTCTAGTTTCTAGCCCAGTGTCTCTTTCACCTTCCCCACCACCAAACAAGTAGGATGAGATTCCTGAAAACCACATGGCTGTGGGGGCCACACCTTCAACAACAAAATAAGGTGTCAAAGAGGGAGCATCCACCATTTGTAGTGTTTAAAGTCATATTCCTTTCCAGGAAAAAGAGATCAGATTCCCCATGGAAGCTGGCAACTTGCACAGACTCTGCCTGCAGGAAACTCTCAGCTCGTATTAAAACCATTATCTTGCATGTGACAGGCGGGCATCCCCAGGGCCATTCTCCACACTCTACGGCCTGCCCGCCTGTCTCGGTGGGCCAATCGCCCACCTGTTCCCGCCTACCACGACTTGATCTACTAGGTTCCATAACTAATGTCAATAAGCAGGACGCTGCCCACTCGTGCCCTGATGCCAGGGGATGCTATCTGCGGCTCCTTCCATCCCCATACTGCAGCTCAAGCCTTGCAGATGGCATCTAGGTCTTACTCTAATCACCAGCCCCACACTGGGCCCCAGAATCTTCCATACAGGACCCTCCTATGATACCTCCAGTCAGGCAGCCTCGCCACCGTCATCCGGACTACCTTGCCCCCCGAAACCATAACCGTGTTGCTATCCCCACCTCCTAAGGACAACTGTAGCTCCTCCTTCCCCTCTTGGGTATGGTCCCCCCGGGACCTCCAGCACCTAGCCCTGGCCCACCTCCAGGCCAGTCGGGACCCCAGGCCCCCAGCTCTTGGGCGCCCCTTATGGTGGGCCCCCACCCCTTTTGGCTCCCTTAGCCCTAGCCCCAGCTTGGGCCAGTCGAGAGTATGCTCTGGCTCGGGCTGGTCTCTAGCCCCTCACTCTCTCATAGGGTCCACCCTCTGGGCCCTCCACAAACACAAACCAACGGGGTTACCCACCCGGCGGTGGGAGCAAAGGGGTTATGGCGCCCCAACTCACCTTTCGCCGGGGTGGTAACTGGCCCGGCATTTCCTGGGGGCTCCAGCTAATCTCAAAATGGCTGCCCTCATCAGGCACCTGGAGGTTGCCAGCTCCAGGGCCTTAAAGGGGCAGGCACCCATGGTGCCTGCCATGATCTTTACCCGCGGCCAGCGCGCTCAGCGCCCCGCCGTGCTCTCCACCAGCAGCAGGAGGGCTCAACGCCCCGCCGCGCTCTCACCACCAGCAGCAGGCAGGCTTGGCGCCCTACTGCTCACTCACCAGAGGCTGTTGGGCTCGGCGCCCCGCCACTGCTATCTTCTCCAGCGGCAGTCACTCTCAGTGCCTTGCCACACTCTTCACAAGTGGCGGGCATTCACAGTGCCTGGCCACATTGCGACAATGTTTTTTCAGTAGCATGATGTAGCAAAGCAGAATGGGATACTGAACCTACTAGGCAAGCTATCAGTCATTCCAAATTCTTCTCTTGCACCCATGTCTAGGAGCCTAAGCCCACAAAACCAACCACCACTATCGCTTCACATCCTCTTATGATCTTATTTCTAAAAACAGACTAAGTTTTGTATCATACAAACAAAAACAACAATAAAGCATAGAAGAGGAGGGACATGGGTGGATCCAGGGAAGGTGCAATGCTAGTCCCCTTTTATTCCTGGTCCAGCCACAATTTAAAACCAACTGCCTGTGAGTGACAGCAGCATTTGTATTCAGGCAGCAGGGAAGGATTAATTTGACTTCTTGGGTCATTCTAATCTACCTGATCCCTTCTAAACAATTCATTCCACAAGCGTTAACACTCTCTCCTCGTTAATGGTCATGATATTCCATTAATTAAACTATCCTTTCTTCTGCAATTCTGCTGTTAGCTGCTCCTCTTAATGTAGTCCCTATTTCACAGCCCTGTAGACTGTTTTATCTCTAGGTAAAAACATTAATTCAGGTATGGAAACATTAAATTGAGTTAATATCAACACAGGTGTGAAAATAACTTTTAGTGAAGCATCAGATGCATTCTCAATATGCTCAAGGTTTAATTTAGTTTCATAGATTTCATAGACATTAGGGCTGGAAGGGACCTCATGTAAGATCATCAGGTCCAGCTCCCTGCCCAAGGGGCAATAAGTGAGCTAGGATCAAAGGATTCCAGAAAAATTAGCATCCAAAAGTTTATTTGAAGTGTCCAGAATAGGTGCTTGCACCACCTCTGGGGGGGAGTCTGTTCCAGGCCTTGGGGGCTTGAACAGTAAAGAAGTTTTTCCTTATGTCCAGACTAAAATGGTCTTGCAAGAGTTTGTGACCGTCAGACCTTGTCATCCCCTGGGGTGCTCTGGTGAACACGTGTTCCCCCAAATCCTGATGCACACCCCTTATGTTCATATAGGGCACCAAGTCACCCCTGAGCTTGTACTTCTCCAGGCTGAAGCATCCCATAGCTTGCAGCCTCTCTTTGTAAGGCCTAGTCTCATGCCCTCTGATCATGCGTGTGGCTCTCCTCTGGACTCTTTCAAGCTTATCCATATCCTTCCTGAATTGTGGAGCCCAGAATTGGATGCAGTACTCCAGCTGCCATCTCACCAACGCCAAGAACAGCAGGAGGATGACATCCCGGGTCTTGCTTGAGATGCTTCAGCAGCTGCAAGCCAGAGTTTTGTTTGTTTTGCCAGCTGCAGCATTGCATTGGTGGCTCATATTCATCATATGGTCAATCATGATCCCCAAGTCTCTTTTGGTCATGCCTATAAGTGTCCCACCTTACAAGCCTACTGAGGTCAGCCTGGATCAGCAGCCTATCCTCAAGTGTGGACACTTTTCCCCAAAGTTTGGTGTCAGCGAACTTGGCCAGTCTGCTTCTGACACCACTGTCCAGATCATTTATGAAGACATTAAAAAGTACAGGCCCAAGAACATAGCCTTGGGGGACACCACGAGTCACTGAATACCGTGTTGATTTGGTTCTGTCAACTATCACTCTCTGGGTCCGACCTCAGATCCAGTTCCCCAGCCATTGATGTGTGGAGTAGTCGAGGCTGCAGTTGCCCAATTGTTCATAAGGATATCATGGGTTACCAGATCAAAGGCTTTTTTAAAGTCCAAATATATGACATCAACCTCTTCCCTTTTGTCCAGGTGATACATCAGTTGGTCATAGAAGGAAATGGAATTGGTCAAGCAAGGCCTACCCGCAACAAACCCATGCTGGCTATCCCTTAGAACATTGCCTTCCATTAGCCTGTCAAGAATGGTTTTTTGATTATTTTTTTTCAAAATCTTCCCAGGGATTGAGGTCAAACTGATTGGCCTGTAGTTTCCTGGATCTTCTTTCCTTCCTTCCTTAAAGATGGGCACCACAATGGCCCTCTTCCAATCTTCAGGTACTTCACCCGAGTGCCATGAGTTCTTGAATATCCTCACCAGTGGCTGTGCGATGATATCTGCCAGTTCCTTTAGCACTTTTGGGTGCAACCTATCTAGACAAACTGATTTATGAATCTAAGAGAGATGTACACTTAATCTTAAAGACAACAGTGGGTACATATATATGAGATGCATTACTAAGCAATAGCCTAGTTTACTGTTCAGTGCAGATGAGCTTCTACATGTGCACGTCCTTACTGCACATGACTAATCATGATTAAATTTGCAGATAGCAAATTTGGGGAGCTGCCCACCTGGGAGGAGCACAGACTGCCATCACCCCTGGGGGAACCCTCCATCTGCTGCAAGTGCCACAGTGTATGCACCCACAGGGGAACAGCCCAAGGCCAGGGTGCTAGCCACCTGCCTCCAGGCTGTGCCCCCTAGGTGCCCCCACCCCACAGCCCCCTAGCCTGGGACACAAAAACACAGACTCTGTACAGTTTTCAAACCAGGAAGAGCGGTTTTTTATTGTTGGTGGGTGGTGAAGGGGCTGTTTGTTAGAAAGGGAGGCAAGAGTGATGAGGGTTGTGTACTGTGAGGGCAATAAAGATTTCTCTTTTGGATCTGTACCTGGCATAAGAATGGTGCTGGGGGTGGATAAGAATTAGGGGTCTGTGGGCAGCAAAGCAGGTGGGCTAGAGAGGGGAGTGCTCCAGAGAGTGATCCACCAGAGCCCCCCACACCTGGTGCTCTGGCCCTTGCTGGCAGGTATGTGGCTCTCCTAGGGTCTCAGCAGGGGGGACCCACCACTGCTGCCACAGCTGGTGCTCCTACTGCTAGGCCACCTCCATGTGCCAGACCTCTTATACCAGGCCTTGCGGAACAACTTTTCCCAGGCCTTGCAGATATTATGCAGCACACAGGCTGCAACGGTGACTCAGGGAAGTTTCTTCTCAGTGATTTTGAAGTGGGCAGTGAGAGAGCACTTGAGGCCCTTGAGGCAGCTGAAGGCTCACTTGACCAGGGTACAGGTCTGGCACAGGTTGAAGTGGGCCTGGCAAGGGTCCAGATGCCTGGTGCAGGGCCTCAACAGCCACAGCAGGAGTAAGCATACAGGATCCCTGATGAGCAGGGATGAGACGACAACAACAGTGCCCAGCTGCAGGTCCACCACCCCCGGCACAAAATACCCACTTTCCACCTGTGTGGCCAGGCTGGAGTTCCTGAAAATATGGGTATCGTGCACACTACCTATCCAGCTGGCACTCATGTGCATGAATGTCCCCTGGTGGTCTACAACAGCCTGCAGGACTACAGAGTGGAACCCCCTGTGGCTCTAAAAAAGCCTCCAAGAGGCAGGCAAGTAGCCAGTATGTGGATCCTATCCCGGATACACTGAGTGAACCCCAGTGCATGGAAGCCTGCCACCACTGTCTGGGAGTCATGGACACAGAGGATAGTGTCTGCCAGCATGTTTTGAAGGGCACTACACACATCCAGAATGGCATCCGTGGCAATGGCTGTGTCCACACTGCAGGTGGTGCCAGAGCTGGTGGAGTAGGTCCCTGAAGGCAGCCTGGATTATATGGAATGCGTCCACTACTGCTCATTGTCCCAGTTCTTCTGCATCAAGGGCTGCCACCAGTGGTGGCTGAGGCACTGGGCCCAGAGTTGGCAGGGCTGGAGGCCCAGGAAGGTGATAGTGGCCTCATGAAGCCCCTTGTCTGTGTCCCTGGTGGCAGCAAGTGCACAATGGTGGGGCCCTGTGAAGGTGTGCTGCAGTCAGGTAGGCAGTCGCTACGTGTGGGGTAGCCATGGTGATGGTCAGCGCAGCAGGCCAGCAGGATGACCAAGACAGCCAAACAGGATGCTGGGACCTGTTCCTGGTTGCCAGGGCCAGGGTCTGGGGCAGCCATAGTGCAAGAAGGTACAGTGGACATGAACATACCTGCTGCGTGCTGCCCCTGAGCATGCCATGGTGCTCCTCTGAGCACAGGAACTAGCTGCCCAGACAGCAGAGAACAGGGCTGGGTCTAAAAGAAGATTGCTAGGCTGGTGACAGCTGGAGCTGGAGCGTGGAGCTCACCCCAGTGGCCACAGAAGCATGTACATTTTCTGCCAGGTCCCTGCACATGTAGACACTTAAACAAAATAGCTTACTGCACAGTAGCTTACTGTACAGTAAATCTAGGCTGGAGTAAATGCATATGTAGATGTGCCCGGCACTAAAGAAATATCTATTGATTATTTTTATCTAGTTGTATTTTTATACATAACCTATAATATAGTTTTGCAGTAATTATATAATATAGTTTTTGCCCAGCAGAAGCTTAAGTGGCAGAAACTTCTGTTACTATATTTCCTGAACTCGTTATGAGAACCCCAGTTTCCAGCTGCTGGGGTTGGGTTTTGGGTTCTTTTTGGCAGGGGGGAGGGGAGGTGTAGAGGACTGAGTGTATGCTGTATGTGATAAAATATGGTAAATGCCCACTGCCCTGAAGAATAAAGTCTCCTTCCAGAACTATTGCAGGTACTTTTACAACCAGATCTAGGATAGTAATATGGATGCTTCTGTAACTCTTAACAAGCTTCATCCATAAATAATATGTGACTCATGCCTCTTCTGTTAAAAAAACAAACAGATAGCCTAATACTCCTTCCATTAAATACATTGATCCTTTCTCAAAGGTGAGCCACAGAAGCTACCACCCAGTCCCATCTTGGCAGGTGAAGGGCTGGTATCTAATGACTTGGCTATCTTGTCCTGGACTTCTGGAGTCTTCAGATGCTCCTGAAGAAACAGGCTGCTATTCCTAATAGGTCATTTCCTGGGCTTGCTCCTCCTTTGTCAATTTTAGCAAAGACACAGTTCTGGTTTTGTTGCTGTAGTCCATCATTCAGCTTTCCATTTTCCCTTTTATACCTCTTTTACAGAAGATGTTCAAAAGAAAAGCTACCTGCAATATCACAGGTTGATTGTTCTATCCACCTGCCACAAAGGCTGGTCTCGTAAGGACAGGGAAGGAGCAAGACCTTTCTCCAAAAATGTGTCCAGTTTTGAATTGTCATCCCTTTATTAAGTCCACTAAAGCAGAAGATAATATTTAGGATACAACCTTTCTTTCAGACTTTGTTTTTAGCTGGGAGGTATGTTATCGGTTCTGGAGTGAAGGTTAAGGTAGTTTAAATTAATATAAATGTTTCCAGATGTTTCTGAAAAATGGAGGTGAGGCCTTATTTTAAGGCCTTTGATAATGCATATACTATTTTTAATGCTTGCACACAGATGCTATGGTAAGTATTTCACTAGGAAAATAGCCAAACTTTTCAAATATTAATTTTATTTAGGTGACTGAATACTGATTTTTAAAATGCCTAATTTTCATTCAGAGTTGAGTACAAATACCTTGAAAACTAAAAATCATCACATACACAAACCTCAAGACTTTGTTTGCTGTATGTATGTATGTATGTATGTATGTATGTATGTAAGAAGAGAAACCTTTAGGGTTTTCTGAATTTTCTTTTTTTCTTTGAAAAAAAGCCAACAAGAATACTAGAGGAATCTCTGTAAACACATTCTCGGCTATACTAGTTTCTAGTTAGCCCAGCAGAGCAGTAGGATGGAAGGTACCAGGGAACCACTCTTGGTCCAGGTCCTTCCCTGATCAAGTTGCATAACTGAGGTTCTACAAGATTAGATTCCTAGAGCACAAACATGTGGAGCAGACAAAAATTCACTTCATACCTGAGGTATAATTGAAATTTTCTTCCGCAAGTCATGGAGTCCTAGTTCTGTTGTCAGGTACTTATCAATCCAAATTCTTCCTTCAGGTTCAGCCAGCCGAAAGAGGGCTGCTATCAAAGAGCTCTTTCCAGCTCCTGTTCTTCCCACTATTCCAACCTGCAAAACCAACCAAACCAATATGACTAAATCCAGCTTCTGAGGCTGTATTTGTAGTGCTCTTCCATATAGAAAAATGAAATTTGGAATCAACTGATAAGCAAGACAACAGGACATATTTTTGTTAAGATACACACTCCTCTTCCACTGATGTGTAATCTTATTCCATTCTGCCCGAGTCCCTGAAAAACTAGAAACATTTACTTTTGTGATGCACCATTATCTTAGCCTTGAATCACAAAAGTGGTGAGGAGGAGTAGGACTTCCCCTGCTTTTATGTTAATGGTTTCTCAGGCACTGGAGAATGGTGGAATGGGTTGCACTTAAACACTTAAGAGGTTGAATAGGATCTAGCTCTAAAAGAACCTCAGCCTACAATCACATGTCATTTTAAGCCTCAAAATAATCTAAATTAAATCAAAAGTGAAATAAGAAAACATTTGACAAAAAACCCGAAGGTTTCCCTTAATATGTGCTGTGGAATACATAGGAAGCAATGTAGCCTGGCAGGGAGAATGCTAGCCTGCAACTTGTGTGAGACAGGTCCTATTCTAAGCTTCTCTATTTTCCTACTGATTGACCATGTGCAAGTCACTTCAGCTTTCTGTGCTTCATTATTCCATTAGCAAAAAGAGGAGAATGGTACTGACCTCTGTAAAGCACTCGGAGTTCAGCTTATTAACCGCTTTACTATATTACATAACCATTACCTAACAGCAATCAAGCTAGCTAAGCCATCATCTGGTAACCTTTCTCAAGTCAAATATCAGGTTAATCAGTGAGTATCCCTAATAAGATTAAAGCTAACAAAAGGATCACAACTGGTATCGAAATACAGATGTTGTCAGTGCTCATGGTTAGTTACATTTAATGAGTACTTTAATGAATTGAACTTGGTAAAAGCAGTGCATTTTGTACCATACACTTAGGCTTGGCAGGATCTGGTTTTTATCAGTAAATATTGACTTCATCTCACAATCACAGACCGATGAAAAACTATTCCCATTGTTAATCATCAACATTTACAAGAAAAGGGACATAAGAATAGGCAGCTGCTATAGTGCCTGGGCAAGCTCCTGCTGAGCAACAGTAAGAGGCAGCGCGGAAGGCTGGGCTCTGCCTGCCTGCCTCCATCTGTCCCCACCGCTGCCAATGTCTAGCTCGCTGCCTGTAGGGTGCTAGCCAGCCAAGTCCTCCCTTGCAAACTCGGGTAGAAGCAAGCAAGAAGAGCAAGTCACTAGCAACTTCCCTCATGGGGGGGATGGGAGAGAGATAGTCCATTTCCACACCCCAAATTTCGCATAACCCTGAAACATTTAAAAATCAATACAAATGCTTAAAATGGCCATTGATTTTAGACATCGAAATTATAAAAAATAAAACTCAAATTATGCCAAGTCTTTACAGGAAATGAAAAGAATGAAGAAGCCACCAGACAAATATAGTCACTCAGTAAAGAATTTCAGAGAAAACAAAAGACAAGAAAAATACAACATATGGAAATGCATAAAGTCATACAATTAAGACGACTTTTACCAATACATGAAATGGTAAAATGCTGGAGAAAAGTAGGTCCATTAATAGGAATGAAAAGGGATGACAAGTAATGGTGACTAAATATGACCCAGAAAGGAAACTTCTTAAAAAAAAAAAAAAAATCCGTCTTCAGCAAGAAATATGTAAGGGATTACTTAGGAAACCTGAGCATATTCCAATAAACTATATCACAGAGTACAGGAAGGCATAACTTGCTATAACAAATCTGATCTGGCAGCATCTGTTATCTATTACATTCAGTTTTAGGGACCACATTTTCAGAAAGCTACTGGTAAGCTAGAGGAAGTTCGAAGAAGAGCAACAAAAATTAATATGGGATGGAGATACTAATTTATAAGGAAATAATAGGGTTAAATATGTACAATACAGCTTCCCAAAATGATTAGAAGGGAATATGACAATAATTTATGAGTATATTAAGAGTACAAACATGGGAGGGCAACCATATAGTATATACAAATATGATATGCAAATTTAGAGAATAACAAGGAGTACTGGAATGAAAGTAAAGAAAGAGAAACTTAACAAACACCAGGAAATAGAAAAACTCCATGAAAGATTAAATGAATGGGCTTTCCAGAAACTGGAATAAACCTCTGTTTAAACAAAACCATACAATGCACTATGAAATAAAATGTAAGGAGTGACATGGGAGATAAAAGTAAAAAACTCCATTCATATTATCCAGTTTAATGATTCTAATTCAATAACTTTATTAAACAATTAAATTTGTGTGTGTGTGTGTGTGTATGTGTGTGTGTGTGTGCACGTGCACACATACGCACCAATATATGCAGGTGTTCATTGTCATTTTATTACCTAATATGGAATCATTTATATACACATGTTCAAAGACATGATATAGAAGAAAATAAATTCTACCATTTTGGTTGGAATTTAGATCACTGGAAAAAAAGAAAAAAGGGAAATTGTGCCCAAATAATTATACTCAAACTCCTTTTCCTTTCAAAGTATAAATCAAAAAGAAAAAGCAGAAGGGAAAAAAAACACGCACACAAAAGCGTTATAAGTACAAGAATTCATTTGTTTCCTCTGAAATGTCAATGATACACCATATTGTATTAGCAGCATAAAGAAAAACATTAAACAAATAAAGTGATACTTAAAATAAAAGTGCAGCTGCTCTGAAAATTGTTAAAATCCCTCTTTCAGGCTGGCATCAAATGAAAGGACTGTGTTTGAGTTGTTAAATCTATTTGTATTTTCAGTCAAAATGCTGACAAGCTGCTAAAAAATCAACATGAATTTGAAACAGCTCTTAGAGGACAACATTTTCTTTTATGAATTATTTTCTTTGGATGCTTATGTTCACTAAATATCTCATTCAATTTGCTTTTCCTATGTGGTACTATGTGGGCTAATCATTTTACTGTTTGTCAAATTATTAGCCAACCTAAAATTGCTGTTGTAGCCAGCATATACTAACATGGTTTTGAATACCTTTTAGCAACTACCTTAGCTTTTAAATACCACTTTTATTGCCTACATTGCCAGAACTAGCCCTGTCTATACTAAGGATTGGGCAACACTGGAATACTCATTTCATAAAAAATTGAACAAGTTCTTCCTTCAGTCCACACTACAGGTGTCTGCTGGAATAGCTATGTTGATCACAGATGATCTGACGTTGCTAATCCTGTGGGAAGTAGCCCCAAATGAGAAAGCTTTTTGTATCACTAAAGCTTGTTATCCAGTTGATTTTTACTAGAGACACAGATGTGCTGGTATAGCTGCCTTGACACTAAGAGTACTTTTCCAGTACAGTATACCAGTGTGACACTCTTAGTACAGGTGAACCTGTAGTCTAGGCAGGGTGTTAAAGGACAATGAAATATGTTTCTCCATCATTAAAAACTAGGAAAGGTACAGTTAGTTGCTTGGGACCCTATTATTTTTTAGCAGTTGCAGCTTGCTGTAATATTTTGCAAAACATTACCAAAAACAATAGTTTCAAGAAGGAAGGAAAAAAACACCAAATCTTTCTCCAGAGGTAGCAACTGGTTCAAACTGGGAAAAATTCTTTTAGAAAGAAAAACCCACACGAGTCACATAGATCAAAAAACCCCAACAAGTATTTAGCTACACATTGTTAGCATCTGTTCTTTTCTTTTTCATCTGCTCTTTTATTTTATTTCTGTTTCTTACTTTGGTCTCACCAACCTCAACTAAAAAATTTAAAGATGTAAATCTTCTTATCCACCATTATACTAGGTAGCTTATAACTTCCATAGAGCTAGCCAAAAGGGGAGAAAAAGCACAGGAAAGAAAAATAATCCTTTTTACTACACTTTGCAAACATCCTGCCCTGAGTTCCTAATCACTTATTACCACCAGATTGCTTCTGTGTAGCACTGAAATTCCAAATTCTCGTAACATACATATTACTAAAATGGTTTGCTTGAGGAATAGAATGGATCATTGGTGATGTATAGGGGGTGCACATGGGTGCAGGTGCAGCCCCTGACCATGGCAGTGCACCCCCTGTGAAACAGCACCACCAACACTGCCAGTGGCATCTGCAGGTGGTCCGTGACCACCACTGGCCGCTGCCATCGTCAACATCTGCAAGTGGTTATCAACCGCTGGTCAGCGCTCGTCCCCCTCCTTCCACCGCCAACAGCGCTGAGGCTGCCTGCAGCAGTTTTCTACTTAGTGCCATCACACTCCTGCCACCGACAGTGACACTGCCACCTGTGGGAGCTTGCCATAACTCCCCAGCTTCTGGGGGCATGAGGCATTCATGGAATGGTTTGAGGCTGAATAGAAGATGAGTTTCAAATAGGGCAGGGCAGTGACAGGTGGAGTAGGACAAGGCTCCCAAGTAAGGAATCTTAATTTTTAAAAAGTGTATGTACATTTGAAATGTAGCAAAGCCTGAACTGACACTGAGTTCCTGTAATTTCATTTTTTTTCTATAATGGAGACCTCCCTCTGTAATGATACTTTTTAAGTAGGGGTGTCTCAGAATAAGAAAGAGGAAGATTAATTTGGACAAGGAAGATTTTGTTTCTACATTTCTGTCAACTACCAATTTAATCATGGTAGGTGAAAGGAATTGAAATAAAATCCTCAATCATAAAATATCTACTCCTCTTCATCATGTACATGCATGCATCCTCCTCTTAATTATCCTTATCCCTCTATGAAAATGGATTACCTCTCACACTCTAAGCATGTTCCCACAAGCACGCATGTGTGGTTTGTGGCACAGCAGACCCATCTGCAGCACTGCAAACTGCATGCAATACTTATGCAGGTGTTTACCACACTGCTAATTTGCAGCGCAGTGGATTATTTTGACAGTGAGAGATCCTGGTGTCAAAAAAACCTGCCCCAGAAAAAAGCAAGGTGGTGCAAGTGGCAACAGAGTGCATTGCCTGAAACCAGAGCCTGGCCAGCTAGAACCATACTCCAGCTGCCAACCAATCTCCACATACCTAGATCACTATTGCTGGAGCCCCATGAGGTGCCCAGGACTCCAGGTAAGGCTGCTGGGTCCAGTCCAGGTGCTGGCCTTAGACTCCCCTACTGCACCCAGGGCAACTTGGCAGATGCCAAATAGCATGTGCAGGGGCATTCCCCAGGGCCAACTATCAGCAGCACAAAAGCAGACATGCCATTTCTTTGCATCTTTACCTTTCCTTCTTCCTCAACAACTCTTGCCCTATTTGCCTTGGATTCTCCTGAAGTTGGTCACATCCAAGGAGTTTCCAATGAAACATTTATGCTCAATGATATGGCACTTTTCAACCCTCTCAACTGCTTAGTTTCTCAAACTACAGGGTAGGTTATTAACCTCAGAAAGCTACTTGTATTCCCCCAAAAAGTGTTTCTTTCTTTGTTATTACTAACATAACTACACTTTTAAGACTATGGCTTATTTACTCACAATATCATATTCTATGTCACTTAATATTAAACAACATGTTGAGTCCAGTTGAAGCAAGCAGCAAATGCATACCTTCTCTTTTGATCTGATTAAGGCAGAAAAGTGCCTTAACACCAAAGGTCCATCTAAGCTGTAAGTGAAGTTAACATTTTCAAATGCAATCATCCCTTGAGCTGGCCATTCAGGTGGTGGGTGCCTACTGGACTCCCAAGAAGCTTCTTTTTCAAGATCTGTGTATTCCATTACTCTTTCTACTGATATCATCTAGAAAGTCATAAAAGCGACAGACTCCTGTTTATTTATAATCTTGAATACTATTTTGATTATAACATTGCATGCAAAATGATCATAGAACTTTTCTTTCAAACACAGATTCGGCAAAGAAGAGATCTTGGCAATGTCCTGTATTTATGAAATACAAATAAAAAAAGTGGAAGGGTTTGCCTTTTCCTCCTAACATAGGTTCCAATCCAGCATAATATTTAAGTGTATACGTATTTTTAGCACCTGATTTGATTTGCTCTTCAAACTCATTATTAGTGAATTTCACTAATTCACACAAAAATATTTGGCAGTCTCTCCTCACTCCTCAGGTAAGTGTTATCAGTGTTATTAACTGATGTTTGGAAAGTGCTTTGAAAATGCAAATGTGCTATACAGTATAAA
Organism: Caiman crocodilus; assembly: GCA_030014935.1. Classification (NCBI taxonomy): domain Eukaryota; kingdom Metazoa; phylum Chordata; order Crocodylia; family Alligatoridae; genus Caiman; species Caiman crocodilus. The sequence goes on along the minus strand of JAGPOW010003316.1, from coordinate 107,600,903 downwards.
TATAACACAAGACTATTATTAGCAGTATTTATTGCTACATAAGGATGTGTTACTTTTTATCTAATATACTAGGTGTATATACTGCACTATGTTGCTACAAATCTTAATTACAAGTAAATTTGAATTGTCACTGTAAATGAAAAAGTCAATTTTTTCTGATGCAATGTGTTCTCTTTACAGTATTTGTTTGCTTCCATGTTAATTTTAAAAGCCTACTATCCATCATATATTTTCCTCATATATAGCATAAATTGTTTTAGGATGTTCTACTACATATATTTGGGAAACACCAAAAATCAACTTATTTTATATTGCAAAGTAGTGAATTCAATAAAATATTAATACTTTTTAAATATTCATCAACTCTAAACAAATTAACAGGCATAAGCTTTTAGGCATAAGTGATAGGGTCCTAAAAATTCCATTAATCCTAATGCAAAAATAACATTTCTAATGTATATTATGTCACTTAACAGCAAAGAGATTTGATTTGAAGAGACTAAAAGGAAATAAATGTTACCAGATTTTCAACTTCAGCACTTTGTCTAACACCCCACTGGAACATTCCCATGAGAGTGATTGCATAGGACAATGCCAAACCAACTTGTCCTGCATCCAGAGCTGGAGCATAAATTAAAAATAAAACACAAAGAAGAATTTATAGAACAACACAAAACTCGAGTAAGCTCCTCTCTGAAACTAATGTATGATTGAAGTGGTAGGGACAGACTACTTTCTCTCACCTCAGTTTTATACTTGTATAAACAAAAGTGCCAAATAAAAATACCATGACAAATATTTTCTTAAGTTTTCAAAAATCTGTTAGAGAAAATAGTCTTCATTCACTACTCAGACCCCTGGTCTGAATTAAGATGGGTAGACAGAGGGGTTGTTCATCTTAAAATAGCCCCTAGTTCTAGGGGAGGAGGAAACTGACCCCGGCACTCTGTCAAACTCCCTATGGAGCTGCTAGCCCCACAATCTGCCTGCCCACCATGACTTACTTCAATCGGGTTCCCGGGACCAGTGAATACTGGTCAAACAGTGCCAAGAGTAATTTATGGGATCGGGAGTAGTTTGGCCACATTGGAGGGATGGCGGGGTGGAAAGCTAGGGGGCCAGGGTGGTTTTTAGAGCCACTTTAATTAGAAAGTGTCCCCTACCCCGGAGCATGTGTAAAGAAGCCCTTTTCTCCTTATCCTGAGCTGAGAGGAGACTCAGGACATGGTTTTAAGTGCTCTTTATTCCAATCTAGCAACTTCAATTCTAGCAGGAAATCTTCACTGTGATACAACGTACATAATTTCATTATACAAATAATATAGCCTATATATATATTTTTTATAATGCATTCAATATACTATATAATATATAAAACATATCATTACAATATATTATCTAATACAGAATCAGAGAATTGTATAAAATTAGGGTTGGAAGGGACCTCAGGGCATCATCTAGACTAGTGCTAATCAACCCATGGGTCACAACCCAAAAGTGGGTTGCAAGAATATTTCAAAGGGTCATTAGTAAGTACCAGTAAAAATTGCAAAAGTGTAGGTTTCCCGTTTCAGGCTGGCAGCATTCCAGCCTCCAAGGTGCCGCTTGGAGCATGATCATCACACAGCCAGGAAGGGTTGTGGGAGCAGCCTGAGAAGCCAGATGCAGATAAGTGCACACTGAGTGGGGGTTGGAGGGCCAGGGCTTGGGGCTTGGGGGCGGGAGGGAGTCGTATATACATGAGTGCATGCATGTGTGTGTGTGGGGGGAGGGCATGGGTGTGTGGCGAGGGGTGGGTGCCTGCTAACACTGGGGGAAGATGGCCAGGCACCAAGGCTGCAGCAGGGCAGGAAGACAGGGGGAAAGCACCTGCCCCTTCAATGGGGGAAGGGACAGGGGAGAGCTGCATGGCTAGACTGGCTACATTAGGACTGGTGCTTGTGTTCATAGGGCCAGGGCAGCTGGGAGACGCTGCTTGGAAGGTGGGAGGGGCTGCGACCAGGCTGCCTGGCATGGTGCATGCCAGCCCAGGGCAGATGTGCCACAGGCCTCCCCTTCCCCTCTTCCTTTCAGCCCATTCCAGGCCTACTCACTCTGCTGCCACCTGTATGAGCCAGAGCTACTGCAGCCATCATGTTATGGCCCAAGTGGGACGGGGGTAGCTAGAGGTCCCCTTCAGCAGGGCTGAGGGGGCAGAAGGCTGCAGGTTAGGAGTGAGGGGTCCTGCATGGCCTGGGAGGCCAGGGGACTGTGGCTCCGTTACCAACAGGGTCAGAAGGGTATGGGTCAGGACAAGCTATCTATCCTGGCAAATGGGTACTGGTATGAAAAAGGCTGAGAACCACTGACCTAGTCCAACCCTCTGCCCAAACAAGACTGTTTGCATCTATATCATCCTAGCTAAGAATGTGTCTACCAAGGACAAGATTTCCTAATTTTCTAATGTGTAATATGGATTATGTATATAAAAATGTATCTAAAGGAAAACCAAAGGAAAGAAAACAGGAAATTAACACTAATCTACACGTCCAAGTTAATTCTGTCCTTTTTTTTAGTAATCATCCAGTTTTGAAGTTAATATATCTACCTCAATTACATGTAGGATAATGATTAAAATAATGACTGCATGAGCATGACAACGAACAGATAAATTATTACAGAGCAATTTCCATTCTGGGATAGACCTCTTGTACTGATCCAAGCCACTTGAGCTGCATCTGTCAACCTACAGCTAGATTTAAATAATGTAGACAAGATATCATTTTTCTTTTGGAAGAAGTGATAAGTCTGAATCATCTTCAGGATTTATTCATTTTTTAAAGAGATGCAGTCCAACCCTCTGATCAGGATCTAGAAAGAAAAACTTAACTGCAATCCTTAAACTAGTAGAAGAAGCAATCTTTGAAAATGAGTTAGACATTGCTATAAATATTAATTACAGTGTAAACATTTCTAACACGTATACTTACTCTTTGCAAGAAGCAGGGAACCGAAGGCAACCACTATAACAAAGATGGCACAGATGGCATCCAAACGCACAGCAAACCATCGTGAGGTTGTCAAAAATAGAAACCAAGCCTCTAAAGAGTGTTGTAGAAGTCATAAAGAACAACGAGTTACAGGAGATACAAGTTCCATGGCAAATCCCACAAAATTCAGCAAATCACATTCTTGGAGACTAGGGGGGCCAGGACTGGGGGCAGGAGGCAGGGGCAGTGACCCTGGTGATAAACATGCTTTGCTTTGCTAGAGAAGGCTGACCAGTCTTCAGATATTAATCTTTGTACTGCTCAACACAGCTGAAGTTAACATATTTAATAGTAATGAGTGCAGAAAGAAAAGGACCAAAATCTACTAATGTCAATGGAAAAATATTCTCATGGACTTTAGAAGACTTCAGGTGAGGGGAGAGCTAGGTAATGAAAAATACTACAGCTTTTCTTTCACTTAATTTTCAGATAAAATGTGTTACATTTGTTCAACTTAGTTGAACATTTATAACACAAAAATGGAATTTAGTATAAGGCTGAAGAAAAAAAACAGTATAAAAACAGTGATAGAAACTGAAGCACTCAAAGACAGGGCCAGTTACTACAGCATCTGATGAAGTGAGCTCTGATGAAGTTTATGCATCTCTGATTTAGTAAGTCTATAAGATACATCTATACCCTGCCTTCTTCCAGGAACAGAGGTTATAGATGTAAAAATTAAAATTTCACAGTAGGGTATCATGTGGTAAAGTGGGGTTATTCAAACAAAATGCAATTTAATACAGTCCAACGCACTAATGATATACATGCAGATAGGGGTACCATACTCAGGAATGTGATGACTCTTAAAAGAACTCAGGAGTCAAAGGATATGCAACTGAACATGAGGTCTCAGTGTGAAGCCATGACACAAGGGCTAATCCAATCATTGTTTACACAGCGGAGTTTTTATGCATAATCTCACTATTATGCTTGTTCTTAGGTACACTAGAATATGCTTCCCGATTACTTGCTTTGCTTACGCAGACTGATTCTTAGACTAGCAGCCTTGCAGATTCTGACTGGTCGGTCTACAGCAGACTCTAGGACAGAAACAGCTGAAAGACCATAAGGAGTCAGATCCACTGGGGAAGAAAATGAACTACAAAATGGGGCTTTAGAGGAGCTGGAATCTTTATTGGGTCTACCACCCACAGCTGCCACAGTAAACATGAAATATCTGCACAGAAATTTGAAAAGCTGCTTTGATGCTGACACTATTTTCCTGGAACATAGGAGTAAGAAAAGCAGTGGGCTGAGGTCCTCAAATCAAGACACAATTTCACCTGGGGGTGGGATCAGGGAATCATGAGATTCCATGCTTTTTGACAGCTCAGGTTAGGTGATCAAACAGTAAATGTGGGTCTTAGATTTTATTAATTAAAAAATGATAGGTAAAGTGTTTTAGGGTATAGTTACATACCTTAAGGCAGATAAAAGTTGAACATCTTATCTAACAATCATAAGATATTAATTCTTTTTCCTTATTCACCTGTAAATTATTCAAATTCCTACAAGAGATATTTACAGGAACTTGAATAATTTACTAAAAGGTCAGTAACCTTTCCTGTTACTTAGTTTAGTTAATTTCATTGCTAAAGGTCATGATATAAATCTAATTCAGATTATTTTTTTTTTATTACAAAGTATTAATATTATAGCCAAGATTACTTTAATCAAATTAATAACTGTAATCAAATCAGTATTTATATGGCAAGGAACTATGAAAATTTTTCAAAGAATTCAAAACTTATTTACTGATTTGAAACTGTTTAAAAGCACATATTTATTTTATAAAGCATATCTAATAATAATGATCATAAAGTGAAAATTGTTTTTCTCCCCAAAATGGTATATAGTGAAGGAAAAAGGATTCCCTAAATATGTTAGGCATAGTTTAAAATGTTTATTTTATAAATGATTAAAAACACAAGCTTGGGTATCTCAAATTGTAATACAGACTAAAATAAATTATCAAACTAGGGACAATAATAATAGGAAGATTTTGCCCTAGAGAGACACATGCACAATTCCTATCAAATTAAATGTAAGTGGAATATGTGCATCTGGGGGCAGAAGATATATCCCTCCTACAGAGCTAAGAACTTGGTTGTTCATGTTGATTCATTACAAACCTGAGTGAAGATCTTGGTGAGCATCAAATACATTTTGAAACCTTTGCTCTGCCTTTAAAGCCCTAATAGTCCAAAGTCCCTGGAGAGAGGATGACAGGTGGGAAAATACTGGACTTCGAGCTGCAAAGTGAAAAAGGAGAATCCCACTTTAGCTGAAGGGCAGTATTTAATTTTTTATGTTTGTGCTAGAATAATCTCTAATCCTACTACTTCTGTGTACTTGCCGATGCAAGCTACTTTGTTGAATCTTTACAGTAAATATATAGTATCTTTAATTAAAATTCCTGTTACTCACTACAACTATTTGGATATGAGTGAAAATTAATTCACACACAATTTTCAAGTATTTAAGTTCAAAATTTTCCTGTTTTGTGTCTTTTATTACTCAGATGATATCTTTGTTAATTATGAGGCTAGGTCACAAACAATTCTAATATAATAAAAGGCTTAGTCTGTCTGTCTCTGTCTGTCTGTCTGTTCATAATGCTTCTGGTCAACTGTGCCTGAGCTGCTGAAAGGACAGGAGGTGATTGGCTTGGTGGACTGGGCTTGGCAAGCCCAAGTTTGCCCCACTGCCAGGGAAGTTTGGCAGTGGAGAACATGCCTGAGCAACAGGGCTTCCCCCCCTGCCTCAGGGTGAAGGGTGGGGATCACAGTGGCAGTACCCCCCAGAACAGTCGGCAGGGAGGAGGAGGTGGTGGGCAGGGAAGGACGGAGGGAGCAGGGAGACAGGTGGTCACAAGCCAGGCAGACCTGAAGCGGTGGGGGAGTGAGGGAGGCAAGAGCAGGGTCAGACCTGAAGTGGTGGGGGGAAGCAGCAGGGCTGGACCTGAAGTGGTGGTGGTGGGGTAGAGCAGAGCTGGCTAAGGAGTGGCATGGGGGTGAGTGGAAAGGGGTGTAGGGCCAGGCTCAGGGCTCCATCCCCTCCAGCCCCCCACCATCATTCTTGATGGGCAATTTGCTAGTTCTAACATAGTAAAAGGCTTGGGGGAGGAGCAGGGTGGACCCAAAGCAGCAGGGAGGGGGGTGGAGCAGGGTCAGACCTGAGACGGCATGGGGTGGGGAGTGGGGGGAGCAGGGTTGAACCCAGTGCAGGGCAAGGGGAACGGAATTGGACCCAAAGTGCTGGGAGGGGGTGGGAGGCAGACAGGGGCCGGACATTCAGCTCTGTCCCCACCGCCCCCCGCATCATTCTTGATGAATCATTTGCTAGTGATACTATATGTAGCTAGCTAACTAAGTGTGGGATTCAGCAAAGCAGTTAAGCATGTCCTTAATTTTATTCAGTGTGCAGCCCAAGTAAAAATTCCCCGAGTATTAGCCCTGGGGTGAAACAGGAGTTAAGCAAGTACCTACAAATTTTGAATTTTTTTTTGCTGAGATCCAAGACAATAGGAACAAAAGATAAAATCTTGATCAACGGATAGTGTACAGAATTTTAGCATTCCATGAAATAAAAAGTAGTTCAAACTTAAACCAGTTTTATACAAGCTACATACTTGTGGATTCCAGGCGTTTAATATCCCTCGATGTGGCTAAGAAATATCGACGGAGAAAAGTGAAAAGAATAAAAAGTGGAACTAAAGGGATGAGTATCCAAGGAATCACCGCCATTGCCACACCCACCACACCAAAAATCTGTAGGAGAGTCTGCAACAACAAAGGGGGAAAAGTAAAATTCCATATCAAATAGAATTGTACTTAAAATAATCGCAAAGTGCAACTGGATAGTGAGACGTAAGAATTACCATCAACTAATACTAACAACTCTTACATTATTTAGATCACATTTGTTTTCAAACTATAAGAAGACTGATAGAACAGTTTATTCTATATTCTGCCTTAATTGTACTAGCCTGCTTTGTTTGCTATTCTGATGCGAGTGAATGTGAGAGAGGCCAGAAAAGATGTTCTTAAGAACCATTTAGTGCAACTATTTATTAAATGCTTGTCTATAAGGGCAAAGGACAGGACTAAATGGTTCGGGAGTCCCTGAAGTCACGTTTTTAAATTTATGCCAGCACCACTGTCAGACCCCTTTGTAAATCATCAGGAAAAGCAGCAAGATAGAAAAGTTAGCATAGAGCAGCTCACATTTCATTTGTACTCTGACACTAATGGGTGATGAACTCAGTAAAAGGACTCCAAAACCATTCTCTTCCAAAATGCACTTAACTTCTCTGCTCTTCCATATCTGCCAGCTGTCTTAAGTTTAGACAGGGCTAAAGAGTCTCACCATGCCCACACTGGCCTTCCACAAGAATGACAATATCTGAAAAACATCCCCCACTCCACATTTCTTATGCCCGAATTTGCAAGCTTCTTACCCTCCCCACTTCCCCTAACTCCTAGACAGTTAGACTAGAGGCCTCTGCAGGACATCTGCTGGACACTATCAGTCAGACACGTAAAAGGAAGCACAGAAAGCTACTCAAGGAATGAATTAGGAGGTCATCTGAACTTTTAACAAAAGTAATAATAAATCCACACTGGAGCTTTAGCAATGACAATCTACAATATTTTGCAAACTGCCCCGGGGATAGGAGCAGCACTATTGAGATTGAGCTCATATAACAATTTCTTACAACAATGAAAATAAGGGGAAGGAAAAGATTGTTAAGATGACTAAAGTAAAAATCTGACACCACCTTTGGATGGAATTTCAGATGAGCCAGCACCACCTTATCATTACAAAATTTATGATAGGGTGGATCAGTCATGTGTGCTTTTTTGGAAAAACAAAACCTGCATATAAATTAACTCTTAATGAGGTAGTCTGAAAGCCAGACAACTGCTTTTAGATTATAATCAAGTAGTTATTGTATAAGGCAAGTGAAAGGTTCTAATTACTTAGTTTCACAACTGACAACTAACCGCTTTGGTTAAAGACATCATGAACTTCTAGTAGACCCCGTGAAAGAAGGTAGGAGAACGTGAGATAACATTTTAGATAAAACTAATAGGCTGATTATTATCTTCTCAAAAGTCTAGCTAAGTGCTACTAAGATTCACAGTTTGTGGGCATTTACAGAAGTTACCTTTTCTGCAAAATAAGGCCCCCAAAAGTGCTCTACAGTGGTAATGTAACAAACATTCATGACTGCAGAGCAGGTTCTATTTCCCCCACTCTGCCCAAGCTCCAGGCGTGGCAGCCTCTGCCACTGTCAAGACCTTACATGGGGGGAAGAAGGAAGCCCCCCTTTACCATGTGCTCCCCTCAGCTAGCTCACTGCAGAGTTCGGGGGAGCCATGCATATGCTGTGGGCAGCTCCCTTCACTCCTTCTCCCCACCCCATGAGCATCTTGACAGAATCAACCTCCTGGCTGCCATGCTGGAGCTGGAGTGGGGGGGGTGGGAACAGAACCCTCCCTGCCACCTCACAGGCCCAGCCTCGCCCCCCACAAAAGCCCAGCGGGGGTAGCCAGACTAGGTCTGCATGGGGGCGAGGGAGGCTGCTGGAACACTCCCACCTGCTGGCCTGGGCCAGTGAAGGTGGGCTCTGAGCCCCGTCATCCAACGGGGAACCAGCAGTGGATTCAGTGGAGGCCTAAGTCATGGTGCTTTGTGTACAGCATCATGAAGTAGAGTGCCCCCCAAGCAGACTGCCTGCACTTGTGTATATACCCTGAGTAGTTCTTCTAAACCAGGGGTACTCAATTTATGGCCTGCAGGCCAGATCCATCACATGGGGCTGATCAGAGGGCCATAAAATTTGCCAGCTGGGAATAGTGCCAGTATTAATTGCAGCTTGTTATGGGAATTAACACTGCCTCCACTTCTGTATCGCCAAATTTCTGGAACCTTGGGGAACCCTACATGCAGGAACTGCCCTGTGTGGATGATCCTGCAATGCTGTTCAAACTGATTAGTGCTGTTTCTCCAAGAGTTTGCCAAAAGCCTATTCCCAGGGGGTAAAAAAGTGGTTTTAAGGTGAGAATATAATCCTTCCCAACTGCAGTCATCTCAGAGAGGTGTAAAATATAAAACAAAAATTGGAATGTTTGAATATTGATATTATTGTGCACAATGACATTCTTTCCCCATTATTTTTAAACAACAAGCCAAAAAACTAAATGTAAAATCCTAAGGAAGTGTAAAGTTGGGATTGAATATTTAAAACTGCAAAATTGCAAATGAGAAAATTATAATTTAAATTAACACAACTGTGTCATCCATGTGCATCTAAAGCCTGATCCTCCACACCCAGGGAATTCCTGGGGCATGCAGGATCAAGCCCTAAAACGTAGGAGCATCTGCCCATGTTTTACTGTTTACAGAGATATGCTCCAAGTCAGAATCCCTGAGCATATGTCTGCAAGTGGGGATCCCCAGGATCCCCTTGTTTGCAGAGGCACTCCCAAAGGAACAGGGGTCCAACCCTGCAGGACAATAGACAATATCTGTCTTTATTCCATCTATCCTCTAGAAGGCTCTTCTGTTGTTTTGATGCCATGCATTCAACTGAATGTACCCTTTTGACACCAAATGTTAGATGCGTTTTTAATTTAAACACTATTTTCCCCAATACTGTTTGTTGTTTATCCATCCATTCCTTTAGTGAGGATTAGCTCAGCACAGTATGTCCTGAGCTTCACTCATTTATCTTTAACCATGGCTTATCTTTCAGTGTTGATGTAACTTTCTGGCACCACACTGATTGTGCACCTGCATCCTACTTAAAGCGAATAAACACCCACTTCCTTTGAGGATGACACTGCACTCAGCTGGGACTACAATTTTTGTCTACTAGTCCAACACCGAGTTCCTCTGAGCTACTTGTTTTCTTTGCTGTACTACACACTCTCCTGGTACTTGCAACCTCTTGCAAAGTGATGGAATCCACTGCTTTTTGCCAAATGTTGGCCATGGTCTTAGCTTACGTAATAAAGTGAATAAAGCTGTATATGATACTGGCTGCATCTTTGATTTCTGCAAGCCTCTATGGCAAGTATCAGAGTCCATCCTCCATAACCTAATGTTACTCCTTTTGCCAATTCTAGGTGCCCAGTCAAGGATTAATTCTCTCTCTCACTCCTCGTATGTTTCATTACTCCTCAAATTTGTGAGAGAATTTCACGATTATTTTTCAGTAATCAAGCAGAGGAGGAAACTATTTTAAAAAGTGCCTCAAATCTATCATTTTTTTTATGACATTTCCAAGAAAATTCAGAAACACCCTCAGGAACAGGAAAAGAATTTAGAGCCCTCCCTTCAAAACATCTTCTCACTTTCCGGAGTCACAGAATCAAGCTCTTTCTGACTTCTTTCCCCCCTAACGCCATGACTATTTCAATGTTGATAGTCCGGTGGAACAGCTCCAGCAAAAGGTGATCTTGGCCCTCCTTAACCTGTGGCCTGGTTCTTAGGAAGTGAGAGAGAAGATTTAAACCAATTCTGGGTTTCTTGCTTCCTGGGCAAGTACCCTACACATTAGGGCAGGGGCTGGCAAACCAATGGCCTACATGGCCTGATTCAGCCCAGCAAACAATTTCATTCATCTTACTAAGCCCAGATATTAGTGGCAATTCAGCAACAGGGAAATTCTGTGAAGGTTAGCAAAAGCAATTTGGAGCCAGGGAAAAGCAGCAGCAGTCAGGTTACAAGCAAGAAATTTTACATCCTTTTTCAATCTTAGAGGGCACATCCAGATGAGCACACACGTGCATTTCCCCAGGAACAAACAGCAGAGGTATATAGTTGTGCCACTGCTACTCGTACCCAGGGAATGCCTGTGCATGCACGCTCTAGCACATGACAAGCAGAGATGTGGAGCAGAACATTTTCAAGTGCTTTATTTTTCCATGGGAAATTTTCAATTTCTAAAAATTCACTGTTTCATAAAATTAATTAGTAACAATGAATGGATGCCAATACAATATTAGGCAAGCTTGACAGTTTCAAAGTTGTAAGTAATGTTTTTCAGATAATTATCCCTAGGAAGTGTGTGAGAGAGTACATACATTTTATTGATTTGTAAACAGGAGGGTAAATACACTCACATAATAATCCAAATTAAAAATCAAGTTATCAAGTTACTATTCACCTAATTAAATGTGCAGATCAAATGAAAACCAAAAGCTAAAATTCTTATTTCATCTCAGACTGCAAGTGAAAGCAAAACCAAACTAAACCTGTGATTAATTTTTGTTTCACTTTCAGTTCAGCAAGTGTACAGAGCAGTGTCTTGTTTCTTTCCTTGAGTTGGGGGAAGTTGGAAGTGTTTGTATACAATCTGTTAGTTTTTCATGCTTTTGGTTTGAAGTAGTCATAATGACCAATCAGAAAAAAAACTAGTGTGTGGCATCATTATAGTGAAGTTCAAGCCACTGAAGAAAGGAAGTTGGTAGATGTAAATATTGTGGGTAGGAGTATGCTAACAATGCAACAAGAATGAAGAAACATTTAAAAACATGTAGAAACTGTCCTGAAAGAGCAGAAGCCATATACAGAAAGCTAATACAATGAAGTGGTGGAGCAACATCATCTAAGAAAAGTCTACGTCAGGATTCCTATGTAAGTAAACAAATTAATATGTATAACAACACACAGTACACACTAGCATCTATATTGTTTTGCAACATTATGATTTTAAAAGTTGTTAATGCAACTCTGGACTTTTATTTATTTATTTAAAATATTTGTATCCTGTTTTTCTGCTTGCACTAAGCACCCCAAGTGACTTAAGCTTAACAATATATTTTTTACATTACATACTAGATAAATAGTTAACTATTTCAACTCAACAGAGCGAGCTTAGTCCTCTAGCTGATGGCAGAGGCCAGACTATACTTCTCTTTGGCTCTGCAGCCCCAGGACAACTGAGCAGCAAGTTGAGCAGCAGAGTGTTCTTTCTGGCAGGGAGGGGGGAAGCAAGCACCCTGACACTTCTCCTTCTGATGGATGAGGCCGGACTAGAATAGGCTAAAATAAAAATATTTCCCCCCTTTTGTTGCAGGAACTTGGTAGCTCAAGTGAAATAGCAGATTTGCAAAAAGTGGAAAATGAAAATGGTGAGCTGCCAGATCTGGGAAAGAAGCAACAGGATCCTCACTTTCAAGATCACTGTCACCAGATATGCGATCCACCATGAGTAGCTGTTCAAGACAGTCAAACTTTTAATCAAGCTTTACGGACAAAATATCAAAAGAAGATCAAGAAAAAGCAGATGAGAAATTAGCTCAAAATATATTTGCAAGTGGTATACCTCTTACAAGCTGATTTGTCCATCATACAAGTTACTGTCACGTTATCGCTTATCACATTCCCTCTTAGATAGAAAGTATGACAGAGTTCAAGCAATGGTTATTCAAAGAATTGGTCAAGCAGAATCTCTGACTCTGATGTCAGATGGATGGACTGATATACAAGGAAATCCTTTATTGAACATTATATTAGCAATACCTGAACCAACATTCCTGAATGCAATTGCTACCAAAACCTTCTTGTCATACAGGTGAATACAAATTACTGAGTGAAGAGATTGAAAGTGCAGGTCCCTCCAGGGTACAAGCCACCCTTGTAACTCATAAGGCAAGAAACATGAAAGCTGCATGGCAAATATTAAAGGAAAAGTATCCTCATTTAATAGTATTTGGCTGTCTTGCTCATGCATTGAGTCTTCTGGCAAAGGACAAAGTAAGTGTGAATAGAATTAAGACAATATTGGCAAACTGCAACGTGATTGTCAAAGTATTCAAAAATCATCATTTTGCTATTCAGACTTTGAAGAAATTACAGAAAAAGAAGCAAGGGAAGGAAAGTGCACTTTTATTGCCAGGAAAACCTAGATGGGGCTTGGCTACAGGGTGTTTACATAGTTTGTTGTGCACAAAGAACAGTTTGAAGTGTGCTTCAAGTTAATCATGGGATTATTCCCGTGAAGATTCGGAAGCAGATTTTCAACAACAATGTATTCTGGGTTTGAGTTCAAGGAGCATTCAATTTGCTACTACTAGTTTTAGTAGCTATCAAGAAACTTGAAGGAAATACATCAAGCCTTTCAAATATTCCAGAGATATTCAGACAACTGAATGAAAATCTAATTGAGCTTTTGCCTTTTTTACCTCTATCCAAAAAAAGATGTAAAACAAATGTTTAATAAGAGATCTGAGTTTTGCTCTCATTGGGCGCATCCACACATGAAAGCACATGAGCTTGCAGCAGCTCAAATAGAAGCAGTGAAAATTTGAGCCAGGGCTTTTTGCCTCAGCGCATGTTATTGGACATGCACTTTGTTGTGGAGCAAATTGTGCCACTGGGGGCAAAATAACCCTGCCTGGCTTCTCCCGGATCTTCTGCCAGGGGGAGCTAGAGCCCAGGGCCAGTACCTGTGCTGTCCCCAGCAGTATAAAAAGCTGCCCTGTCCAGGCCCCAGCAGTATAAAAAGCCACCCTGGCTTAGGGCTACTAGCTCCCAGGAGCTTCTGCGGCCCAGCCAATTGGAATATGTCAACACGACCCCTTGTGCCAGCTGGACTGCTGCAGCAGCCCTGAGAGTTCCCTGCACACTCTACCCACTGCAGCAGTCTGGCTGTGGGGGCTGCTGCCTGGCTGTGACCTGCTGTGAACCTGCCAGACTTGGATAGGGACTGCAGAGCCAATAGAGGCATCTGCTCCTCTGGGCCAGCTGCCAGTAGACCGAGGTTCCAGGGTTGACCTTTGTGCAGCAGTACTGCCATTTGTGCCCACTTCCTCGCCATCTGGGCAGCTATCACCCAGAAGAGGTTCTGGGTGTAGTGGCCTGCTTTGAACTGTCAAAGCATGTCCTCATGGCCCCATTTGGCCAGGAGGTCAGCCACAGCCAGATGGGTCCAAGATGCCAGCTCTGAGCAGGCAGGGTCCTGCCACTGGCCTCCTTACCAGGAATTCTGGTGTTCGCTATTAGAAAACTGAAAAATTCCTGACAAAAAAAAAAAAAAAATCCCCAAAATCTCTAAAATACTCCCAAATCCATGTTCCTCCACAAGTAAAACAAAAGACCACTATAAAGAGAGAGAGAGAAAAACATAGACAGCAATCAGTTGGACAATGTTTTATTGATATATCTACAGTGTTAAAGCAAGTCTCTTATCATAATAATAAAGTTAACTCTAAATACAGGTTTCATGAACACATATTTTGCTGCCCTCCCACAGGACGATGGCCCCCCACACAAGGGGTTGGTCCACCGAACAAGGGCTATGCCCCCCCCCAACATGGGATTCAGCCCCCACACAAGGGGTTTGGCACTTTCACAATGGGTTCAGCCCCCCAAAAGGGGCCAAATGGCCCCTGCAGGGGCTACCACCCCCCTGCAAGGCCTACATGTCTCACCCCAGCACTCCAATTGCTGCCCCACCTGGGGCCATCAGGGGTCCCCCCCCACAGTTCCTTTCCCCCTCCTCCAGCCCCCCCAACTCCTTACTCAATGGCACCGGAGCACCAGGGCAAGGGGCAACTACAGAGATACTCTGGCAGCCAGAACATCTCCATGGAGGACCCAGCCTTTGGTTGCCCTGCTTTTTTATACTTTGGTTTTTTTAGACTCCTGGATATCCAGGAGAAAAAAAAAAAAAAAAATTTTGTTCCTGCACATGCCTGTTGCCCTGCCTCAAAGGGGTTTG
>JAGPOW010003316.1:107555005-107586037 GCA_030014935.1 Caiman crocodilus | reverse complement strand
GGGGGAGGGGGCACGTGTGCACTCATGTGGATGTGTCCATCCAGTTCATCTGGCAGCAAACCTTTTGGATCCTCAACATGGAGGACAACATTTATCAAAAGATAAATTATATACTGCTCTCAATACAATTATGGAAGTAAGAATATCCCCAACATCGATGAAATTGCCGTGATGACAGACATTGCCAAGTACTGCGCAAAAGAAAAACTTTGGAGCAAGGACATTATTTGGCAGGCAGCAAACAATAGGTTTCCTCTCACATGGTGGAAGGGATTCTGCCATACCCAACTGCTGTCCAAGATTGCTCTAAGAATCCTAAGCATTTCACTAACAGCAAATTCTTGTGAAAGGAACTCGAAGGCTTTCAGCTCAATCAAGACAAAAAGGAGGAATAGATTAACAAACGAATGCAAAATCTCTTGCTTCTAGAGAATCAGTCAGAAGCACAATTAGTGAAGAAGATGCAGCACAATAATACATTGCCTTTGCCCAGAGACTCACTTGTAAAACTATCCTTAGCGAAAGAGAACGTGGTTCAAGTAGTTCTGAATCAGATTTGCCTCAATCTGATTCTGGAATGGAACTAATAGTTAGTGCAAACAATTCTACAGATAGTGACAATGGAACTGGAGGTGCCACAGTGACCTCAGATGGAAGACAATTAAGCTCTGTTGATGTAGATGGATAGTATATCATGCACAGTTCTTTCAGTGTGCTAAAATTAGTGTGTCAACAGTTTTCACTGCCTTCATTTTTTTCTTCAATTTAAACAAGCAATGTAAGTACATGCTACTGTGTACTGTCTTTACATTTTTACAAGTAATTCAATTAAAATAATTTATTTCCACATAAAGTTTTGAATTTGTTTGAATATAACATTTAAACCACATTAAGTGTGCTGTATTTAGTTTTTTTCCTAATCAAATATTTCAGTTCAAATACTTGTGGCTATTGGGACATAAAATTAACATGGGGTACTTTTTTAGTTTTCTTTACTAAATATAAGCCAAATAAACATACTAAATCAGATGACATTCTATTTAGGGTATTGGACAATTTTTCTGGAAAATTTTTCTGGAAAGCCTATATCTCTGTTGGCAAGTTGCCCTGGGTGGGGTAGGAGAGGCTGAGGCCAGCACCTGGGCTAACCCCAGCAGCCTTACCTGGGATCCCAGGGGCTGCCCAGGGCTCCAGTGGCAGCAATCCAGCAGCAGGGAGCCTGGCCAGCAGCTGAAGAGTGGCTCTAGCCAGCCAGGCTCCAGTTTTGGGCGAGATACACTGCCGCCAGATGCACTACCCCAGTTTTTTCTAGCACAGACTTTTTTGACATTGGGATCTCCCAATGTCAACATCCCACCCTCTGAGCTGCAAATTAGCAACACAGGAAACAGCTGCACATGCACCATGTGCTGTGCCATAGACAGGTCTGTAGCGCCACACACAGCATGTGCATGCTCAGCTGGATGCGCACAGAAAGGCTGCATTTTGTTTAGTACTAAACTGATCCACACTGCAGCTATTATTCTTGTATCCAAGAAGGACAAACTCTCTTTGGACTCCTGAGTATGCTCGTTAGTTTTCTGCAGCGTTCCCTCATCCAGCACTGTATCAGTTTCAGATCTCATGAAAAAAGGAAGAAAAACTCTTATATATGCATGAGATGCATACATAACCCTAGCAGCATATTTGTATGAAATACCAGCTTTTCTCTTTATTTTTTTAAAAGATAATTTGTTCCTAGATTTGCATTTTGGGCATAAATATACATCATGATCCAACACCCACACCAGTAAACATATTTTAGTCATTCAAATTATGCTTTAAGTTTTTTTCTATAAATCAAAACAGAAATCTACAGTCCTTTTGCCAAAGAGTGAAATCCTACTTTGTTTGTAAGCACAAGTCATATCTATAGTATATCAATAGTTTAAGGCAATGTAGAAGATTTGTACTTATCACCATTTGGAACAGGATTGTTACACTCTATGACTGACAGAAGAATTAAAAGATTTCTAGTTGCTGTGAAGTGTTAGAAATGTTAATGACCTTGATATGTCTCTCTCTAAATAATCAGGCTATGCTACAAATGTGAATAGTTATGAAAACTGCTTTATAAGTTACGTAAATAAGGGTTCCAAAATGGTACCAAATTAAATTTAGTATTTAACAAAAGACCAAAAATAAACTGCAGAAACTATTTTCATTTTAGCATCTCTTTGCTGCCTTTCATACCAACAAATGTCAGAACCCACTGTTTAGATTTAAGGAGATTTAATTCAAGAAAATGCCTCTTGAAAGATCTCTAAAAACTAGTGTGCTCAACAGGTTAGATCCTCAGCTGCTGTGTAATTGGTGCAAATGAATGGACTTCAAGTGATATTCATTTGTACTGGGTGAATGTCTCACCCAAAGCAAACTAGAAAGGAAAATAGTAATTCAACAGCAATTTGGAGAACAACATAAACAACCTAATTCTTTATGCAGAGCTTGTTTCTATGAACTTAGTAGTAAATTCCAAACAGACATTTTCCCTAATTCATTGAAAAAATGGGAAAAATAATCATGTTACAATAAGAAGGTATTGTAAACTAAGACTCACACTAAGGTAAAAGAAAAAGAAAAAAAGGGGTGAAAGTAGAGGCAAAAGGTAATGGCAAATTAATTGAAGAGGAACATATATATGTACACAGAATTTTATTCCCACAGGCGTAAAATTAGGAGGTACTTTATATTTTATATAAATAGAACCATTGTAAAACAAGAAGCCCCAAAATATTGAAACGGGTATCTGTGTTTGTTATATTTTCACATGCATTTTCTTATGCTACTGCTTGTCCTTGCCCAGATCTTTTCCAAGCATCTATTTGCCTTGTTGGTCTTGCTATTGAAAGACTGACATGCATTTTTCTTCACGTCTACCTTACTTTTTAAATATTCAATATAATGATAATAGGGCTTCATCAGCATGAAAAATCCTAAGGATCTTAGCATATATAAAATGGGTGAATTAGAGACTGCTCAGCCTTGGATACTTTATCCTCAATATGGAAGATCCTCTCACTCAGATCAAGTGCAAGACATTGTTTTTTTAAAAAAAGAAATAAAGGAAAGTGGATGATAGCTACAGGTTTGGCATATATTACTCTTCAGTAGACATTTTGAGTTGATGGTGACCAGCAGAGATTTAAAAACTGGAGCACTCAAAAAAAAAAGAAAAAGAAGAGGTAGGAAGGTCAAATGAAGGGTTGCATTAGCTAGACAAACCAATTCAAATCTCATACTTGTATCATTTTGGTTTTCCAGACAGAAACCCATCTGAATCCCCTTCTCTTTTCTTTTTTTTGACATCAGTATAAAGTCATTTTAATTCAACACTGAAAACACAGACAAAATACTGAGTACAGAACAAGTAACTGTAACATCACCTTCTTTGTAATGGGCATATCAATTTCTCCATAATATGAAATTAAAAGTAGTGCCAAATTAAAAATAAATACATCCACATTTCTCTTAATTAGCCCTTTTCTGTATATTAAATGCTGTTCTGTAGCATGCATTCTGGGAAAGAGAAATTGGAACATTACAGCTATGAAGAGGAAAGGTTCAACAAGTGCCAAGGGTTAAATGCCAACATGTCGACGTGCATTATACTCCCTTAGCTAACCTTCCCACTAAACATGACAATCACAAAATCTTTGGACTTAAGTAGCACCTATAAAAAAAAATATATCAGAGACTAGTAAAGTTAGAAAAGACGCAGAGGAAGGCATTTCAAGATGAAGGTTTCTACCATCTGCTATACAAAAAGAGAGGACAGACTGATATTTAATACCTCCCCTTCTCATGACATATTTAAACATAATTTTTTGCAGGCAATAAAAACTATTCTTTAAATAGTTAACACAAGTATCTCTTAATATTATCTCATACATGAACACATACAAAACCTGACTAACCTGAAAAAAACTCCAAAAACATTGAAATCATAAAACTACAAAAGTCATTGTTAAGCTAAAAGATGCTGGAATTCCTCTACACACTTTCCCTGACATCTACACACAATAAAATGCAAGGGTCAGTGGTACTGAAACAAGCAAAGGCAGTTCCACTCTTTTGCACTTACGAAAGCGAGTGACCCAAGCTATTATTCCAGTCTTAGGCACTTTTTGTTCTTAATATCCAGATGCAGGAGCTATTTTTTTTTAAAGAAATGACTGCGGACACCTCCTTCACATTTTCCTTTTCTTCAGCATTTTCACTTCATAAAGCTGCAGTCAATGTGTTTTGTGTGTGGTGAGAAGGGAATGACACATTCAGTGGTGGTCTCAGCCACAGCCTACATTGGTGGCTCAAGTAGTCTCAGGATTAGGTCTTTGTGTGTAATGAAAAGATATGAAAAGTCAGTTATTTAAACTCAGTCAAGCTGTTGATTTTGGGGAGGAAAAAGGTTTTGCAATTCAGTTTTCCTCAATAAATCACTGCCCTTTTCCAAGGGCAGCTGCAGATGGCTCACATGTTCACAATGTTCTCCAGAAACAAAACATGTCTTGATTTTTTTCTTTCAGTCCAACAATGGGGAGGAAAAGCCAAAATAAGGCATTTTATATGAACTTTTTATATTTGCTAGTTTGATTTGTTGTAGAAAAGTTCCACCTTGTAACTGTAAAAGGAACAAAGGATCCACAATAATTAGGATAACATAAAAGAAAGGGAATATCAAAACAGAACAAAATAGGAAATCAGAAGAGATGGAAAAATGAGTTAATTTTACAATGATGATCATATTAGCCAAAAATGCCAAGTACAACTAATATTAGGTAGCCAACCTGAAATATCTCAAAGTTGATTTAAAGGATGCTAAATCCTTCAGGTCTATTTGAAGACTGTAACATGTGGATGCATATTACCTCTGGGAATAAGTTCCCTGAAGTGCTTCGAAATGGATAGACAAAGATTAAGGCATCAAAAATCAGTGGCCACTTATAAAAAAAAAAAAAAATCAGGGATATTTAAAATATAACATTATTGAATATGAGTTTATACCATAGATGGTCTTTTGAAACACTAAATTTTATACTATTCTGCAAAAGATTTTTTCTTCAATGAATAAAGCCAATATATTAGTTTATGCTGGACACAAGTGGACATTTTAACCACACCATATCTAAACTGAAAGTTCAAGTCCCTCAACCCACTCTACCTGGATAGAAGCTTGTGACTGAGCAGTGCTTAACACAGAGTTAGGATACTTTATTGGCTCAGACATTAAGAAAGATTGTCTGGAATTTCTAGAAGAACCTAGAGGACATTTATACAAGTGATCTGGGAGTGGGAGTGGGGAGTGCTTTAATTAGAGCAGCTCTGAGAACCTCTCTAATTAAATCACCTGGAACACATGTTCCAGGTTGAAAATGATGGTGGGGGTATTTTAACTAAAGTTTCTTGAATGAACTTTAGTTTAAAGGACCCCACTGCCATTTTCCAGCTTGGGGATGCTGATACACATGACACTGAAGCCTACTGGAGCATGGTAATTTTCGATTAATCAGTCTGTTCCGACGTGCTGCAGTTACCTCACTGCCCAAAAGTGCCTAAATCCTATTCACTTTTGAAGGGGTTGGCCACCTAACTCTCCCAAGATCCTCTAAAAATTCCACCTTTTTCATGGTCAATGACACAGATCTGTTAGGTAAAGGAAGAAGAGTTGTGATAATCAGGGATCCTGGTTCTGTCTAAAAAAAAAAATCCCCAATTTTCAATTACAAAGAGTAAGCTAAAATACACATTTTTTCATGATCAAAATGAAACACCACTCTCTCTCTCTCATATAAGTGGTGTTTCATTTTAATCACAGAAAAATGTGGATTTAGGGTACCTTTTTTTAATCTGAAAATTGGGGATTTTTTTTTTTTTTTTTTTAATAAAAGAAAACCAGGATCCCTGGTGATAATTTATATATTCTTTATATAAACTAGTAGTATCTCAAGAACAAAGTCATGGCTAACATCTCATCATGCCAGACGCAGCACAAATATATAACTAGATGAGAGATGAAAAAAAAGCAACGATGTGACACTGATGCTTAAATCCTATTGAAAGTCATTAATGTGCTTTGAAACATCTTGTCCATGGTCCCTGCCCTGAAGAGCTTACAACAGTTGAAACCAGCATCAAATTAATGTAATCCACCATAGGAAAAAAAAGAATGAAGAGTGAGAGGAACAGAACTATGATAAAAATATGCAAGATTGTCAAAACACTGCTAATATAATTTTGTTTTTCAAATATTTGCATTAACATGGTTATTTGAGGGATTGTTTTAAAAATTACCTAAATATATAAATAAATATAGCATTAAATGTAAACGTAAATGATCAATGGAAAAAACAGTAAACATAGCACCTGTTATCTTTCAATAGAGATGCTGGCCTAGAACTTCCTTCTCTACAGAGTCCATCCCAGGCTTAAGGACCCAGATCTATTTACCTTTCTGTAGAAACAGTCTTTAACATTAATGGCCAGCTCCAGAATCTACTGAAGTCAATTGAAAGACTCCCACCGACTCTAATGGGCTTTGAATCAGGTTCCAGCACATTTAGTTAACTATCACAACCGAACTTTGCACACAGAGACCCAGCTTATATCTGTCTAGGAGGATAAAGCCTTAAATGTTTTCCAAAAAAAAAAAAAAAAAATTTATTTGCTTATGGAAGATATCGTTCCAATAGTTAATCATGGGCACTAACAAGATCTGTCTCATATCCCATTAAACATTTATAGAGCAGCACAAGAAAATAGTTTCCTCACATTGTAAGAGGCAAAATCTTCCCTGGTGAAGACCTGCATGCTGAATTTTGGCAAAACAAGGAAAGCAGAACTTACCTGGAACTCCTGCACTTTAATTCTCATATATCTGAGAGTGAAGTACTAGTTTGGATGTAATTTCAGGCTGACAGTTTAGCAAAACATTATCTGTACTACAGCCCAAACACAAAAATTTGCATTTTTGTGCTTCTCATGTGCCCATCGTTCCACTTTTGTTTTACCAACCCTAAATATATATAACACATTTCCATTCACTTTAAAAATAAAATCATAAAAAAAATTCAGGAAAGAAAATGTAAGTTGCTATAAAATACTAGTTTTCAATCAATATAGTGGTTAGATTAATCATACTCAAAATAAATTTAGCCCTGTGATTATAACATGATTTTATAAGAATTTTAGCAATTACCAATGTTACAAAATCTCTGAAGCCACTGGATTTATTTATTTATTTCTATTATGTTCATTCTTGTACTCCTTGAGTGTCCAGGCACATTTGGTTTATTTACGCAGGAATGAAACAGCCACTTGCTAATATAGTAACAGACTGGAATGTTTCAAAATGACCCTTACAATAACTCAGAAAAAAGACCAATTCTTCAATTCAAATCCTCTCAAGGAAAGCTGCACACAAAGTAAGATGAACCAGTTACTGCACTGTTTATTAAGTTTCACTTGATTCCTCCTGACAACCATTTAAACAATGAATGTTGGGAAATGTCCCTCAAAGAATCAACAACAATGGTAGGGATCAGAGCTTTTATATTTAGCTAATACCGTTTTTAAAGAGGAGAAAATATTTCTTCCTGAAAGGATTATGGGAAGTCTTATAAAAGACACCTGCAAACAAAACAAGTGACAAAAGATCTTTATCATAATTGATAACAGTCATCCTTCCTACAAATTGATGCTTCCTTAAAAATAAATAATGTCATATACCTTTGGTATTGTATCCAAGATGCACTGACTAATCAACCCAGCTGATAGTCCAGAGTAGAAAGTTTTACCAAAGAAGACTATGCTGAAGAGGAAGCAGTTTTCCGCTCATGCTCCGAGACACAAAAAGTTAAATGCAAAAAGCCTATAGTGAAATTCTAACTAACCACGCCTCATTTTATGCCCAACAGAATATTTAAGTGTTGAAAAAAATCTCATTGTAATAGATTGGATATGCATATCTATTGTATTTTAACAAGCTCCTCATGGTTTCTATTACTGTACAAATTTCAGAAATCTGTTTTTCACTTGCAAGGCAAATTTGGGAATACGTGCCATAATTTATTCAAATGACCTATTTACAAGAGATTAAGTACTCCTAAACATTAAGCTTTGGATGGGAAACCTTTGTAAATCACAGGTTTCACAATATGGATAAGAAACTTGATAGTGGTTAAAAGAATATTACAGTCGCATTATGAAATGCGTTACTTTTTCATCTCAGATCAGTTTGATTTTGGTACAGGTGCAAGCCACTGGCATTGCCTCTATTAGACAACAGCATCTGGGTTCCTACTAGCAACAGTAGTGGCTGCTTGAATGTAATATATGAATGTAATAAGATGAATGTAATATATTACCCCCATTAGTTGTAAAGACCTCTATAACAACCTCCAGCACTGCACAACAGGGCATGAGTCCATCTCCTGACTTGAGTGACAGCACAGGATACTTAACCCTGTCAGATATAATATAAAAAAAATGCCCTAGAACTGATTGTTTCCCTCTATTCCCTTCCCACACTCAACTTCTCACCATCTCTTTCTTTTTTTTCCCCAATTATTCTCCCAGTTCTACACCTCTGCCCACAGACTTCTCCTCTCTTTGATGTCCTAGGAACCATATCAGTTTTTTCAGCAACCCTTGGGAATTGAGCAGAGTGGAGCAGAGAGTTACAGGTATGGCAGAGGAAGGAGACTGCTGATAAGGGGAGCCAATCAAGTCTCAGAAACAGCAGTAAAAAGAGCCACACTACCTAATGGTCCACTCTGCCTGAACTTATCCAGTCCTGTGCACAGCAGGGGTAGCAATAAGCATGGTATGCCTAGGAGGCCACTGAGCAGGCAGTAAGTACTAAGTAGAATAAAGGAAGCCAGTGAGTAGGCAGCCATGTTGTAGCATAAAAGGATGCAAAAGCATTGCCTTAAACCAGCTGAAATGAAGCCAGATTTACTGTCTAATGAAGAACAGTTAATAACTCTGAAGAAACGCATATCTGAACCCATATAAAACTGATGGAAATATATAGCTGAAATATAGATTCTTTATATATTTTTAGAAACCTGTAAAATTCAAAATGTTGACAACTAGAATCAAGAAAAATATCAGCAAACACAAAGTATTTAAGCTTCTAATGGAACTTCTCCAAGCAAGTACATAACACATTCCTTCCTTTTTCTTCTCCCAAATGATCTACTGTACTGCGCTTTGAAAAACAGGACAGAAAGCTCCATCAGCCTTAAGCTATGTATGCAGTAGAATAAAAAGATATCATGTTAAAGCATGTTTTGACTAATAATAGCCTAAATTAGTTTTTCAGAAAATTCTGAGTATTAATACTTTAAAAGATTATTTATTTTCTTTTAATGAATGTAAAGGGAAAAAATTAAACACACAGGTGAAATCTTCATAAAGTGAACTATAAACAGAGAAAATAAAATGCCCAGTAAGTGTGCTATAGAATACATTCTTGAATTGGTCATGGTGAACCTATAGATGACCTAATACATCTTTTCCATGTCTAATTTTTATGATACTAAATTCAAAATACTAAAGGCAATAATATAATGTGTTTGTTTTTAGAAACTTTTTGCTTTCTACAGTATTTCATGAAAAGGAATGGCCACAGGGGCCTCCAATAAAACAGAATCACTTTAATGCTAGAAGAATAACCTTTTTCTTCATTACCAAAATCCTCTCTGCTTTGTCCATTTTGATATAAGCAGTAACTTTTCCCTCCTGTTCCTATTAAGACTATTATTTTCATCCTATTACACTAATCTTTTCTTTGTAAATAGCCACACCTGTTTTAATCCAAAAATGGTGTGGTAAACATTTGATTCTTTGTGGAAGTACACACGTAATTAGGTTAATCTGTGCGATCTTTTCAAGTGAGTTGATTGTTTCTTTACTGTGGACATATTTCTCATAACAGCAAAAGGCTTGCCAGATTGCTTGGAGGCAAATCAGGAGCAATTTACCAAGCATGTAGCTACTATGAACTGAAATCTTGACATAATAGCAAGCTTTGTATAGCCACTCCTACCTGTCAGTTATTACTCATGTTAGCTTTTTATTTACACAGTAAATCTTGACCACACCCTCCTTTCTCAAGTAAGCACTTTCATTAAACTCAGTTAGTTCTTTGAAAGATATATTTTTCAGTTTTATATGTCAACAGAATATAAACTCCTAATGCAATATAAATACTCTTCATAAAAGTAGTGACTGTATTACCTGCATGAAATCCAAAAATGTTAACGGAAGCAAATCATCCAGATGGCCAATATCTTTGGAGAAACGGTTTAGGATTCTCCCTATAAAACAGGATTCAAGTAAAAATATGTTGTTTTTTTCTAACATAATTCATTTCTAAAAAGTCATCAAAATAAAGACAAACTTATATAACTTGTATGCTATGACATCATCGTGATATCCACTAGTGCAACATTTACATACAACATGAAATGATTCCATAAAAGTTCTTGTATAGTCATGCCCATACAGGTTTAGTGAGTATCTAGACGGCACCTAAAGGCCCAATTCCGCAAATCTGCACGGTAAAGTATAGTTTTAGGTATAGAGGGTAACGTTTTCTGGATGGCATCTTAACAATGATGTATGTCAAACAATATTTTCTGGTCCTCTTATTCTGGTTGAAAATTCCACTGTCATTAACACTGTATGCAGGTATTGGAAGCCTACCATGAGGACTGCTTCTGCAACTATAGTACTGTCTTGGTTTTTTAAACAACTCAGATTTCCCATAAAAATACAGTAAAATCTTAGTAAACATAAGTTCAAGTTGTAAATGTTACTGTAATCAAATCTGAGTTTATTTTATATTAATGTATCATTGTATTTATATTTATTCAAAACCTTGACAATGCTGATCTTTATTAAAACTAACAACACTATTTTAATCAGTTATCACTGAAGCAGTTACACTCTTCTATTTTCTTGAGTTCTACTTGACCGAAAATATTCAGAGAGCAAAAGATCTTTAATAATTAAAATCGAATCTCTATCACCTGTACATGGATAAGTACCAACCTCCAAAGTGTGTTGGTTCAACTCAAGGGGAAGGAACAACAACCTAAGGAACAGGACTAGCCTTTTACAAGGTATTCAGGCTTGAGCATGCATTTATGCTTCTTTACTTATACGTATTTTGACTTAATTATTGCAAAGAATTGTTTTTACCAGTGAGAAATAGTGGCAACAGTAGAAAAAACAACTCTTTAAGAAACAATAGAATAAAATAAAAAAAAAGAAAAATCAAACCAATTCACTGAACTAGGAGTAAATAAATTTCACATTTTCACAGCGTGCTGGAACCCTAAGCTGAGGACTGAATAAGCAATAAAAGTAGCCTTCATACAAATATCCTAGTTAAAAGGTGACGTATGGATAACAAAAAATTATTTGTATGCATCTGAAGAGTACAGTGCATGCTAGTGTTACTTGTTCAAAGGCTCAAGACTGACACTGGGTGGGGCTGACAGACAAGAGGAAACTACCCTAGACAAGTTATCCTCTGCCATTTTTTACCTTCTGACATGCTTCCAAATATTAATGTTCTGTATTATCTATTCTGCCATGCTCTTTCCTCATGCGGATCTATGGGGATATCTGAGGCAGTTGCCAGCAAGTGGTGACCTTGTTACATAAATCCAGTGAAAACACACAGGAAGGGTAAACTAGGAGTATAGGGCTACCACCAAGACCTCCATAAAGGTGGCCTGATGGAGCCACTCTGCTATCTATTTCACACTGGAATGGACAGAAAGAAAACAACCTCGCAAAGAAACCCTCATTAAAGTCTCTTTCTTCTTGACACCATACCCACCACTCCCTCCCTCCTGGCCCCTTGAAGGTTTATACAGAAGGAACAGCTCATTCTGTAAAGCCTTTGCACTGCAGTTTAATTCCTGAAGTTTGGTTGTGGCTTGGAGGCAATCCATTGCCTTTAAGACCCTCCGACACTGTTTACAACCACAAGTGATTTGGCTTTCAATGGATACGTATTTTTTCACATTGACAGAGAAAGTCAGGGCTGGTGTTGCCCACAGTGCATTACATCTTATTACTCATTACTATGGGCCAAAGAAGTTGGAAGCCACTGATATCAAATCACATATCAGGATATCTTCAGAACAAAGTGGTACCAACAGGATTTTTAAGGGAGGGAAGGGAAGGAGGAAGGGGCAGGGCTTAAAATTTAACCTGTATTTCACAGGAAAATTCCACAATGACCTGTATAAAAGTAATATATTGGGAAGAAACTGAGTATAATTGACAGCGCAGTGGACTGGAAACTTGGGGAGATATGGGTTATATTCGCAGCTCAGCCACTTGCCTGATGCAGAACTTGAGTAACCTCATTTCTCCATCCTATGAAAGGCATCTCACTTCCCATAATAAATGGGGACTGAGATGCTAAACCTCTTTATAAAACTGTTTTGTGAGCTCTTTATGACAGTGTCTGTGTAAGATCCTGTTGTTACAACAGCCCAGAAAACTGAGCTTAATTCCATTTTGAACTTTACTTTGCCATTAAACATACACTAACTTTATTTATAATAATGACAGAACTGGTGGCAGAGCCTAGTCTTTGAGAAATGACTCCCACAATCAAAAGCAATATACCTGGAAGGCAAAGGAGTTCAAATTGGATTTCTTTTGATACCAGCAATACAATGAAGGTTAAGGCTAGCAGTAACAAGGAGCATAGGATACCTTTACCACGTGATTCTGCAAGCTGGAAAACATAGCCAAATTTGTTCCAATAAAATACTACAGTCACTCTGACAGATGGGAAAATAATATGTTGTTCCAATTACACATCAGCCTCACAGTTTCTGGTTGTTTTAAGATGACAGCTTTATCTACTGACTTAGAATCAAGTAATCCAGAAAAACCCAAAAGATTAAATGCAGTAGAAGTACTAAAATAAAATGTACTCATAAAAAACTTCTGAAGTTGTATTTTTATTGTAGACACAAAAAGTCAAGACTGCTGGGGGCCCAAAATATAGGTTAGCTCAGTGTATAAGTTAAGCATGAACTTTATGGTTCTTTTGGAGGAAAAAAACCCAGAATACGGTAGTTTAACTTCGTACTTTTGATGATGCAGTCTTAAAGGCTAGAGGGCATAGACAAATTAGTAACAAATTGTCAAAACACTTTATCCCTTTGAAGTTTCAATACTGACAGCATCTGAAATTTCAGTTCTCACAGGTTTATATAGCAATATACAAGTTAAATATGAAGAATTTGAAGAGCTTTGTTTGTTTGACTATGGAGAGGCTTTTGACAACATCCCTTCACTCAAAAAATTTAGGGCCACAGATACACATGAAAGTCTCTTAGAGCATACCACGCTAAAGTTCACAACAACTTCCAGAAACTAATACACCAGAATGTTCTCATTAACATAAAATCTCTTTTTAGCTAAAGTTATTTGATGAATATAAAGCCAAGATAAAACCAAGCTGGCTTGAACCATTCTAATGATTCCACTAGTTTGAGTATTTCCTACAAATATCCGCATCTCTAGACCAACAGCTATTTCAGTCTCATGTGTAAGTAAGTTGCTAATTAATTTCCAGAATTGTATTTTGGTGATTGCCCTATAAAACTGTTAAGTATAGCACTACTTCTACAGAATGCTTTTGACAGAGCTGCTTGTCTGAAAGAAAAAATTAATCTGACATTATCAATAAAGTGTAAAAACATCTTTTAATCTGCCTAATCCTCTTTCAAATGTAAATACAGTAATTCTGTAGAATGACAAGAGTAAATTATAACTAAGAAAGAAAACACTCAGTTTATGAACAAGATGAAACTTGAAAGCAATGGGCCTTTGACAACCCTTCCTATAAAAAGCAGAGCAATTTAAATATCCTGGAGATGGATCACCTTACTGTCAAATACAATATTTGGGTCTCTGTGAAATGATAGGATTTAAATATTTTTGGAAACATCCAAAATTATTGCACTAAGTTGTTAATTGCCTATTCACTATTCCTGTCCTTTTATACATATGACCTTTCACTGAGACCCTCTACACATGCAGGTAAAGGTGTGGTGGGATCTAATGTGTTATCCACACAATCACATCTGTTGCTGTGGCACATGTGCTCCTTCTCTGCCAGAAGACAGGGGCATACCTGGGAGCCTCTTCAGTTGACAGGGCTCTCAGCCATGGAGGCACCCCCACAGCTGAGAGACCCCCAGAAACTGTCATCTCCCAGCCAGTGGGGTACAAGGACCTCTATCCCACAGGGCTGGAAGCCCCGTCAGCTAGGACCTGCCAGGCTGAGGGGCTCACATAAGCCTGAAGCCACAGGGGCCCCTGGCCACACATTCAATTAATGGCATGATAGGAAGCAGCTACAAAGCTATTACACACATTTGTGGACTCACATTGTAGCTTGTTCCTCTTTTTATCACACCACAAACTGACTGAATATATGGCCAGGTGACTACATAAGATATGATTAACTGCTTAATCACAACTTAGGTGTAACATGTAGATGGGGACATTAAGATCACAAAAGTCAATTGCTTTTTGCCAAAAGTTCCATGTTTTCTTTACCTAGTTGCATCAATAAATTAAAAAGATGACAAGCAACATGGCAATACTGCTTCAATTTTGTGCATGTTGCTTTTATCTTAGTTTTACTCCATGAGATCAAAATGAAGCCAAGATGCTTATATTAGACCGAAGCGGGCAATTATTTTAGGCAGAGGGCTGCCTACTGAGTTTTGGCAAGCCATCAAGGGCCACATAACTGGCAATCCAGGGCAGATAAATGTTCATTTTCTACATTTTTTAGGGGCCCCATGAGCTGGATAGAATGGCCTGGTGAGCTGCACGCAGCCCCTAGGCCGCATTTTGCTCACCCCTATATTAGATCCTGTTCAGGAAGTTATACCTTTATAACACCTCTTTTACTACTTTCAGAACAGTAAATACTGAGGCTATAAGCAATAGCCACCAGAAGGAACAGTTATAGACAGCAGTCTCCTTTCAAACATTAAGGCCAAAAGCATGAATTAAGGGCACTAACAGACATGGCAGGGGGAATGGGGTGGAATATGTATTACTGCAAGAAGAAGTGCATTACTGTGACCTACCTTTGCAGTGCCTGTATAGATTGGGCACTTCAGTGGGGCTTTTATCTAGACCTGAGTCTAGCTATTAGATAGAGCCAAAAAAGCACCAATAAAGCACCCAATCTGTACAGACATTGGGAAACTGATGCAATGCCTCTTCTGGGCATGTGCTGGGCTCAGTGCTTGAATATGCCAAGTGCCATTTTGGTTTGTTTTTTTTTCATGTCTACAAGCAGCCCCTGTTATTCTTTCCCCCTTCAAAAAACTAACAAAACAAAACAACAAGCACCCCAAAACCTTAACTCTCATGACTGTAGAGAGTTGTACTGAGAAAGACTACAGTATGTTTGTAAGTTAAAAAAATATAACATTTCTTAACATATTAAGAAACTACTTTCTGGAAACAAATGGTGCATAACTAAGCAAATGCCTTATTAGCCATGCAAAAAAAAAAAAAGATTCTAAATGAAAAAGCAAAGCTAGTGAAGTCTAAACGTTTTCACATGGATATATCTTGCGTGCATATCGGCATTTGCTAAATATATTTGAACAAGACAGACTGCAAAATTATCCTACCAAATAACTTGTCTCTAACTTAAGAGTGGCTCCTATTCTATTGCCATTTCCAGATACTTCCTTATGTTTCAAAAATCCCCAGGTTCCTGATATGAACTGAAAGTATGCCTGGTCTATGTCTGGTATCTCAGACACATGAGTATATTTGTAACAAAATCCCGCCTAAGAATTCACACACATTTTCTAGCTATGGAATTTTTGCACCCACCTACATGCAACTTATAATTGTTCAAACAGTATTTAAATAGTTCCTTAAAGGCAAAACATATACTCTAACAATCTACTGCTTGTACAGCAATGAGATGCATAAAAAATACTGACGAAGAGTCTCTTTATAAATCAATTCAGAAATCTTTAAACATACCAGTGTTGGAAAAGTGCTTGAATCTGTAAAAAAAAAAAAAAAAAAAAAAAAAGATACCTGCTATTTTTGCTACTTGGAAATTTCTATGTGCTTTGTGTAATGTCAGTAGCAAGCTGCAATGGGGAATGTGCTCACTTCAGTAGTTCCATGTATGTTATTATATTAAATAACTTAATCAGAACACACACTGTTCTTAGATATCTTCCAAAGTAATTAAATAACTATTCAATGCCAATTAATCACAGTTAAATAAGGGTCTGTCACCAAAGTGCTATGTACACATTTGAGACTATTTAATGGTCAAATACTTGGCAGTATCTAAGTTAAACAATGATTCATTAAACCTCTTTTGCTACACAATGGTTAGGCTAAACTTGAAGTGAAAGAATCGAAACTCTTTTGTTCTGCTTGAAAAAGACATCAAACCTCAGAGTGCGATATTCTTTTCCTACTAACTCTGTAAACTACTTTAATTGCATGAATCAGAATGTGTTCAGGTGCTCTATATCCACTTTTATTCTGCAGGTGTTTGTTAGTTCTTCGAAATAGGTTTTCAAATCTTTTTACTGAAATAATGAAAATACTTAATGCACTGCACCTATCCAAAATGTTTATACATACTTTATGATGAAAGGAATATAATCCAAACCAAACCAACAGTTATGCTCTAAGCACAAGAAAAGGAAAGTTTGAGTAACTAAGATCTTTGCAAGGTATGTCCAAGTGCTACTCTCAGTATTTAAAATTACACAATCCAAATTCCAAGCATCAAGAAATTTAGTCTTTAAAAGAAATTTAAAAAAACCCAGCTATCATGATTTGCTGTCTGGCTGGTGGATAAACCAAAATATTCCTTTACAACAGGACAAAGTGGACAGACTAACTTTAAAGTCTTGTGTATAATTTGTGTGGCCAAGTCCATGTATATTTCAGAATTAGTTTGTGACTATCTCTTTGGTCTGGTGATACTAATTTCTAAAGATAAACATCTTTACTTTGTAACTTGAACAATTTCATACAAATGGGTCTTGATACCTCATGTATTGTCTTGCATGCTACATGCCCCAAGTAAGACGCACACCTTGCTTTTGGAAGACAAAATAGAAAAAACAACATGATTCCAGAGTCATGGCAGAGAGATGACCAACTGAATCACCCTCCTCAAGCTTAATACCTGCTTCAGACAAAATCTATAATGCTAAACTTTTCACTCCAGTTCCAAATTGGTAGCAGCCAAAAGCTACCCACCAAGTCAGCGGTGGTTGGGAAAGGGTTAATACTGGACTCCACCCCTTCTGCTTTTTGGCTCAGAGACAAGCTGCAACCATCAGAGCGCATCTTCATGCTTCTATTTCACACAAGATACAATCTAATTTTGCATGGCTGATATTTGGGGGGGCGAGAGGGGGAGAGAAGAAGGGTGACTGTGCCCAAAAGCCTGATAAGAACTTTTGTCCAACTACTCAATTGGTCTAATAGAAGATATCACATCTATAAAGAACTTTGCCTTCCTATCTCCTTAGACCAACATGGCTACAACCAAAAACCCAGCTCTTTATATTAATGGCATTTCATTTTAATCATGGAGAAATGTGGGTTTGGGGTTACTTTTTTCAACCAAAAATTGGGTTTGTTTGTTTTTTTTGTTTTTTTTTTTAAAAGATCAGAGAAACCTGCTTACCATACATAACTGATAAACACATTAGCAGTCACAAAGCATTAATCCTAAAGCTAATTATAAGTCATTTATAAATATTTATGTTTTATATTAAATTCAATTTATACAATATGAGACCAAAAAGCAATAACAATGCAGAAATTAATTTTTGTGCTGCTATACAGAGCTGACCCATTGGCTAAAGAACTACTAGCATAGCTCTGAGCTTCCCACTGTCTCCCTCCCTTCGGGTAGGTACAGAAGGTAAAACTCAACTAAATGGAATCATTAAAGCAACTAAAATTTGAAGGGACCACAGACTATGAAACAAGTCATAAGCTTGTGAAACAAATTTCTCTACAGAAAAATCTAAAAATGAATCTCTCTCTTGTATATCTGTCAATTATTTAATCTGGATTTTTTCCCATGATCTTATAAAGAAATGTCTATTTGTTTCTCATATATTTTTTAAATTCAGTTACCACTACATATGCATGTAAACTGCCATATAGAGCACAAATAGCTTCCCTAAAGGCATCCCATAAATACAAATAAGAAATTCTGCCCCATTTTTTTCTCCAGCAGTCTGAAATTGACAGGAATATTATCAACGTCTCAGATTTTTGCAACGGGGCAGAGTTGTGCTGGGCAGAAATATGCTGAGATCAGAATATCCATTTATCTACACTGCCAGCATGTAATAAATTCAGTTGGATATTTGCTACCCAAATTCATTTACTACTTGAAAAAAACTTCTTATATCAATGCTGTCAAAAGTGGAGAAAAAACAGGAAAAAGAAATTCTAAGAAAAATCTGTACATAATTTGTGTTTAATCTAATTTTCAGGCAGAAGATTTTTTTTTTAAAAGCAAGACGAGAGAAGAACAACAATACATACTTTGCAAAACTGACAAGTAGTTTTTAAGCAAGTGTCTTATTATTAGGATAGATTGCATTTTGACTTCCCTAGTACTCTTACCAATGACAAGACTTGCATATACTACCTGGTGTGATTTATTGCTCCAAAAACTTTACTAATGTTTCCTGAGCTGCTGCTTCTAACTCCAACCACACCTTTTTCATGAATTCTTGTTTAAATTTCACCTGTTTGCAGAAGCACAACACAGAGCTTATGCATCACTCAACCCTAGAGAAAACCTATTTTAGGTATTTAAGTGGGACTTAAGTAGTACATTTAAAGATCCTTCCTCTTGCCTTGTCATGTGGTTGTGGTTAGTAAAACACATGCACCAACTTCAATTAGCATCCAACAAAAGAACTCCTGCACTGAATTTCAGTAGCACAAAACAATGGGCACTTTAACACATGCTCCAGGAGCAGGTGTGGGGGAACAGTGCTTTAATTAGAGCACGTCAGAGAGCCACTCTAATTAAAGTGCCACAGTGTCTCATGTATCAACATCCCAACACTTCAAAATGGCGGCACAGGCACTTGAACTAAAGCTCATTTCGATCAGCTTTAGTTCAAGCACCCCCACTGCCATTTTGAAGCACAGGGATACTGATATATGAGATGCAGGAGGTTGCTAGAGTGTGGTAATTGCATTCTAATTGCACCACGCCAGAGCAACCTCCATTCTTATGTATAGGCACCCAATGTGTCTCAGTAAAAATAACTACATGTAAAAAAAAATTGATTCCTTCTCATATAGAACATTTCTTGTCTCCTAAATTATCATCATTTGAACAGTCAAAATACTTATTCACTGTAATCAACCTCCTAAAATAAAGCACTGCCAGTTAAGCACTTTTTCCAGAATGTTCATTCTTACCAGGACTCTAAATATAGAGTAATATTTAGCATCCTTAATAAAATCAGCAGCAAAATACACTTTTATAAAAAATGTAGTCTTCTTTCATAACATGTTCACAAGCAATTTTCCAAATATTGATCATTGAACTAGTTTACAGCCTCATGATTCATTTAGCAATATTTTCCTAAATCATTTGTTTTCCTTCATAGTAAATAAAAAGATCAGAATTATTCATTTTGCCTGTCTAAAAATCAGTTCGACCCGCTAACCTAAATAAACAAGTACATTTTCTGTTTTATAAGAATATTTTTTCATATAAATATTGTTTTATTATTCTGTCCCATTACCTCCATATTATGTTGTTACCATCATGCCTCAAAATGTTTTTTTCCCCTACTCACATTTCAGAATGTGGCTATTTAAAGCTTTAAAATCTTTCTGTGCTTTAGAAAAACACTGAATCCAGCACCAGAAAATGAATGTAAAAATTAAGAAATAAAACATTCTACAGTAAAATCCCTGTTATCCGGCATTTTACAAACCAGAATACTCTAATAACTGGAATTTCTGGCCGACTGGCTAGATGTAGGGGGGGGAGGCGGAGCTTGCACGCAGCCACCACCCTGTGTTGCTGCCGCTCTGTGCGCGAGCATCGCAACCTCACCCCCGCTCACCTCCACCTCTGCTCCACGTTATCTGCCTCAGATAACCGGAATTTTTACAAAACTGGCATCTAGCATTCCCCACTCATGCTGTATAACAGGGATTTTACTGTATTACTTTTAATGCATTGCCAAAATACAGCAATATTATTTTATTGTATAGTGCTATTGTCAGAGCATCATGAAGAGTAATTTTATTGTAGTTCTATTAGTCTATATTAACCTATGAAAATAAACAACTTTTCTTTTGATAGAAGGATCCTGATATAAAACAGTGCAGTCTTTTACATCTTTGGATCTTTGTCAGTTCAGCTCTTCCTTTGAACATTTTAATTAATAGTCTATTATGTATTTTCTTTACTGACTTACAACACCTCCTTCTCCCATTCAAAATGTACAAGGTCTCCGCTTCATTACCCAAGTTTTAATTAAAAAAAAAAAAAATGTAAAAACAACTTTGAATATCCCGTGTAAAAGGCAAAATATATTGTGTTTTACAAACAAGATCGACTGGACAGTTTCCTGGGCTTCCAAAATAGTTACATAATTATGAGCAGACTTAAAAAGAGATAAACAAAAACAATTTAAAAATTACAGCAGCCAAAGTTACTTTATATCCTTTGTTTTTCTCTTAGCACTCGGAGAAAGAGTATGCTCTCATGAGCCATTTGAGGAAGAAATTAGTATACTTGCTTGGCTTCACAGCACTTCAAATTGAACGCAGCACTGAATGGTATGTGTTAAACATAACTTAGAAAAAGCAAATGAATTATAAAGAATATTTTTTTTATTTAAAAAATTGATAGATTTACAATAACAAATGCCTTGAGGTTAAAATTTAAAAAAAACCTAGCAAAAGGTCAAACTTTACAAGTGTTGGTTATTTAGACTATGGTAGGAGACTCTAATGAGGATCAAACTCCCACTGTACTAGGTACATATAGTAAGAGGCCATCAAAATATTTCATTTTAAAGAAACTCAAACAATTAATTCTGGCAGATCAACAAGGGGAGGTATTGGGAGAAGGAGCAGAGGTAACAGGAAATAGAAATACAGGGTTGCAAGACCAACCTTTTGCTTTTAGGGATAGAAAGAAAGAGAAATTAGTAACTCTCCTCAAGCCATACATTTAGTCCCTGCCACTTGTGCCTTGAGTGTTAACCAGCATCCCTGATGTTTTCTCTTATTAAAGAATCCCCAATTTTCAGATTTAAAAAGTAACACCAAATCCATGATTATAAACAAGATTGACTGGACAGTGCAGGAGACCTGTACTACTCTGCATTTGTACAATACTTCTTCTGGTTAGTTTATATGCACTACAAAAATGAACAGTCCTATTAACTACAAGAAACGATACCACCTCATCACAACCGGAGGTGAGCCCCAATCTAGTAAAACAGGAGCAAAATAGCATGAAACAAATGGAAGATCATGTTTAATAAATCAAGAAAGGGCAGCTGGTAGACAGAGCTGGCCAGTTAAAACAATGAACCGGGAATATGTTCTTGGCAGGAACTTTTTGGATTCATGTAAGTGGGACGAGACAGGAGTCAAAACGGAAAAAGAAGATCTGGATGAAAGTTTTAGAACAGTGGACACACAGGATCCAATGCTGAAAATACTGTAAAGCTAGTAACAGCAGCAGGAAGTTTTAAAAGGACCCTGGATATGCAGGGAGAGGACAGTGTACTCTCCAGAGGAACCACAAGGCAGAAAGCCATCCTGAATATCTGTCTGAGCTGCCAGACCTGTAAAAAGAGCTGATATTTACAGCTTATTAGGTTTTTGCTGTTCAAGAGAAAATACAAACCTTTCCTTTGTTATTCACCTGGAAATATATGCAAAAAATTACATTTAACAAGATTGTCTCCTTATGTCTCCAAACTGTTTTTAGCTAGAAGTTTAACTAGTTTAAGAACAAAAAGTAGTAATCAAACGAATATTCATTTAGATTCTTATTCAGATCTTTCTATTTTATTCCTATGGCTAATCACTGAAAAATTATACTCTAGAAAATACATCAGCAGGGATCCTCGCTTTCTCTGACAAAAAAATTATTTAAAAAATCCTCATTTTTGGATTAAAACAAGTAACCCAAAATCCACATTTTCCTGTGATGGAAACAGCACTAAAATATAGGTATATATTAGTGGTAGGCATTTCATTTTAATCATGGAAAAAATGTGGATTTTGGATTACTTTTTTTTAAATCTGAAAACTGGGGGAAGAGGGGATTATCAGAGAAAACCAGGATCCCTGTACATTAGGTACATTAGAGAAAAAAAAATTGGAAGCTGAACAGCGCAAAATTTCTCAAACAGTATAAATTGGTTCGACTGAGCAATATTTTCCGAACTGAACTGATAGAAGCCTGATTACTAATTATTTAAAATGATGTTTCAGAATACATAAAAATATAACAAATAATAATTTGTCATTGACAAAAGGAGACTCAGTTTGTTTCATGAATATTTTCTACAATTCTGTGATAGTTAACCACTTCGCTGATGTCATATCTTTGCAATATTGCAATGTAAGTTGTCATATTTAGGCACTGTCTATGACCTATTAAAATAAACGGGGAACTAATATTTTATTTTTATAGTATGTACCTGCAAATAAAGAAAAATGGTGTACTGCTGTGTATGACAAATACAATTCAGGAAAAATATACTAGAAAAATTGGACAAAGTAATAGATTTTTATAGAATAACTTCTATAGTACAGGGCAGGTCCTAGTTTTACTAAATACCTTACAATTGCTCTGAAACCTTGGCTACCTAAGAATTCAGAAACTGACAATGAGGCATCATAGGAACTAACTAGTTTTTTTCTCAAGATCAATCAATACCTGGTTTACATGTGGATTTGGGTTTACTTTTTTAAATCCCAGAATTGGAGATTTTTTTTTTTAAATCAGAGAAAATCAGGATCATAAAAACATACTTTTATTTGTGTGAAAAACAATGAAGAGCTTATTAAGAATATCAAAAGACAAATGATACATAAATTATCTATAAAATAAAATATAATTACTCACCTTAAAATATCTGCCACAAGCAAGTAAATATTTTTAATCAACACCTTGTACAACTGTATATTATTCCAGAGGGCATGACACATGCATGAATGAACCCCTCCATTGGCTCCAATGACCTTTAGATCAGTTTCATTTGAACATTCTATGCAGAAATAGACAACTACAAACTCTCCATACAGTAAGGAACTGGTTTAAACTCAGCTCACTGCACACAATAATTTTTGCATGGTGTAAAGTAGCCTCAGCTAATGAAATGGCATAGAATAGCATACTCATTTACTAAGCTAAATGACTGCATCAGGCTCAAACTTGCATAGAAATTAGCTTATGATACCGAACTGTTCAAGATATCAAATTAATGCTGTTTCTATGTGGTTAACATGAAGATGGGTCATCATGACCCCCATAAACTGTATTTTAAGAAGTCTGCAGAATTCTCATCACCTGAATAAATGCAGTTATACTGAAGATGTTTTTCATGGAAATTACCTTGCAAATAAGTCCTACACAGGACATACCATCGTTTCCAGATAATGAACCTAAATACGTTCACTACCAGGCTTCAACTGTTTGTTGTGTATAATGTTGCTGACGTAAAAAGAGAAAAAGTTATTGAAGAATATAAAGTCTTCCAGACAGTAAAGAATTTTACATTCTTATACTATTAAGAAAGGTAATTTATCATGATGCAACTTTAATATTGCATAGATCAACAAATTATAGAAAATGCATGTAGAAGACTATCCAATTGCCCATCAACACTGATCTATGAATCAATCTATGAATAAGAATAATGGGCGGGGGGGCCAGCCAGGGACAGAGGCTTACATAAGGCCAGCTTCCCCACCTTCAGGCCCAGACCCACTTCCCTTCTCCACCCGCCACTTTGGGGCTAGGGCCAGGGCTGGGCCACTCCCATTCTGTCTGCTGGCCCCATCCCACCCATCAGCTCCATCGCCACTGCCTGCAGGGATGGAGGGCTGGGGCCAGCAGTGCTTGCTTTGCCGCGGGAGGAGGCAGGACAAATGCCACTGGCCTTGCCATAGGAGGGGTGAGGCCAGTACTGCTGGCCCAACTGCTTCATCACTGCCACCTACTGAGGGGGTGGGGTGCGCAGGGACAGAGGCCCAGGGCCAGGCTTGCTTTCCTTGACCCTCACCCCCACCGCTTAAAACTAGAATTTTATGATGATCCTGTGTGTTGGTGCTTTGTAGCCAATACAAGGACCACACTGTTTCCTGCTCACCCCCATGTGTCTGGATCAAAGCCACTTTGCAGACAAATCAGGGTCAGGTTGCACAACGATCCATAGCCAAATTGGGCTCACTGGCTGCGTCTGACCTGCAGAGGGATCCAGCACCATCCATCCAGCAAAAGGCTGGGAACCACTGGTTTAGACAGATGAAATAATGCCACAGAACTAAAATTTCATAAGTTCAGATGGGCATGGAGCCCCATTTGATTTAATAGGATTTCAACGTAAGTAGAGGAATTTGCCCATACAGACAAGCTTGTAAGACCTAGGCCTAGATTAGGAATTTTGGCACAATTTCAGAAAATAGTCCAAAAGAACATACTCTGGGGGTGCATCTATATGTACGCTTTACTTTGAAGTTGACTAATTAGCTCCACGGTAAAGTGTCATAGTCTATACATGCACCAGTATTAGGATGCAGTAAGCTAATTAACTCTGCAGTAGCATAGTACTATCATGGACAGTACCATCTTATGGCAGAGTACTTTACTGCACCCAAACCCACATGTAGATGGCAACTGGGTCATGCCTAGTCAGCCCAGCCAGCCAGGGGCTCAGATGGTCTCCTATCTGAGTGCTGGCCAGGCCCTGCCTTGTTTAATTTGAGGTCTGATGCTCCATGCTGGGTCAAATTGCTGGCATCCTAAACCCATGTGTAGATATTGCACCCAGGACCAGTTGATTCCAGTGCAAACTGCTCTGGAATATATTGCATCACCTTAATTTCACATGTGGATGCATCCTGGGGGTCTAAAACACAACAAAAACATAATGTAGATAATGTCACATAGTTGCTAGTATTTACACAGCTCATCTATTCTCCTTAGCCAAGAAATTCAACCAAAAGCCCAGAAAAGAAATCCATGAAGAGCTGAGAGGTCTGACATCAGAGTATTTACAATAGATTTGAATCCCATTAAGGAGACATGACTCATTTCTGATGTCTAAATTAGATTATCTATTAAGAGAGGCATCACTATAATCTCTCACAAAGGGTGAATACCTACTGGAAAATAATTCTTGCCCCTAGTGGCAGATGCTTGAACTTTAAAGGAACTGAAACTAAGATCTTTGTCTAAGTCTTTCTGGTAGAAAACATTTGAAATAACTCATTTAGTAGGTCCAAATCTTGCTCCATGTGCTACATGCAAACGATATCTATACTCTGTAAAAGGAAATATACTTGTGCTTCTAAACCAATTGAGGATCAAACAATTTACAGAAACCAAGACTTATTTTGCTGACAACTAAGCTCTATCACCCAGACTTGAGATTCAATAAAATTTGACAATTGTGAAGAAAGGGGCTTTTGTCTTACTAACTTCAGAGTATTTAAAAGACTCAACAGAAATCTATTGCAAAGCGAATTAGATGGAAATATCAAAGTCTTTGAAGGGAGTCTAGAATTCAATAATTAAAATAAGCTGCTGCTTTACTCTATTTTCTTTCCAAATGGTTTCCAAATTATAATGAAAACAGGTATAACAAAACAAACAAACATACCAGATGAAGCAAAAAGTAGTTTTGAGGAAAAGCAAACATCAGACCTATCAAGTCTCTCAAATGAACAGCATGCTTAGGTCATCTGTTTCTTTGTCACCAGTCTATTACAATAGAATCTATGTTCCCTTTAAAATGAGAAGCAGTGAGGTATGACTTAATTCTGTATACCATCTAGGATATATGAAGGATTTTAAGCAATTCAACATTTTTCCCCCCCAACATACGTAACATTAAAACTGTCATGTTTACCTTCAGGGCATTGGTATGCCCTTAGAACAGTGGTTCTCAACCTTTTTAAGACTCAAGGCACTCCTTGGAAGAATGCCAGCTTTTAGTT
This sequence comes from Caiman crocodilus, assembly GCA_030014935.1. Lineage (NCBI taxonomy): Eukaryota > Metazoa > Chordata > Crocodylia > Alligatoridae > Caiman > Caiman crocodilus. Next base: position 107,559,703 of record JAGPOW010003316.1, on the reverse strand, counting down.
TTCTCTTGTTTTTTTACTACTGAAAAATAATAGAGCAATTCCTCTGTTGCAAAGAACTCAGAAAGATCATAACAGGTGTTTTTAACACTATAGGTCACCTATACACATGCAGCTAAGGCTGCTTCTACACACTATAACTACAGTGCATCAGAGCAGACTCAATTAATTGCTCTGCACTCCACTCCAGCAGATTCCAGTATAATGTGTATCAGTATCCCCACGCTGAAAAATGGCAATGGGGGCATTTTAGCTAAAAGCTTACTGAACCGAGCACCTCCAAGGAAAACACCCTCTCTCCCCCCACTCTGTGTGTGTATAAACGCTCACAGATTTCTATTTCAAATCTCAAGTTTTACCTTGTGAATTATGTTTGCACATCTAATGGTCTACCAATATGTGGCAGTTTGTGACACCCTTGAAAGGATCTCAAGACACCCCCAGGTGCTGTAGCACTTTGGCTGAGAAACACTGCCTTAGAATGTAGTTTTCAACATGTTCCATTTTAATAGTTTAGATTCCATATATGTACAAAAATATGGGAATATTGCATTCTAACCATTGGTGGACTTTTCTGGCTTTCTAAAAAGCACAGAAAGAAGCTCGCCTACCTTCATTCTGGGTCTATGTGCAAAATGCACAATGAATATAAGACATTTACACTCAACGCATTTTGGGACTTATGGTCAAAAATTAAATAGATGATTAAAAGGTAACTGGATCTCTTACCCTAAACAGTTTCAGTTTCTCTGAGAAAATGTAAGTCAAGAGCTTGAGGTAGGGGAACACAGTAAAAACAAAGGTAAGAGAGATGACCTTAAGCAACTGATCTCAAAGGTACTTTTTCTGGCTGAAATAATCACCAAAATGCTTTCATTAATCCAGAATCTCTCTGTTATAAAGAATTTCTGTCCTTAGTAACAAGAGATGACAGAACAGTAATTCATACAACAGGTAAGAATTTTTTTTTGTTACTTTTTTCCTACCCATACTGAAAAAAATACCCTTACTGAGTTATAACTTCACAATCCTTTGTCTAGCTATTTCATATTAAATATCAAATTGAAGAATTTGACATTTAGAAGTCTCCTTTGTGTGACCTGATATCAGACAACTTTAGAAAAATGTACTCTGTTTAATTAAAAGTGTTCTTAATGGGAAAAATGTTGTCTTGTAGCAAAGTTATAGGCTAAATAATGGCCCCTTCATTACAGGTACTGCAGTGACTGGGGAGAGATTTTTAACTTTCCTATGTTGCCCACTTACTATGTGATCCCATACAGGAGGACGTGTTCATAATTATTATGGTAGAGAAAGAAAAGAGATGCACTGGGCACTCCAGATAGGCCACAGGCTATACTGTGTGCTTCTATAATGTAGAACCATTTATAGAAACCTCTACTATGTCTTTTCAAAAGATTGTACAAAACTTATATTATAAAGCACGATCAGCTCCAACATCACCAGAGGCTGCTCCTACATAATGCAAGCATAAATGCTTATCACTACACTTTCTACTCTTTCACCATCCCTTCCACATTGCAACTGTAGTCAAACAATAATTCATTTAACCTGTACATTTGGAATTGCTTGATTTGAAGATGGAAGATTCATGCCATAGACTGTTTTGCTGTATTAGTACAAGGGATTAAGAACATTCAGTGGTCTTATGATGATATCACATCTATTTTTTAGAGACATTTATCCCTAATGCATCTATAAAGCAACTCATTTGTAAAATACTGTACTTCTTCACTAGCTTTAAGGGTGCAATATCTAGTGATAAAACAGTACTAATTTAGGGGCCCATAATGGTTTGATCACAATGTGGATAAAGGGTCCAGGCATGGCTACAGCCACCTGAGTCCCATGTAAGACCCCAGAGGCCACAGAGGGGGGGCAAGTGTGTAGCCTGAGGGAGAGGGCATGAGAGCAGAGGTGGCCCGCACAGAGTAGGGGGAGTCTTTACAACCCAAAGGATAGTGCGTAATCCAGGTGTTGAGTAAGACTGAAGGGATGAGCTGAAGAGCAGCACACAGGCCCGCCCCTGAGTAATAACATTCATGGTACAGTGAAGGCTCTACTGAGAGGGCATAGTTGGAGGGCCCGAGTTGTAGGGCACAAGTTGAAGCCCCAGATAGGGGATGGATAGGCCAAGGTAAGTCAACGGATGCTTGAGGCTACAGTTGGGCCAGAGGCTGAGTGCATGGTGCAGCTGACGAGTTAGGATGAGCCACAGCCCCAGTAAGTCCTCAGGCACGTTGAGGCTACATGTCTGGGTCAGAGGGAGATCCCACTAAGTCGTCAGACACTGAGACGCCAAGTCTGGATCAAAATACAAGAACTTGTTCAGATGCCATCTGCGAGGCGTGGACCATGATATAAGGAAGGTATGGAGCCATGGATAGCGCCCGCTGGCATCGGGACATATAATGGGCAGCCTCCCACATTTACCACCAATTTGTTATACAAGCAAAGTCATGGCAGGAGAGACTGGTCAGACTGCCCCATATAAACAAGTGGGCAGATCAACGTGAGATCTCAGTCCTGGGATGGTCCCCCACCACACTGACAAAAATAAAGAAAGAAGTTAGTTGGCTAACAGTACATACTGTTCCAATCCATCCATCTACTGACACACAATAACCAGCATGCCTATCATACATCAAAAACCCCAGTGGAGGAGTGAAGGATCCAGGCACATAAAAGCCTTCCCCACAACTTCATTCTATGGTTTTACACGTGCTCCTCTGCTAAACTATTTCCCCCCTCCCACAACACTAGTAGTTGTTGGGATGTAATGGTTCAGTAAATGGCCATGTGCAGAAGGAATTTTAAAGTAGTAAATGGTAGGATGGAATTCCAGGTAGGGAAAGGAGAGGTTGAAGTGTTTGTAGTGTACAGTAGCTGGGCTAACACTGATATATGAGGATGGAAAAATATAGAGTAGAGGTATCAAATATGTGGCCCCTGGGCCCGATTTAGTCCACAGAGCCTCTCTAGCCAGCTCACTGGAGGGCACTGGAAGTTGAACCCCTTGGCCCCAGTAGGTAAGGCCATCAGCACTGAGCCAAGTACACCAAAGTCAGATCTCAGACTTTCACTATCCCTGTCCCTGCCAGACAAGGTAACACTCCTTGCCTCTGGCAGGCCCTGCACCACCCCGCTCCACTACTGGATTCCACACGAGCCCAACTCCTGCCTTACTGGACCCTGCACTGCTCCCCACCCCAACCACAGCAGGTATAGCGCTGCACTCAACAGCATATTGTGGGGGAGGGGGAGAATGAACAGGGCACCAGGGAAGACTCAGGGAGACTCCCAGGGCTGCTGCTATCTGAGCTAATGCTGCCTACACAGTGCAGAGAGCAACAGCAGCAAGACTTTGTTCCCACTGCCTTCACCTCACTTCTCCTATTATTCCCCAATCCTCATCTCCAGTGGTTGGCATCCAGCCCCTCCCCCACTCTAAGCCTGCTCCAGCATGGTAAAGGAACTCATTACATCTTTGACTCCAGCTGTTATTTCATTTAGAAAAGAACCAAAACCCTTTCCTAGTCCATATCTCCTCCTTATGGGCCACCTCGCATCCAAGTTCTATGTATGAGGACTACATTTTTAAAGAGATATATAACAAGTCTCTCACTGGTATTGTAGAGAGGCAGCAACAGAGTGCCAGACTGCCGAACATTGACCCTGAGATGATGCAGAGGCACTTGGAGGAACTGGATGCGTTTAAGTCGGCAGGCCCGGATGAGCTCCATCCGAGGGTACTGAAGGCACTGGCTGACGTCATTGCAGTGCCACTGGCAGGAATATTTGAACATTCATGGTGCACTGGCCAGGTCCTGGAGGACTGGAAAAGGGCCAATGTGGTCCCCATTTTCAAGAAGGGGAGGGAGAAGGACCCAGGCAACTATAGGCTAGTCTGTCTCACCTCCATCCTTGGCTAAGTCTTTGAAAAAATTATCAAGGCTCACATTTGCAAGAGCCTGGCAGGAAAAATTATGCGGAGGGGAAACCAGCATGGCTTCATAGCAGGTAGATCATGCCTGACTAATCTAGTCTCTTTTTATGACTAGGTTACAAAACACCTGGACGCAGGAGTAGGGGTTGACATCGTTTACTTAGACTTCAGGAGGCCTTCGATATGGTATCCCATACCATACTGGTGAACAATTTATAGTTAAGTTAAGAGTTGGAAGACTACACAGTCTGGTGGGTGGCAACTTGGCTAGAGGGCTGTACCCAGAGAGTCGTAGTGGATGGGTCAGTATCGACCTAGAAAGGTGTGGGCAGTGGAGTCCCGCAGAGCTTGGTCCTTGGACTGATACTCTTCAATATCTTCATCAGCGACTTGGACGAGGGAGTGAAGTGTAATCTGTCCAAATCTGCAGATGACACAAAACTGTGGGGAGAAGTGGATACGCCGGAGGGCAGGGAACAACTACAAGCAGACCTGGACAGGTTGGACAAGCGGGCAGAAATCAACAGAATGCAGTTCAACAAGGAGAAATGCAAAGTGCTGCATCTAGGGAGGAAAAATGTCCAGCATACCTACTGCCTAGGAAATGACCTGCTTGGTGGCACGGAGGCAGAAAGGATCTTGGAGTTCTAGTGGACTCCAAGATGAACATGAGTTGTCAGTGTGATGAAGTCATCAGAAAAGCTAATGGCACTTTATTGTGCATCAGCAGATGC